>JACXSJ010000648.1:0-200524 GCA_014851325.1 Pentalonia nigronervosa | reverse complement strand
TTGTTTTTAATATTAAAAATATAAGTCCCGTCTGTAGTGGTGGCTCGTAGGTTTGTAAATTTTGTAATATTTGTAGTTTTAAAAAATAAATCCACATTCAAAAGTGTACGTTTAATACTTTGTTTAATTGTGTACATAAAAAATAAAATATTTTTTAGGGGTTATGTAAAATAGAAAAAAATGTATTTTTTCCCCTTAAAGGGCCTATGAAAAAAATCTGCCCTGGGCCCCGCAAAACCTCCCGCCGGCGCTGAAAAGGCCTAAGCATAACAGTAATTTCTTTGGCAATATCTATCTCAATGGCGGATAACATTGAAGGGCTTCGGCGATTATTAATTAATACGGATGCAATATTGTTCGAACATAACAAAAACCGATCTATCATATAAAATACCGAATTCCACCTAGTAGATACAGACAGGCCCGTACTGGCCCACCGGGCAACCGGGCAGATGCACGATGCACCCCATGAAAATTAACAATGCATAATGCGCCCCATAATTGCGTCTACATTAAAATTTTAATACATTTAATTTTTTTCCTCAAAAACCATGAACATTTACGTTACACCGAACACAATATAACACGTATGTGATATCCATATAATAATATATATATATGTATATATTATATGTTTCTTCTGGATATAAATGGTTTTTATTTTTGTTTATTCTTTCCCCAAAATTACGACGTCTATAACTATAATATACTATAATATTGTTACTTGATAATAAATTTAATACCTTTTATTATAAAATATTTTCTGATATACACGGCAATTCCTAGAGACCTAGAGGCTAGAGTACAGAATAACTGGAAAAATATAAAACTATTTATATTACCTTTTGAATTTATATTTATCATTTTAATGATGATTATTTTTCTTAGTGAGATGACACACTAACTCTAGGACAGTCTGTAGGACTAGTCGTACTAGTCGTAGTCGCTTAAATAATACTATATAGCAGAGTTTAACGTGTAAACAAATTACGAGTGTACGACGTGCGAACGTCGAAGTCTAAGAACATCTAATATCTGCTGACTGCTGACATTTTATTATTTAGGTAAGTATTTTTTGTCAATTATCCAGTAGATGAACTTTATTTCTAGTAATTTGACATTTAACTTTTTACTTTTAGTAGATTATCATAATTATCGACATTTATAATAAGATATTTATTTTTGTTTTTGCTGCTTTTTTATTCAATATATAAAAGACGAGGTTACGTATTTAAAATACAATGCATTTTGAGATTTTATATTTATCAAACAGTACCTACCTATATAATATACGTATGTATATTTAAATTTATTTTAAACCAATAAAAATAATTATTGGAATAATTGTCTTAATATGTTCTTAATAATCAAATAACAATTTTAAAATATTTTATTTCATTAGCTCTTTTTAATACATATAATTTAATTACATACAAATATAAAATGTATAAAACTAATAACATTTTATAAAAACAAGTATTCAAAATTAAATTTGTGCATTTATTAGTGATTGGTGTCGTCACTCTAGATTCTAGGGCCTAAAATATAAATAAAACTTGTTGGCTTTTTTTTTTGGTACCTGCCTACTAAAATAATCTTATTTGAACTGACTAATAAAAAAAATGTGTTCACATTTATTTCTTAACAAATATGAATTTAATATTGAGTTATTATTTAAAACATATTATAATTTATTATTACTATTTTTTATAATTAACATTTACTGGTATTGTAGCTGAAATGGACTCTAAAAAAAAGAAAAAGAGTGGTCATGAGTTCCGTGCAGCAAAAAAGAAAAAGGATCTTTTTTCGATTGCTAGCACTTCACGAAAAATTAATTCATTTTTTAGCAATCCATGCAATGTTAGTGATTTAGAAGTTCCATTAGACAATTTAAAAAACACAAATAACGAAATAAAAGATGATCAAATAGAAATACAACAAGAAGTAGACATCGAGGGAATCGAAAAAATAGAAATACAAGACATGGAAATTGAAAAACTTGAAAAAATAAAGAACGGATCCATCACAGCAATTAATTTTGTTGACGAATTAGAAAAAACAAATGTAATTAGTATGTTTTGTAAACCAAGTACAAATCAAATAAGTACATTTTTTTCGTTTCATCCAATCCAGCCATATAATACGTCACAAAAGCGTTTGCCATTTAATGAAAATATATTTTTCGGTGATCAAGGAAATAAATTCAATCGACGGTGGTTAACATATGACGAAAAAAATGAAATGTTATATTGTACCATATGTTTAGTGTATAGAAATGATGTTTCGAAATTTCGCTCTGGTTTCAATGATTGGAGGCATATTACCCAACGCGTTAAAGAACATGAACATTCTAAACATTATATTTTATCTGCAGAATCTTATATGCAAGATAAAAAAGAAAAAAGCGTTTCACATTTATTATTTATGTATTAATAAATTTATTATTTATACATTAGACACAATTTTGAAAAGTATAAAAACGCGTTTTTTATTACATAAAGAACTTTATCTAGAGTTAGAATGTTTTGACCCTCATAGGTTCAAAGACATAAGGAAAAATGGTGTTCCATCAAATGCATTAAAAAAAATTTGCCAACTATTACCCAATATAGATAGAGGTAAACTTAAAGATGAACTCGTATCATTTGTTACATCATGGCCATTGATATATAAAACAGATTTGCATAACGCATACGATAATTTAGACGAAGATAACATTGAAGACGAATGGATAGACGTTGATTTCGATAAGCCTCAAAAGTGCAATAAAGATGAGACATGTAATAGATGTTTAAAATGTTCCTTACGCATATTAACATTATTTAATATGTACTCTATACAATATAAAGAATTGTATACTGTGTATACATATCTACTCACACAAGTAACATGTGAACGTACATTTTCGAAGCTAAAACTTTTAAAGACAAGATTGAGGTCCACAACTTCACAGGAAAATTTAGAATGTTTATTTTTAATGCAATGTGAACGAGATATTTTAAATCAAGTTGACGGGAATCATATAATTGATAAGATGTGTTCTTTAAGCCAAGAAATCAATCGATTACTTTCACTCTAAATTTATTATAATAAGATTTTTTCCCAATTTATTATTTAATTATTATATAGGTACAATTATAAAAGCGTATGTTTATTTGATTTAAGTTAAAATAAAAGTTTTATTATCAATAAGTTGGTGTTTATTTATTTATTTGTTTTCAGCACAGAGTAACTAACAATATTAAGATTGAATTAGAGTGTGGCGCGGTCGTACGCTCAACTGCGGAAACGCTCTGAGTATCGGCCGGTGTTGCTAGTTCCCGGATGGGTGACCACCTGGGTTTTTAGCAACAAATCCTTGCCACACATACAAAACGTGTTCCAACCCAACCGTTCCTCAACCCACAATAAAAACCTACAAACAGCTAATGGCCATAGTTGCCGGGCTTAAGATCAATAAAAAAAAAATATTAAGATTTTTTTTTAACCTGTAATCTAATGGTCTTTCACTTATAGCCTATATATAGGATTAAATAACAAAAATTTAGACGCCCTTAAACTTTTTTGCAACCGCCCCATAACAGCTGCCAGTACGGGTCTGGGTACAGACTATATATACTATATATATAGAAACATATTCAGTAAAAATTTCATATATCTATACAATTGTTTATTTTGAGTTACACTAAAAATATAAAATTGATTTTGTCAAAAACTGATTTTGCATAAAAACTTCTGTTTTACCATAATTCTTTATTTTTTTTTTTAGACGCTTTTGAAAACTACTTCGAATTTTTAATTTTTGACTCTTAAAACTTAAAAGTACCAACTGAACTCATTTTCCACTAGAAAAGATACCTACGTTGAAATTTGAAATATTTTTTCTAGTAGAAAAAATAATTAGACAGAAAATAATGATAAGAAAAACAAAACAAAATAAAGTAAAATCAAAACATTTATTATTTCGAAAATCTCAGAATCAAAAATTTCACAAAATAAAAATAAAATATTTTTGTTGATTGCCGTCTTTTGATAGTCATTTTAACTCTGGCAAACATAAAAAAAGTATACTTGCTTGATTAATAAACATTATTCGATAGTATGGTATTATAGATATATAATATTTTTGTAAATAACAAAAACTAGCTATATATGATATCTTTTTATTAAGCAATAAAAATAAGCAAGTTTTAAAAAATATATTTTCTGCTATGGATTAGGTACTTGAAAAATTATATTTGATACTTAATGGTTAGTCCTTTTTATAAGTCTTATTATAAATATATTAAATTTAATATATTGAATACAGTATTATATCAATGATCAATCAGATTTATATTTTAACTGTCCAGCCAATGTCCTAAAAATAGAATATATGTATATTGCATATACTAAAATTAGAATTGAAAATTTAATTATCAGGATTGTTTTTTTAAGGAATGATTAAGGAAAATTAACAAAAACACATCAATATAATAAAACAATGAAAATATATTAATATTTTGTGTAATGCATATATATATATATATATATTTTAATGTAGAAAATACATACATTCGTGTTTTTTAAAAATAGGTTATACGCAGAATAGTTAGATACTTAAAAATTATATACAACAAATATTGCAAACTCCTGACTTCATTTGATTAATTGCATGTGATATAATGAATTATACATAATAATTTATTTTTTAAATAGTTTTAATTTTCATAATAAGTTTTACCAAAAATAATATAAGTATGCCTACTGGCATAGTTAAAACTACAACTTAATATTTCTGTAATTTGTATACATTTTTAGTATGCTATATAATAAGTTATGAGAAAAGGACCAACTTCAGATGCTGTGTGTGTGTGTATAATTTTTAAATTAAATTATTATTTACAATTTACAAGTACACTCTGTTCAAGTTAAAAAACATAGTCGGCATTTCACTTGTGCACAGAAGCATAGCAATGTACTCCATGGTAGGGTGTAAAAATAGTTAATTCTGTGGTAGTGATAGATGAATTGCCTGACTACTACAGTCAAAAATTGATCGCTGCCAACTGTTTCTTAACTTGAACAGAGTGTATATATATATGCATACAATTAGTTGAGTTCATCTTGAATATTTAATGTTTAAAAGTTAACATAGTATTGACTATAAACTGGATGAGTTTTTCAAATTTCAATATTAATATACTTATAAAAAAATAAAAATAAAAAACACAAATAATAAAAAATTACACTAAAAACACTTTTTTTTTACGAGAATACTGCATAAATATTTCAGTGGATTATATTTACTCTACAGAATAATAATACCATGGTCTCTTTGAAGTCTTCGTTTTGCAGTTGTAGACACAACACCCATTATATCTGACGGTGTTGGTAAACCGCTTACAATATTGCCACTTTGCTGATAAAACAATTCTCGACTACCACATTTATTTCCATAAACAATATTATCATCATTTCTGTAATAATAATTTATTTAGTGTTAACAAAAAATATAATTAAGGTTCAATGGTCTACCTGATGATTATATCAAGAACCGAAGGTTTTTTTTGGAAAGTATCATGTATAGAAGTGGCTAAAATTGTTTGTGAACCTAACCAGTTACCATGTTTGTCAATCATACCAGCATTGGTTGTGTCCATTACCATGTAGCCATAAGTTTCATCGGTACCTTGTAAATTATATGCATCTGGGACATTTGTGATTGTGTTATTTATAGAGTGTTCTAAGTCTCCAAGATTGTTAAAACTTAAATTCCACTAAGAAAAAAAAAATTACTTTTAGCTGTAATCATTATAAATATTAATACATACTAATAGATGAATAAGTTCAGCATCATTTTCTGCTTCTTTTTCTAATAACACCATTATTGAAGTATTTTGAAAGCCAGCAACAAATAGCAACAGTTTTTGATGACTGGCAGTATTAGTTTGCAGTTGAAAACTTGTAGGAGTTCTGCAGATGCTCTCTGTAGGCGTGGCATAATTATATGATTCTGCCATGCTAAGTTTAGCCATCAAAGGTGTCATTAAATCTTCTTTAAGCACAGGTTTTCTATCTAAATGATATAAATATGTATATTTAGGTAACAAATGATAAAATTCAAAATTTACCAAGAGCTTGTAAATTCAATGGTATGGAAGTTGGTCGAACTGGTTTTTTTGATTTTAATATTTTTTCTAAATCAAAGAATATTATTTTCAATTTTATTTAAAATATGATTAAAACATAGAATTAAAAAAAAAGGAAAGACCCTGAACCTTTTTCAGTCTGTACTTTAAGATCAAGATCATTATAATGTTGAGATAGTTGTTTGTCATATAGTGCTTTTGAAACAGCATAGTCGTCATCACGCAATAATGGGAAATATGGGTCACAAAGTGTTCTATATTTGTCACTATGTTTGGAATCATGATAATTTGCTGTTTTAGTCAACAACCTAAGACTTTGATACCTGGTTGTGTCTTTTCTAGAACAAAAAGTTTTCATTTTAAAAACAGCATTATATAGTAAAAACTAAATGTAATACCTTAAAGTAACAAGTTTTGAGAAATTTGGCATTTCGTTCAAAGATGATTCTACAGAAGAATATTTTTCACCACTAAATTTGTTTAATCTCTTTTCTGCTTTGACAATAGATTCTTTCACAATATCTGGCATACTACAAATTGATTCACTATTACTATCTGGGGTATCTTCTTCTTCAACGGTAAACATATTTTTATTTTCTGGATTTTTATCATTTTTTGGACAGTCTTGTAATTTGTCAGTCATCTGCAATGGTCAGTATAAGATTTTTTAAATTCAAATCATTAATTTGCAAAATTATGTAAGATAAAAACCTTATTTTTTTGCCTCCATTTTGATGCCTTTTTCACAGATTGTTTCAATGAGGTAGCTGTTTTTCTTATTTGTAATACTTGTTCTCTATCCACAAAAATATATAAGAGTTGAGTGCCTAATGGTAAATGAAAGCTTCCTTTTACATTTTCAGCTGGTATCTAAGTAAATTAATCAATTTTAGATATTTTTTATGCAATTACTTATAGTAGAAAAGACTTATAAATATAAGTATTAAGCAGCTAAGTAAAATGAATTAAAAATAATTATATGATAAAATGAAAGTTAAATATTTTAGGTTTAAGTGCCAACCTTATTACAGAAAGGATTTGTCAGTTGAATTAATTTGGTTAGTTCAAATCCAAATTGAGTAACAACAATTCTAGAAAATAAAATAGAATTAGACAAATTAAATTTTGAAATGAAAAATCACATACTTATTTTGATGTAATAACATTCCACCTAAAACTTTGTTCTTTTCTTGCATACTTTCAAGTATTTGCATTGCTTCTAAAAGAATATTTCCTCCACTCTGAAAATAGGTATAACAAATATTAACATTAGAATCAAAATATTACCATTACAGATTTTACCTTGGGAAATTTAAATACTGCAGTGGTGCCAAACATATTTGAAGAAACTAGTAAAAGTGAAAGATATGATGAAATTACTGTATTTAACTGTTCACAGAGAATTTTATGATCTGAGATTTCAGTTATATTAAAGTGAAATGTAACTAAAATATTGTATAAAGTGTTGGCTCGATTTTGCAAAACACTGTCTGGAATATTTCGATCTGTTCCAACGCACTGTAACAAAAAAAGGATAAAAATAAATACAATATAATAAATGATAATAAGGATTATAAACGACTATACTCTTTTTCACAAGAGAATAGGACCGTTTTGTACACAAGAATGAGCTCCAGCCAGCTCGTCCAGTTGTATAATCTCCTTGTTTTGGTTGGAGGACAGTCTCGTTCTCTTGTGAAAAATAGTATATAACCATTTAATTTTAAATGTATTTGTACCTGCATACATACTGTACAAATAGCTTAAGAAAAAATTATACATATTATTTAAAGTTTAATAAGTAATCACTAATTACCAATGTTGAAGAACCAAATTGCCGAATAGCAAACTTTCCAGAACGTAATGCTAATACTGAAGGAGTTGAAAAAACTGAAGAAGAAAACTTCACAATTCCCATTAGTTGGCCACTTAAAGCCAGCTTTTGTGAAGAGCTTACCCAAGGAGGATGAAAGTATAAAATAGAATTTTGTGGATCATCAGCTTCAGTAGAACAGAATCGAGGGTCATAAATAAACACAATTAAAAGTTCTCTAAAACACATAATTAAATCAAAATGATTACAACCAAAAGTTAACAATTTGAGTATACTATTTATCATTTTAAGAAGTTTTCTTATACATAATAATAAAATGTCAAAATATTTGCAGTGTACAGTAGACTAAAATATTTAAAATTTTACTTTGGTACTTTAGTTGAATTAATGTCATACATAAAAAGTGACAGATAGGCTAGGTATTGGCCCTCAGAGTTTAAAGACTTCTAACGTTTGACTATAGCTATATCTACCAATTATACGGTTTAATAATTCAATACAATTTTATTCTCTACTGTTTGTACTAATTTTTCATTATCATATAAAAATAAAATTATGATCCACTAAGATTTTATTGGTAGGTTGCAGGCCTAACTGAACCTGTACACACCCTATAATAACTAAACTATGTTAATTAAATTATTAATTAATTAATTTTTAAAATTCCACTGTTCCACTTTTGATTTTAACCTGAACATATCTATCAGTTTAGAAATAATGTGAAAAATTATATTATTTTATCAAGAGGTAATATAACATTTATAAATTAAAAGGATTTTATGTTTACGTTCAAAGGAGTCCATGCTTCAATGTTACTAACATTTTTACTATGCGGTGGTGCAATACAATGCTTACCTTGACATGGCGCCTGCTTCTAGACACTATTATCGCTAGCTAACAAATTGGTAAAACAGTAGGTACACCACTAAAGTAAACGGAGAGATTTAGTCAATAAGCCTAACACCAGTGGTACACTGGTCGCCGGATACCATGATCACGACGACGATAGCTGCAGCAACAGCAACCACCAAATTTCACGAAATTGTTAAAGTATATTAATCAACGTTACGTAACTCCTCAGGCTACTGGTGTCGAAGGAGACTGAGAACCATTCGCACGTTAATCGTCTAAAAAGAGCGATGAGTGAGGAACAAAGGTAGAGGGGAACAAGTGGCGATTTAGTGATTAGTTAGATGGCATTTGAATGAAAAGTGAATATAAAAATATATTATTATAGTTATTACAATAAATCATATTTTATATAAAAGTAGTATATTAATATGTTATTATACAATTTTCTTTTTCCTCTAAAATAAAATTCAAACAATGTCAACATCGATCACTATATCAGTAATATCACAGACCACTGTTTTGAGATAAGAACAAAAATGGAGAAACCTGAATTTGGCCATAGCTATATTATATGTGTTCTGTGGTATAATCACAAAACAATAATTCTATTACATGTCTATGGTTCGTACCACGGAAAGATATCGATATTGATAACCGTGGTTCATACCAACTTATAATGATAGCAGTACAAAATATAGGCACTAGAGTTGTTGTTGTAGAGGTTGTAGGGGTTTGTGTATAATATTCTGACCCCACCGTGGTCCGGACCGGTGGTTGAATCGCGACGCCGTCGCCGCCGCCGAACCGTTGTTTAAGGTTCCGTTCGCCTCCGGCCACGACAGTTTAGCGTTTGTGCGCTTGCGCGTAAACGTCCGTGTGCCCGACGCTCGTGTGCGTACTGCATGTGTATAGTATTGCGTACACACACACCGTCTGTATCGAGCGCACCGTAGGACCGCATTCTTGGGCGAACCGCTGGAACGTTATATATATCATATTATTTTATTACGTCCGCTGCGCTACTCGTGTCGTCAACGTCCGTCCGTCATCTGTTATTGTTATGCTACCGATATTTTTTTATCGGCCCATTATTGTTGTTGTTATTATTAATATTTTTGTTTGTATTTATTACACACCGTTAGATTGATAAACGCAACCGCGCGTTCCGAGTTCGTCGATCGTCCAAAAACCGTTAGATCGCGCAAACGGCCGTTGCGCGCGAGATGGCTTTTGAAACGCCGCAACAGGTGTCCACCGCCGCTGGCCTTTGTGGTGAGACATTCCGAAACAATTGTCTCTGGAGCCGAAATTCCAATAGTGGATAGGACGTGGAAAAGTGTATTTACACGTGCGTGGTCGTTAAATTTTTTTGAATCGCCGTTTCGTTTGTTTTTTTGTTGTTTTAAGTTCGGTTTGTTTCGTCGTCTTGTTGATACGAATTTCTCGTGTACCCGGCCCGCGATGGAAGAAGAGGAAAGAAATGACCGCCTACCTTGTACGCAGAGGACCTATGTACTCGCCATCACCATTGTCATATTGCTGTTCACCATCACTGGTTGTGATTGCCGTAAGTGTAGTTCTTCCTACAAGGACCACATTCCAAGAACAGGTAGTCAACGTTTGTGTTGTTTTATGTTCACAGAGTCCTATCAAGCCCCTCGGTTCATCACACAACCAACGTCAACTAAAAATGTAATTGGCGAAGGACAGACAAAAATCATTCAATGTCAAGCTCTTGGTTAGTCATCAAACAAATTATTTAGAAATACCTAATTAATTTTAAAATACAATTCAATAATTATAATTTGGTCTGGTTTGTTGATACTTACTACTTACAAGCTACAGTCTAAGGAATGGTTTATATTTTTGTCATAAATTAACATTGTATACTCCACCCCTTTAATCTCTAGGCAAACTAATCACTTATATAGAATTTACCATAATATTTTCAAGAAAGATTTCTAGGGTAGTTTTAAAAATACCAACCTATATGGTATTGTTGAAATTACTTATGGTTCTATTTTTTTGTTTTGACAATATTTTTTCTTAAGTAGGTAACCAAATATTTTAAAATTTTCAAACAAGTACTACATAGATAATTTAATTATTATTCCAAATAATATACTTTATTTATAATTATCAAAAGCAAGATTAAACATAATATTTTACATCCCTAATTTAATGTTATTCCATAAATCATACATGCATGCTTGAAATTACCAACTGAATATTATAATTGCATATCTGGTTGGATACTTATACTTGCAAAATTATTTTGTCCAGTTATATCTATATGTATCTATTTACATATTTTTTTAAATTTAATATCCATGTAATATCATATTACTTATTTTTATATTGGTATATATTATTGTTGTTAGTTGTTTCAAACGTTTAAGTGGTACTTATTATCTATTATTTTTTATAAACAAAACACTGTCTTTAATTAAAATATTAAAATAATTAAGATGACAGTTTTTAAAATTTTACACAGTACTTATCAGGAATTAATGCAATTGCCCCCGTGGGTATTACTTATGTATTACTTATCTAACTACATATATGTTAAAATCTTAAAAAAGTAGATGTGTTCCATGTTTCCTATTCAATATTATATCTAAAAAAAAAAGGTGGGCGAGTGAGTATAGCTCTGCTGTCTTGTGGATCACTGTAATGAATGAATTAAATAATATTATATCATTGTATATGAAAAACAATTTTGAGCAATGATGGCCTATCAGTTTAGTATATTATATTAAGATATATTTATACTGATATTAAAGTAATTTATTTCCCCAATAATAATACAATAGGTTGAATTAATTTTTGAAAATGTCATTATGTGTACAAAATATAATATATGACAAGTGTTTCGAGTACCACAAATAATATTTCTAAATTACAACAAAATAACTAAAATCAGCTAATATAACCATTTCGTTCTAATTTTCAAGTTATTTACAGTTATTTATTTTTGAGTTATACAAAAAAACATTTGCATTGAAAATTTTCATTTGAAACGTACTGAGAATTTATTACTATTGACCCTTAGTTTACTAACTTGATCCAATTTACTACCAGAAACCATCTCCAAAGTTGAAAATCAAAGCATTGTTACTGTCCCAAAAGTGACACAAAAATAAAAAATTAAAAAGCATATGTCATCAATACATTCATAATTTAACCCTATGCTCAGAATCTAAAATTCTAAAGTAATGAATTTACAGATTCGTCAAAATTTTCCGCTTATAAAAAATTGTTGAGGCTTTCCACTACATTTATTTTTAAATTCTTAAAAAGGACGACTAATGAGAAACTTTGTATGGCATTTTCAAACCCATTAAGTATAAAAATTAAAAATGTAATATTAAAGTATGTCATTTTAAAGTATAAAAAAAATTTTGAGATTTTTTGTGGTTTTAATGAATTTTGTCTAAATTTGAAATTCACAGTTAAAAAAGTAGTGACAATGTAGTATGTATCTATTTTTGATATTGTTTGTTATTGCTGCAATATAATCTTGTATTAAATTGTCAAGCTCTTTTACACAAATAAAAATGTTATCATACATATAACTAATAAAAACTAGCAAAAGTCGTAAATTTAAAGTATCTATAAATAGCTCAAACAAATTCAAAATATTTTTTAAATAAGTGTTGACGCATCGTTTTTAAATTACAACCATAAATTGAATTAATTTTGTCAAAAACTGGTTTTGCGTAAATATTCACCTTTTAGATTCATTGCTCCGATGAATGTATTGATTTTACATGATGTTTCTTATATTTATCATCGTCTTTTAGGGCTTCTATTTTCTAATTCGGCATCTTTTCTGGTAGAAAAGTGAATCTCATTGGTACTTTGAGGTGTAAAAAGTAAAAACTCCTATAGATTTAAAAGGCGTTGTGAAAAACAAAAAAATAAAATTAAAGAAAAAGAGAATAAACCAGTTTTTGACAAAATCAATTTTTTATTCTTTAGTGTAACTCAAAAACTAATAACCGTAGATACTTATAGTTTTCATAAAATGTTTTCTAATTATTTACTTTAGGTGCACGGAAATATTTTCAAAATATTTTGACTCTTTTGAATTATTTATAGACAATTCTGTTAAAGTATTTTTTATAAATATCGATAAACATTTTTTAATTCGATCTAATAACTTAAAAATGTAGAACTTGGTTCCTTTTAAGTTGTGATTCTAGATATTTAATAATATTAAAGATACAAACGCACAATTTTTATTTATAAATGTTTGAATTTAATATTCAATCATGGCAAAATGCGTCCTAACCATAATTTTTTTTAAGTTATTGTGTACCTATAGTTAAAAATGTATTCAATGTTCATTTTTTATAGTTAAGGATTGAAAATTTAAGAAGATAGTTCTTATTAGTATTTCTTACTGTAGTCATAAAATATAAAAAATATTTTAATACAGTTTTTTTAATAGATTTTTTTAATTCACATTTGAACAAAATTAGATATTTAAATAAAGAATAACAATTTTAGTTGTTTTGTTGTAATTTAAAAATATAAGTCGTGATACTAACTAACATTTAAAGTATATTATTAGGTACATTTTATACGCAACACATTCAATGACATTTCTAAATGCAATGTTTTCAAAAAAAAATAATTTAACTTACCATATTGCTGAATGTTAATATGGTAAAATAATTTTTTTTAATAGCAATAATATCATAAAATATATTTAGTAATATATACTGTCAGATCGTCGTAGCTCAAAATAGTTTTTTGTATACAATGATTTTATGACTGAATTCAATCTATCATTTGGCACAACTAAAATACCGGTATCCTCGCCGGTGTATAAATTCTAAAACTAAGTACTTAAAATTTTCTAAAAAAA
Organism: Pentalonia nigronervosa; assembly: GCA_014851325.1. Taxonomy (NCBI): domain Eukaryota; kingdom Metazoa; phylum Arthropoda; class Insecta; order Hemiptera; family Aphididae; genus Pentalonia; species Pentalonia nigronervosa. The sequence continues at coordinate 186,831 of JACXSJ010000648.1, read as the reverse complement.
AATTCAAACTACATTTTTTTTTTGTTTTAATCTTAAATTTTAATAATTGTAATTTTGGTCTACCTATATGAAGAATTTAAGTATAATAATTATAATGTATTTGAATACACATCGCTAAACAAGGTGTACTGTTTAATTTTTTTTTACTTAGAAAACTTTCTAACAAACCGAATTCCCTTTAAATACCGAGTTTTACCAAGCAGTGGTGCCGAACATACTCTTCAGGAGAGGCAGTTGCCCCTCCCCCTGTTATATGATGGTGCGTATGTGTGTTAGTGGCTGATCAAAACGGACTGATGATATTTTAATTTATTATTAGAATCACTCGCGATGTTTTCATGTGAAAATGACAATCCAATCAACAGATGAAAATATGAAATATTCAAATGATTTTTTATCATATAGTTCAATAATCATATTATACATCATACAGTCAAATATAAAAAAAAAAAAAATAAATAAAATATAGTTCACTTGAAAACACACAACCACCAGTTTTACATCCCATATTTTCGTCACTGGAATACCACACATAATGGTCTGCATTATATACGAGTACCCATATGATTTAATAGAAAAATGTAAATTATCTCTTTGTTACAAATCGAAATGAGTAACCGATAAAAAAATCAATAAGTGATAACAAAAAGTTCGCTTGGGAATGAGAAAACAAAGAAAATATTTATTAACTATCGTTACCACGCCGAAAAATCAATTTAAAAGTAGCGTTTTGATTTGGTTATTTTATCATTTATCGATTTAATTAATCAATACATTTTATACATTTTTAACTATAAAATTATTTGTGAAGTTTTGCAAATTTGATTTTTTTTGTAAAAATTGGAAATTTAAACTTAATAAATAAAAAACCGTATGTAACTTTAATATTATTAATTATCTACAATCACAACTTATGAGGAATCTTCAATTCAATTTTCATATTTTTTGACTGAATGAAAAATTGTTTTATTGATATTAATAGAAATATACTGTAAAAAAATAAAAAAATGTCAGTCTATAAATAATTAAAAAAAAAAGTCAAAATATTTTTTAAATTTTACCATATATATAAAATGTTATTATAAGCATTTGATAAAAATGTCAAGTATCTACGGTTAATCGTTTTTTATTTAAACAAATAAGTAAATAATTTAATGAGAAATTGTTAATTTACCGGTGATATACTGGAATGTCGTAAAAATTTAAACTTTAAATGACAAACAAAAAATGGTACTTAAGCGTTATTTATTTTTTAGATTTTTTTTCAGTATAAACTATTTATGGCGAACTTTGTATAGGTCTCTTTGTTTAAGTCTCATTTATACAAATTGAATATTTTATAAATTTTTAATTATGAAACATTATAAAATGATTATTACATTTCAGATAAAAATGTTGAAGATTTTTCATCTATAAAAAATGTAAATATAAACATTTGGTTAAAATTTCAAGTATCTATGGTTATTAATTTTTAAATAAAACAATCTGCACGTTATACCACTTTTGACAATTCGATTTTATACTTATAGACTTATAACTTTTAAATGTATGTTTCAAAGTTTCAAACTTATTAACATATAGTAGTATAAATAATTTAACTTTAAATAAAAATAATTTATTTAAAATGATAATATTACTAAATATTTTTATTTATTTATACATATTATATAATTATTATGATACACAATAGTTTTGAATTAAATTTTTTTTTTACATAAGTTTTCACGTAAATAAATTATAAAGGTACTTCTGATTAATTATAATATTATGTTTATTGACTATTCTACCTGCAAAGTATGTGTTTAATTGTTTCGAGAATAATTTTAATTAGTTAACATACCAAAATAATTATATAATTTATAACAATATAAGCTGCAACTTGCTAAAGTCATAAATAATAATTATACACCTATTACCTATTACAATATTACAAATACATACATATAGTACAAGTAATTCAACCCGTATTATATCATTCTTCAATAATAATAATTAATAAGGTTTCGGGAAGAAGTATTTGGGGGAACTTTTTGCAGTTCAATATATTCTATTATTTGAATGGTTTGAAAAAAACAAGCTACATAATATGTTAGATCAATATTATTTGTTTTAAAATATTTATTTTAACTTTTATTTGTGGATTTTTAAACCGTGATAGCTATTTATAAAAATTTAAAAATTGTATAAATAATGTCAGTATTTACGAACTGATTTCTTTTACCGAAATTTCATTAAAAAATAATATTAAGGTCATTAGTCCTGGCACGGCAGTATTACATAGACAATATCTGAGGTCTATACCACTCAACATATTATTTTTTGACTATCAAAGATTTAATATGATTATACTCAAAAAATGTGTACACTGATATAGTACAGTATTGGTGCAGTACAAGTGCAGAATAAATTCATGTCAATTTCAATTATGATTTCCAGTCATTTTTGACTTTGGAGTTACACTAAGTACTTACACACTAACTACAGGTAATTTAGATGATATATTGCATCCACGGACAAACCAACGACAGATCGTTTTATCGGTATTACGTGATTACGTGTTACAATGATACGCAGTGTTATCGTCAAAATCTTTAATAATTTTTAATCACAGTGAAAATTCTATTGAAGATTGTTCATGTGTAGAAAAACTCGTACAATTAGGCCAGGGGTAGCATTGGCTAGGTCTATAAAGGGCAATATCCCCTTGCCCCCTTGGCTGTGGCCCTAAAGTTATGTTTACATTTGCCAATTTAATAATGATGTATTTTTTCACGTGTTTTATTTTATGTATGATTTCATGATAAACATTTGTTTTGTACAAAAATGTTTTTGATTAGAAATTCAACCTCAACTTATAATATATTGTATTTAAGATGAGAAATCGTTCTAATTAATCTGTAGTTTTTAGAAAACAAAAATATTGTATTTAAAAAAATTGAATTAATTTAAGCAAGAATTCGTTTATTATAAAATCTTGAATATTTTCGGGACTGTTTATTATGACTCAGAATACTCATTTTTCCAGATTGAGTTCAAGGAAACTTATTCCACATATAGAATATAATATGGGTTATGGAATCCAAATACTTGTGAGAACAATAAATTTCATCAAAATAGCTCATTTATTTTATATATATATATATAGCAATAATGAGGTTATGGTCAAGCATTATTATTTTTAAGGATTTTTTTTATTGGGTAATTGAGTTGTATTAGTGAAGAGATAAATCAGTAGCATGTTTAGTAGTCAATCGACCCCCGTTTAATTTGGCTCATTCATTGCGAACAGATAACAATGGGTAAAAAATCATTAGGGTTTATTCCATCATGGGTTTTATTAAGGGATAGTAGCACATGATTTAAAATTGTCAACACCTTTAAAAGCTTTATTTCTTAATTCTCCAGATTAATATTATAGAATTTGGATCTGTCCTTTGGAACCTTGATGCAGATACGACTTCTGATCAACTTAAAAGAGTTCAACTTGAGTTCTTGAGGTTTGTCAGCTTTATTCTCAAACTTGATTGACAGCCTCATGATATTGTGTTCCGGTGTTAGTGTTAGCACATCTGCGGTTAGTTTCTTTAGATGATCATATACACAAAGCTAATTTAACTTTTATTAAAAATATACTTAATAGAAAAATTGATTCTCCTATGTTATTAATTTATTATCCCAAATTAATTTCGAACCACACGTCGTTCTGTCCCATTCCACATCCTCACGTTTCATTCTTATTATGAAAAAGAGTCAAAAGAGTAAAAACCAACCACTCCATCGTTGTATGCCACAAGTCAATTTGGCACCTCCTTTTCTTTTTCTTAAAATTGTAATTATCTTTCGTTAACTTTTTATTTGTAATAAATAATTTACCTAAACTTTTATATTGTACTACTTATTATCTAGTTAAAAAAGCTGTATGTTTATTAAAAAAAAAAAGAATCAGCTGGCCTTTAAGCCAATTTTTGACCTATTAAAATAAAAATTATCAGTTATAAAACACGAATAGAGAGGTACTAATTTTCACACAGTGATTAGTTTATCATTACCTATATCATGATTGCTCGTGAATCGTAATTATATAATGGATAAATTCTTGATATATTATTACTGTATAATCCGTATAAAATGTATACCACATATATATATATATTCCGAAACTTATATTATAAAGACGTTTTTTAGATTCAAATCATCAATTTTTGAGATGAACTATACAATGTTATTATATCTGACGAATGACTATCGTACAATTACTACACATATTTTGTTTTAACTGCGTGACGTAATGTTATATCAATTTTGATATGCTATGACCACAATAAAAGTGGAAGAAGTGTATAGATGTTATAATATTACCCATAGTTGTGGTTAGGAGCAACCTGCAGCTTATTGATTGTTATCTGATGAATTATAACGAAAGAATTTAGAAATTACGAGAATTTTACATCCGCAATAAATTATTGTCTCGGTCTTGCTGCAGTGTGTAACGTCGAAAATGTACATTCAGCAGTTAACTTTTAGCCTGGATAGTTTTATATAAATGCTAAACTAGTCGGAATACTGTCAAATGTATAGGTAATAATATTATCTGTGATCTTAGAGTTTTTTTTAAAAATATTTTAATGTTAAAACGAGTTATAACCATTATATATTTTTTAAAAATAAAAAATATTTTTAGAAAACTACGGAGAAATAATGTTGTTTTTTATTAAATTGTTTAAAAGCAGGTTGATTGAATATAATATTAAAATTTAAAACTAACGAAACTAAATGGAAACTACTGAACATACATTTGCTATGCGTATAACGCTTAACAAATGCGATTGTAGCGTCTATTAACAATACAAAAGATCAATTTTATTCTAAAAATTTTAAATATTTTGTTTAATTTTTTATTATTAAAAAAATTATTTTATATTATAATTTTCACTCACTAAACACCAGCAATCAGGCAGTCAGGTTCATAATAAGGTATTTTATGTACTTGTATAGGTAAACATAAAACTCAAAAAATAAATCCTAGGTGCGTTGCTGAATCTATTATTATTGTACTGGGTTTAGTTATATACACTATAATATGTATTTTCATGGCTAGTTTGCTATAATTTTTACTAGTAACTCGTATTATACGTTTGTTCTATAATTCGTGAAGCGTATCATAAATGTATATGTACAGTATTTGATCGGTTTATTCTATAACCTATAAGTATAGGTTAAATATTTTAAAACGTATGAACACGGAAACAATAAATAGGATTATCTATATTTTATATAGCTTTTTTTATAGTTTTAAATCCTTTCTTTTTTTTGCCATAAGCAGGTACTTATATTATTTTAGTTCCTACTGGATACTATTTATACTATTATTTGTCGAATTATATATGCAATAATGTACACATAAACATATAATATCGATATTATTATAACATCTATTTATCGAAGATTTAAACTTTCTATTTCATGAATAGTTAAAGCCGTTATAATATAAGTACAATTTATAATTACATGTTTTTTTAATAAGAATTATTTATATTCTATGAAAGGTTAAAAATATTTATACTTTTGTTTTAATGTATTAAATTTTGGTTTTCTTATTAGGTACTTTTTGTATTGTTATTATTATTGTTTTTTATATTGTATTTCAGATTTTAATTGGATGTTGTAAGACTACGCGTTAAAATAATTTTAATATTATCATTCAAATATTTTTAATGGTATGTAGGTAATTAATACCAAGTTTAGAGAGCAAGAAAAATCTGAATAAATATATACTTATTAATAATTATTAGTATTCTGGTCTCAATAAGAATTATTACAACATTTTAGTGATTTTATAAGGTCTCCATTAATTTTGTACGTGTGATACTGAGGTTCAAAAAAAAAAAAAAAATAGTAGATATTAATCGTCCTACTACAATTGGGCTCTTGATCACGATCGTTGACGATGTAAACCATGGGTAGAGAGGATTTTGCTTTCCTAAAACAATGGCGTCATATTGTAACTTAATATCCACAGACCACTCCACTTAGTTACTTAACAGGAAGAACCAAAGCCCCTCTTCAAAAATTTGTCAGCACGTCTTTTTTTTCCCACCCGACCCTCGGTCGGTATTTCCTGCCCGTCTGTCATGCCGGTTACAGTTCAGTCTAACGTACATAGTTTATTTTTCTTGCGTTACTTATAAAAACACATTGCCACCGTCGATCGCGTTTCTCGGATATATTATGGAATAGTATTTTTCTTTAATAATTATTACTTTACTCACGTAGTTCTGCTCCTATTATACATCAAGGTATTTTTATACATAATCGTCTACAGTTTTAATAAATGTTAAACATTACACGTTACACACTGTGCTAACTAACAGAAGCGTACTATGGTTATAATTATATATGAACTCTTATTCAATTGTATTAATAATTACTTGTTTGATGTTATGGACGAAATAAATTTTATACAGATAATCTAAAATATATTTATTAAACTATGCTTATTTAATTTAAATTAGTAACTTACGTGAGTATAAATATTACAGATAATTATCCACTTAATATGGATTCCGCTACTATTATATAACTTCATTAATTCATGAAAGTTAACAACTGTCCGTAAAATATTTATCCACATTAGATAAAATATATAGTTTGAATAAAACTAAAATAACATTAATATTATAAAAAAAAGTCTTTAATTTAAATAGAAATAAACTACATGCAAGTACATACGTTACCGATTTATTAAACCGATAGTCTTAAATGTATCATAATTTTTATAACTGCAGTAAATATCAGTATATATCAGTATAGATCGTATTGACGTGACGTTTCGTACATTATTATACTTGATTAGGTTTTTATAAATTAAACAAATTGTTCAGAATTAAATTTTAAATGTTTAAATTTACCTGTTATGGAACAAGTGTTTAATTAAAATCCAAGACCCTAAGGCACAAATTTATAAATCTTATAAAACAACTTTTATCTTGTGAAATGGTTTATTAAATTCATGAATGCGTGGCATGTCTATACCACCGATCATTTACATGTTCTGTTAAGTGTTAAAAATAGTAAACAATTCTACATATTATTACTTGATTCCTTTTATGTACTATTATGTATGATTATCGGGCAGGTTAATTGCGAGGTTTTATTCTTAGCGTGGGATATCCTTGACAATTAAATTAAACTCTTATTATCATGGGAAATTTTGTTATCCAAGCCCTGACACGTTAGGAAAAATACATCAGCTGATACAGACAATGAACATATTTTCAACAACAACAATAATAATAATAATACAATTCTAGTATTTTACAAACATAAATAATTTTTAATTTTACTTTGATTACAATATTTATAAAAATTACAATGTTCTAAAATAATTTACTATTTGGATACAGTATTATTAGTTATTATATTATTATTTTTTTATCCATATATATAAAATAACATGTTCTGACTCACTCTCTCATTGATTCATCATCGCTAGACCGGAATCACTGAAGCTATGAATATGCAATTTGGTTAGTAGTTTCGTTTTATGATGTAAAGGCTCACTTGGAAAGGATTTTTCAAAATTCAACCTCTAAAAGAAGTAAAAAGTTACTTAATCAGTATTTGCTGAAAATGTAAATAGAAAACGTCTTTTCTCGGTTGAATTTTTCGGAAGAAACTAAAAAGTGCAAAAAAAGTATAAAATCAGAGACTCAAAAACGAGCGAAGCTAGTTATTCAACTAGTAGTACCTACATATAATAATGTTAGGTATATCTGAAAACCTTCTATTTTACTTTTATTTATTACTGTCATCAGCTGCGAGAACATAATACAAATTCTGCAGGCGGAAGTATGTGAATTAATACAGCATTTCAGCATAATATGCCTAACGGCTAACATTATTGTAATATTGTCTTTTCTTTTAATTTCTTCTATAGTATTCCAATGTATAACACTAAAGTCCTCTATTAAATAAATATATGACCTATGAAACTTTCATTTAATACAACGTAGCCTATTTTATCACGTATTTTATAAAAACTGTGTAGTGTTATTACTTATTATAAAGGTACTGTTTTAAATATTGGATCATCCTACTAAGCGGAACGAAGAATTTATATTAATTTTTAATGATGTATAATTTTTTTTACCACATAATCTTTTTTTGAGGTAGAATAATTTTCATTTAAATTAGTCTTTTTATAGACTGGATATTTTATACAAGGGTTTGAGATTGAGCTCTCAAAACTTGAGTTTTAGATAACTGTTCAAAATATTTAAATGGTTATAAACCAATATAAATTTATATAGAAATTTATATAATATACATAATAATTAATATATTAATATTAATTTTATACAATTATTAATGTTTAATATAATATAGAATATGGGTATAAAACCTTAATCGTCGTTTTAATCAGTTTTTCGGTTCTTGAATCTTGGTTACATCATTTTCTCCCATAAAAATATTACATTATTTCATATAAACAACTGTTTTGTTCTCTTTTTTAAAAAATATCAAATAGATTCTACCTACATCATTGAAATTTTAATCGAATATATAATATTAATTTCGAGAAATGTGTTTTTCATTCGTTCCATCGTAAATATGTACAATAATTGTGCGTTTGTAGTATATTGCTATATGTAACATCGATGACGAAGGCATAAAAAAAGTGGCATCACTTGCAATGAAACTCGTCTCGTTACATTCTAAGAAAGAAAAGGATGCCCACGTTATCCATCTCGTTTTACAGTGAACAACCCAGTTTAAACATATTATGACGATGAGAAGTACTTTAACCTTGAACAATATTAGACTCACTTCAGGTTATTACTCCTTTTGAAAACTAGCATTTTCAATACCACGTAATACACCTTACTACCTTGCACTGCAAGCTGTTACGAATTAACGTCTATTTCAATAGAATATTGCAATCTGCAACTAACTCCATGCACGGAGCCATGGTTATATTTCGTTTTAAATTAGTTACTTCCGTTTCTAAATAGTAGGTTATCTGGCAGTTATTATTCAGTGATAAAATAAAATGAATAATTTTTTATGTAACCCAAAATGACAGTTTTTTTTTTTGTTTTAATCTCAGTACTTTTTACACGATCCATTTAGTTAATAGCTAGGGCAGGTAGTAAGATTTAAGATACAATATTTAATTAAAATAATTAGTGAAAAAATATGTATTTTTAATTTTTTTGAAGCTAACATTGAAGTTAAAAAAATAAATTATAGTTTTATATATCTATTTGTACAAGTATTATAACCAAACATAAAAAAAATGTCTCTAAAAACAAAGTCTTGCATACAAAATAAACATAATTCATTTCTACAAATAAGCTTCTGGCATCCATTAGCAATACTTTAAATGACTATTGAATACTTGATAAAAGTATCACAATTTAACTTTGAGATAAGTAATAGATTTTTGTGATACTTTAAAAATTGTAGACATAGAAATATTTAATATATAATCAAATTTATATGCCTAGTATAATACTTATTATTGCATTATGTATATTGTATATCTATGTAAAAAAATCTGTGGTATGGATAATTATTATTCAAATATAATTTAATTTTGATATTTATGTGTTATGTAGTTTTTTTGCATCGGTGTAAATAGGGCGGGGCTAGGACGTCTTAGTCCCCATGTATGTTTTTACTTTCTAGCCCTTCCTGGTCAAATCTAAATCTTTGCACAAAAAAAAAAACCTGTCACGGATTCAATGTGTAAAATAATTACTAATTATTTATATATATTCGTGTATAATATTAATTATATTACATTAATATTATGGATTTACCATATACGAGTTTTTATATGTACAAGGAGAATCAAAACATATATCAAGTCGAGTATGACCCGAATCAGATTCAGTAATCTGGCTATGTAATAAATATAGAAAGATAATTATCTAACAAAATAATCGATAATAATATTTAAAAACATTTGCATCATAATACATATACTCGTAGATGTGTATACAGTTATACACATTTTTATATATATATATATATATATATATATATATATATATATATATATTATACTATTATTTTATTTTTAATGGCGGGGAGAGGGGTGCTTTACTAGGTAAAAAGGTGAAATTTGGCCCAATGGTTTATTTTCAACTTTGATTTTACAGGGCTTCCTAGTCCCTGTTTGTCCCTGTGAATTACTACACTCTAGTAATGCTCGTATGACAGGCTTATTTTTAAAGGCATAATTTTTAAAAGAATTAAATAAAATTAAAAATATAGCCGAAAATCTAAACTATTACTCAACGCTATAATTTTCGAAAAAAAATGTATTAATTCATACGGAAAAACCGCGATGATTTTGAAGTTTTTATCAAATATTTCAATTGACATTTTCTACACATATATAAATTACAAGATATTTTGACTCATATTAAATCATCGGCGTGTTTGAAAATTGTGTTTCCAGCCAATAAAACCAGAAAAAAATATTAGTCTCATATTAATATACTGCACCACTACAGCACTGGATCATACCACCCCTTCTTCCACAAATTACACCCTTGAATAGAAACTGATAAACTCTGTTTAAAGAATCGTTTTTCTCATACAATGGTCTATAATTTTATTGTAATTTTATATATCGTTACAGTGAGTAGATCTACTCAATGTCGAAACCCACTATGCATTAGAGCAAGTTACCCGTTTTTTTTTATAATACCTATTGTAAGTTTTTATATGCAATAATTTTTTTTTATTGTGAACATTTACAAATAGAAGCAACGCACTGTTGTAAGTCTATCTTGCTATATATGAGTTTATTTGATTTATCCATAAAATAACTGAGATAAAAACAATTTTATCTTTACGATCAAGTAGTTTGTTTATTTAAGTTGAATAAACGAATGAATATTCATGTCATTATTTGTTTTACAGGCTTTCCGGCTCCAGTTTACAAATGGTACAAAGATGGAAAAGAAGTGGGAGATTTTTCATCTGAATATCAGTCTTTCCGTCTTTTAAATCTTAAACATGACGATAGTGGAACTTATCAATGTATAGCCAAAAATGAAGTTGGATCGATACTATCTCAAAAAATTGAAATAAACATTGCTTGTAAGTTAAATCTATTCAACATTTCTACGATATAGTGCTACACTGTTATTATTTTGTTATATTTAAGCTGTTTTATTTTGAATGAACAATAATTGTATGTTTATACGGTGGAAAGTATTTCAAGTGCATATGAATATTGCTAAGAAAGTGTTACTCATCTTAATTCATATTGTTTACTATTTAGATATCTTTGGTTATTACTCATTAAAATAGTTTATATATTTTTCCTTTCTTTATTTTTAAATGCAATTATTTAGAAAATTCATTTCAAATTCACACTAAACTTATAAGGATAGTTGAAACAATACTGCTGGTCTTGTGCGAATATTTTTGAATTTCTCTTTTAACAGTTTGTGAGAAACTGAATTAACTGAAAATTAAAAATGTGAAAAAATTAAAGATGATTAATTTATTTTATATTTAAAATTTTAATAAGTATACAATATTTATATTTCTAAAGTATAATAACAGCTATTGCTTAAGCAGATTAATAAGACAAGTGGTTTTAAAATATTTTATTTTTAAATTAATACTACAAACATATTATAATGTAATTCTCATAAAACTATTATTGATTTAATATATTTTGTTATAATATACGGTTGTTATGTCCATATAAGATACAGTATTGTTAATACTACAATACATCGCGATTTATATTATTTCTGCTTGTCTGTTCAAAAGTAAGTAAACAGTTAGTTCCATTAATCTTGTTGTCTACTATAAGACCAGTGGTAGTACATTAATTATATTATATGTGTATTATTATTTATATAACTTGTTAGAAAAGTTATTCTGTAAATATAGTTTTGTATCTTCAAAATATTGAAAATTTTTATAAAAACGTTTTAAATTTTTTACCACCAATAAATAATTAACCGAATAATAATAGTGATTTGTTATACATAATATTATTATGCTTTACAAAAAAAGCCGTATGTTGGGTATTTGGGTAGAATCAATATGTCAAAACAAAAATCATTAAATCATATTGTTAGCAGAGCCGCTAGAATTGCTATATATATATTATGGGAGTGTGTTTATTATTTTATACACGAAATAGGTTTATTATGATTAAAAAAAATTTTTAACATCTAAACAAAGAATTAAAAAAAAATTTACCTACTTAAAAGTTTTTGAATACATTATTTAAATACATAACTATTCTTTTTAGAATATAAATACATTTAAAGTATGTCTATAATCTATATTACGTTTAGTGTTATAAAATTATGTTTGTTACTGTGTAGCTACATTAGCTTGTTTTAAAAAAATTTCTAGAGATATTTTGCAAGTACATTTTTAAGGGTACTGTTTTCAATTAATAAATTTTACTACGTTTTAATTTTAGATATGGGAAATTTTATGGAAGTTACCGATCCAATAGTCAGAATTGAAAGAGGTCAAGCAGCAATTCTGGATTGCCCGCCAATTAAAAGCTACCCACCACCTATGGTGCAGTGGTTAACTGATGACGGCACTCAGCTGTACGACATCAAATATGCCTCAGTTGCAGAGACCCATCAATTAGTGGTACTATCAGCCTCTGACAGCGACCAAAAAGCCTACAGGTCAATTGAAAATACCATAAAGTTATTTTTTAATTTTATAACATATCAAGAGAAACCATATTTTTTTATTTCCTTATTGTTTTTAATTTGTATAACAATTAAGTTATACGAGAACTAATTAAGTTTTTATTGGTATGTACACCTTTATAGTACACAATGAAATATGCATGTTCATAATAATATTCTCTGTAATTTCTTTAACGACATATGTTTATAACCTATAACTAAACTTATCATTATTTATAATGAAAACATTTAAAACATTTTTATAGGGTGAGAGCAACAAATCCTTTGTTAGGAAAAGATGAATTTAGTCAGTATTTAAGAATCAACATCATAGGAGGTTCTCAGTCTGGAGAAATTGCTCCTTATTTCGTCGTTAAACCTAAAGGAAAACATATAATCAAAGGTCATAAAACTACCGAGCTCCAGTGTATTGCTAATGCAAGGCCTTTACACGAATTAGGAACCCTGTGGTTCAAAGACGAAATACCGATAGAAAATACAAACGGCATTGATTACATTTACAACGATCCGTGGAACAGAACTTTATCACTTATAAATGCCAAATTGACTTATACGGGGCGGTATACTTGTCAGGTTCGATTTGTATCTGGTGGATATGCGCCCATTTCTGCAGACGCTGATATTTTTGTCTTGGGTTCGTTAAAAAATTGATAAATACGTTTAATAAAATTACCTTATTTGAGTTTTTTTTAAAAAAAAAAACACATTATTTGCAGAACCTCCAACATTTGTTGGTAATTTGAGGATGGAAACTCTAGGTGAATACGGGTCTACTGTCAGAATAAGTTGTGACACCATTGGAGTGCCACAGCCAAAAATAACTTGGAATCGTAACGCAGAGACAATAAGTCAAAACAATAGGTAATACATTTAATTGAAAAACCCTTCTATACATCGTTTGTAATTTTTATAGATAAATATTACGATTATTTTTCATAGATACACGGTTGAAGAAGATGGTACTTTAGTAATAAAGAAATTGAACATCGAAGATTCTGGTATGTTTCAGTGTGAAGCAGAAAACGAAGCCGGGTCAGATTCTATTAGTACGTGGTTAAAAGTTAAAAGTAAGTACACTTTCTCGTAAAACTTCCGTCCTCGTATTTATATATATTTTTATTATAATTAGGTTAATTAAAAATGCTTTATTTTATTATCGAATTGTATAGAATTATTACATTAACTATAGAAATGTATTAGAATTAAAATAAAATAAAGTTGACTCATATGTGTATAGTAAGTATCTAATAAATACTATGAATTTAATTTAGGTTTAATATATATATATATATATATATACTCTGATGGTTGCGTAATTATAAACAATATAATATAGTATTTACATTCTTATAATAAATAGATGAATAAAAATATTTCTCAATATTGTGGGTACGGTATACATACGTGTCTTCGTCACCGCACGTATCTTACAACCTCATACGAGCAAAAAAAAAAAAAAAATAATAAAATTTGTATTTGTTATTAAATGATAATGTATGAAAAGTCATTGAAAGTGTTTTGGACCTCAGAAAGTTTGGTAAGTTTTAAAACAGACCACCATAGAAATTAATTGGTGACCCCATTTATATAGACTATAGTTATTACGATGAAAATATTTCGATAATCCGTTTTAATTAATTAAAAAAATTGATCTATCTAGAATTCACTTTACGACTATTCCTAAATGGATTAATTCGTTTTAGTTTTGTGGGAAAATGTTATGTTGTTTAACGTATTTAGACTGTAACAATAAAAAAAAATACTAGTCATCAAAATTCTGTTTATAAATCCAATAAAATTATCGTTGTCGTGAACCATGAAATCATGATTTGATTACCCAAGTCGAAAATAAAAATATATCTAATAATGATTTTAACGTTGACGAATCTAAAAAGTTCTTGGTATTGTAATAAATAAAAAAAATAATGTCTGTTTTGTAATATAAAAATAATAGCCCAAGAAAAAAAAATGACGAATCTGAATATTAAATATTGTTGCAGATATTCTGATTTTTATAGTTGTGTTACACTCACACAAGTCACTATTTTATGCATATTTAGTACATACTATACATAATATCATTAATGTGTTGACTGTTGAACAATGTACAAAATGTAAATACTTTTATGGTTAATGTAGGACGTTCTAAACGATGGACGAGAGCTTCTGTGTACAGAATGATGCCATGGCAACACCCAAGTGCCCGAAAAAATTTTCCTCGTAAGGTTTTACTTAAAAACGTGTGGTTATATGACCATGATAGCCACGATAGAAATATTAATTTTTAGCACAGCACTTTGCACTATAGTTACACATTACGCATACAGACACAAAGTTAAACAAAATATGTACATTTGAAATGTAAATTTTGGGAATGGTGAAATGTTTAGATATACAAACCATTCTAATGCAGTATTTTTTTTTAGTAAAGCTGTATTCTATAGTTTTGATTGCACTTATAACAGTGGCATAGCCAGGATTTTGTTTTAAAGGGAGTAGATGGTTGAGCTAATGGTTTGTTATTTAAGGAAGGCTTAGCTATGTAGAATTCCTTTTAAGTTTTTAGTGAAGCTGCAACATTCATACAAATAACAATTTTAATACTAGTTACATCTTACATAATATGTTCACTGAAACCATTTTTAAAATTACTGGATTTTTGCAGCCTCCTCAGCCCCTTTGCCTTGGTTATGCCGCTGCATTAATCAACCTTGCCCTCTACAATTTTTTTTTTATTGTACTTGGCTTGTCATTTAAACATAGTGTTTGGATTTTAAAGCAAAAAAAAATACATATGCTACAAAGTCCAAATCCTAGTTATTAGTATTTCAAGTATATTATGTATTTTAATAAACAAATATGTAGTTATCACATTAAAATAATTAAAAATATATATATTTTTTTTATCTGTGAAATCACAAATAATAAATAGTTTTTAACAAATGTACTTAATTTTTAATTTTAAACTTTGTCTAATTTACAATAATTTTCTTATTTGCTTTATTTTACAGCTACTGGTCCAATTATTGAGAATGAACCACAAAATTCTACAGTTCTAGAAGGAAATGAAGTGATATTGTCTTGTAGAGTAATTGGCGCACCTAAACCAAATACAACTTGGACTTTTGGTGGTATGGTTTTATGACATAAATACATTTTAAATTAATTAAAATATAATTAATTTTCTTATGTTTTAGATTTATTTGTATCATTGAATGAGAGAATTCGTATACTAGATACAGGAGATTTATTTATATCATCCTCAAAAGTCCAAGATACTGGAAAATATTCTTGCATAAGATCGAATGAAGCTGGCACTGTGGAAATGCATGCTTATATTAAAGTTCTAGGTATTAAGTTATTTTTCAATAAATTGGAAGTTAAAATAATTATCTAAAATTAGAAAACTAAAGAATCAGATGAGAATTAAAATTTTATTAAAATTTAAATTTTATCTATTAAAAACATATTTACTTAAACTAGTATATTCATTATTATTAACCTATTTTTTTTTTTAGGTAAAACTACTATTGTTGAACCACCTATGGATACTAGAGTTTTATTAGGACAAAATTCTATTATGAAATGTAAAGTGTCTAGTGATCCTTCTGTGCTTTATCAAATTGATTGGTTTCATAATAACAAGTATGAGTGTAATTCTTAATGTGTAGAACCTTGCTGATTTTGATAATGTTATATAATTTACCAGGAGTCTTGGAGCAGGAAATTCAAGAATAAAAGTTTCGGCTGATGGTACATTAGAAATAGGAGTTGTACGTGCTGGCGATGCTGGTGTCTACACTTGTTCAGTTTCATCTCCTGGAGGCAACGAGAGAAGACATGCACATTTAAGTATACTTGAATTGCCATATCCTCCAAATGTTGCTCAGGCTGAACGTATTGGACCCAGATCTGTGAATGTTTCTTGGACTGTGGGTTTTGATGGAAATAGTCCTATACTAAAATATATTGTACAAAAACGACAAATTGGTAGGCATTGATAATTAAATAAGTAGTTGAATATTTACCATTTATTAAACTGTAATTTAATTATTTCAAACAAAATTCTAGAAACCCAATCTTTATTGGATCCACTTGTTGATTGGGTTACTGAGCTTTCTAATATATCTGCTAATTCTCGTTATGTAGTCTTGGAAAATTTAAAAGCAGCTAATACTTATCAATTCAGAATCAGTGCTATGAATGCAATTGGTGAAGGAACACCTTCACAACCAAGCAATTTTGTTACATTGCCACAGCAAGGTTTGAAAAATGAAATAATGTTTAGAACTAAATATTTTAATATCTTTTATTTAATCCGTCTTTTAGCTCCATCTGGACCACCTTTAGGGTTTGTTGGATCAGCTAGGTCAAATTCTGAAATAATTACTCAATGGCAACCTCCCTTAGAAGAACATCATAACGGACAAATTCTTGGATATATTATAAGATATAGGTTACATGGTTATATTAATAGTCCGTGGACTGATCATAATATTACTAGTGGGGTGAGTATTTTTAGTTTTATAATTTAGCTTATAATTGTAATATTTAAAAATATGAAATAAACCATGTAGACCACCTTTCTCATAATTAGGTAATAAATATTATACAGTTACCAACCAATATTTTACATTGGTTTTATGACTTTTTCAGGCTCAGCATTATTTTTTAATTCAAGATCTAATTACATGGAAAGACTATGTACTTCAAGTAGCTGCTTACAATAATAAAGGAGTTGGAGTTTATAGTGATAGTATAAGAATAAAGACTAAAGAAGGAGGTTTGTTTTTTATGTCATTTAAATTAATTTTTTTTCTATCATTTTGTAAGCTATTTCTGTATTATAATTTATAATGGTCCATTTTAATTATTCTACAACTAATTTAAGCTGTTTTATGTTTGTTTTTACCTGGCAATCGGTTTTTATTTGTGATAAAAAAAATAATCATAATTTTTATTATAGTTCCCGAAGCTGCTCCAATTGATGTAATTGCTAGACCAATAAATAGTACTTCGGTTCAAGTTTGGTGGAAACCTCCAGATCCACAAAAAATAAATGGTATTAATCAAGGTTACAAACTTCAAGCCTGGATTGGTAAGTTGTAGTTTAAAATAATAATTGAATTATAATTTTTCCTTTTAACATTACATTTTTTTTTTTTTATAAAAAAGACTTATTATATTACAATGTTTATAGGAGAACGAGTAGAACATGAAATGACAGTTGCTCCAAGTTTATTTGATCCACTTGCTCAGCAGACTACAACATTTGTGAACCTTAGAAAATTTACAGCCTATAATGTGACAGTGCTATGTTTCACTGATCCTGGTGATGGTCCAATCAGTAGTCCATCATTAGTTGTTACACATGAAGATGGTAATTATTATAATTTTAGTTAACTATATTTAAACATTTAATATAATAAAATGAATTGTAGTTTGCCAATTTTTTTAATAAAAAAAAATATATAACATTCAAATTACTATTTATTATTTTATTTTAAGTTACTATACAATTGAGTATTTAATTTAATAATTTTTATTGTTTTAATATTTTTAACTACATAGCCAAAAATAAACTAATACATTTTTTTTCTAGTTTCTGATTTAGTTGGTAGTCTCCACTTTGAAGATGTATCAGATCGTTCTGTGAATGTTGTTTGGTCATCACCATTACATATAAATGGTCATTTGATTGGTTACACTGTGTCTTATTCCATACGTGATCGACCAGAAACCACTCATTTAGTAAATGTCACCTCAGACATCACCAATATTGTAATTGATCAATTACAAGCTACTACCCATTATAAATTTGAAGTATTCGCTTGGACTAAAGTTGGTCCCGGTCCTAGTAGAATAGCCACAATACAGTCTGGTATTGAACCGGTTTTACCCAATCCGCCTACCAAATTGGCCATAACAAATATTGAGCCATTTTCTGTTGTGCTCCAATTTACACCAGGATTTGATGGAAATTCTTCTATTACTAAATGGGTTGTAGAAGTATGTTAATTAACAGTAACATGTATCTTTAACCATAAAAGAATTCTTTTATTTTGAAATATTTTATATTTTGTTATTTAGGCACAAACTGCAAGGAATACAACTTGGTTTACTGTACATGAAGAAAGTAGTCCTGATGCAACTACACTGAAAGTTCTTCAGTTAGTTCCTTACACATTATACCGTTTAAGAATCACTGCATGGAATGTAGTTGGTGCATCAGAGCCTTCAGACCCAACTAAAGATTTTCAAACTATTCAAGCACCACCTGCTCATCCTCCATATAATGTCACTGTCCGCGCAATGTCTTCTACTGAACTTCGTGTTCGTTGGATTGTAAGCATTAGAAAAAATGTTTTGATTTTTAATTTAAGAATAATTTTTCAACATTTTTTTTTATTTATCATTTAGCCTTTGCAACAAAGTGAATGGTTTGGAAATGGGAAAGGTTACAATATAACTTATAGATTATTTAATACAAGTGATGTATGTACGGTCACAATTGAAGACATTACCTCAAATTCATTTGTTTTGGACTCTTTACAAAAATTTACTCAATATGATGTAACCATGAATGCGTTTAATGATGTTGGATCTTCTGGCCCTAGTCCACCAGCTTTTGAACGTACTAGAGAATCAGGTAATATTATAAAATAAAAATTAAAAATGGTGAATTAATAAACTAAAATATATTTGTAATTTATAGTGCCATCAATGGGACCTATAAATGTTATTGCAAACGCAACATCTTCCACAACCATTGTGGTTAGTTGGGGTGATGTTTCTTCTAATCATCGGAATGGAATCATTGAAGGATTTAAAGTAAATTGAAATATTTTTGACTATATTTATTATATTTTGATTTAAGTAATTAAAAAAAAAAAAAAATATTTACAGGTTTACTATAAGCCAGGTGGCCGTGCTGTGTATCCTGTACAAATTAAAGATATTCCTAAAAATTCAACTTTCACCACTACATTGACAGAGTTAAAGAAATTTGTTCAGTACAGCATACAAGTTTTAGCTTATAGTAGATTAGGGGATGGTGTGTTATCTACTCCAATTACCAGAGTTCAGACTTTTGAAGATGGTAAGTACAGTTTTACAAAAAAAATTAATATTTATTTATAATTTTTAAATTACAATTTTTTATTAGTATATAATTTTGTAATTTGCAGTACCCGGTGCCCCATCAAATGTATCTTTTCCTGATGTTACTTCAACCACTGCCAGAGTTATTTGGGATGTCCCTGTTGATCCTAATGGTGAAATTCTTGCTTATCGCATAAATTACCAATTACATAGTTCTGAGGGTTACAATTTTTCTAAAGAATTTCCTGCTTCAGACAGGACATTCAGGTAATACGTGTACTAATTAAAATAACAATTTAAAATATTAACTTTATTCACTATAATTTTAAGATATATTATGTTTATAATAATATTTACAGAGCTATTGATCTTATACCTGATCAATACTACATGTTTTGGGTAACAGCCCAAACACGGTTAGGCTGGGGTAAAAGTCAGTCTGCGCTTGTTTTTTTGTCAAACAACCGTGAAATACCACAAGCTCCTTCTTCACCTCAAATAAGTCGTAGTCAGATTCAAGCCACACAAATCACATTCAGTTGGACCCCAGGACGAGATGGCTATGCTCCATTAAGATATTATACAGTACAGAAATCTGAAGAAGTTGGTCCTTGGACCACTATATCAGAACGAATAGATCCATCCATTACTTCTTACACAATCCAAGACCTTTTACCTTTCACTTTATATCGGTTTCGTATTCAAGCAACCAATGACATTGGTCCAAGTAGTTACAGTCATGAATCCCCTCAAGTCAGGACTTTACCTACCTGTGAGTTGTCAACATTAATCAATTAAAAATATTTAGATAATTCTTTGCACCTAATTAATTTTGTGTTTATTAAAATTATTTTTAGCGCCAAGTCGAATAGTTAATAAGGTTCAAGTTGTACCTATCACAACAACAAGTGTGCGTGTCACCTGGGAACCTATACCTCCTCAGTATTGGAATGGTGATACTCAGACTGGAGGTTACAAAGTTTTGTACCAACCTGTTTCTGATATTCCTATGGCATTGCAAACAATACCTAGTCAATTGATTATGGGCACAACAGAAAAAACTCTCGTCATTGGAGATTTAGTACGTGACCGAAATTATGATATCATTGTAGTACCGTTCAATTCTCAAGGAAATGGTCCACCTTCTATGCCTATTCCTGTCTATGTTGGAGAAGCTGTACCTACAGGCGAACCTCGTAGTGTATCAGCATTTGCCATATCATCAACAGAAGTTCGGCTATCTTGGGAGCATCCACAACAAAATCAACAAAATGGAGATTTATTGGGATACAAAGTAATTCCTTGTCAAAAGTTCTTTTTGAAATTATTTTAACTGTTTATTTCTTTTCAATAGATATTTTACATTGTGATTGATTCACCAAATGAACATCGTGTGGAAGAAGAAACAGAAGTTGTTCCTGCCACTTATATTAGCCACAGCTTGGTGTTTTTGGACAAATACACTGAGTATAAAATACAAATACTTGCGTTTAATCCAGCTGGTGATGGCCCAAGGTCTGCGCCTATTATTGTTAGAACTCATCAGGTATAATTACAAATAATGTTGTTATTGTATTCGTAAGTCCTCTACTTTATACTATTTTTTCACTAAAAAGGGAGTACCTGGTCCACCAACTGATCTTCAATTTTCCGAAATAACAATGAATAGTCTTAAAGTTTCATGGACCCCTCCAAAACGAAAAAATGGCCAACTTCTAGGTTACATAATTACGTATGAAACAGCTGAACAAAACGAACGTAAGTAACATACTTTATTGTTTGTTTTAATAGTGAACATTTACTTTATTAATTTAAACATTACACAGGTTTTAGTAAACAAGTAAAACAAAGAGTAAACCAAACGTGGCTTCTTGTTCAGCCTCTAGAAGAAGAAGTTACTTACACTTTCTCAGTCAGGGCTCAAACTATAGATTTGGGAGTTGCAATTAAAGGAAATGTGACCACTGGCCCACAACCAGGTTCACCTAAGAGTCCATCTGATCTGTCATTAGTAAAAACTGTTTCTAGTGTTGCACTTAAATGGACAAATGGGGCATCTGGAAAAGGACCAATCCTTGGATACTATATTCAGAGCAGGCGTAAAGGTAATATTTAGAAACACTAATACACAATAGCCTAAATTATTTTACTAGTTAAAAAAAAAATCCTCAGCAAAGCAATATTCTTAAACTGTTTTTTGTTTTTTGATATTTTATTCACTATTCAGCCACTCAAGACTGGGAACATTGTAAGTTTGTTTAAAAAGTATTTGAAGTGAATGTTACTATGTACTGTGTGTGTTGCTTTTGTGTTTGATTTGGGGAGCAACTTCAATGTGAATACATTTTCGTATAACTTGATTTTGGTTAGCAATAAAGTCAAAATACATTGTAATTAGACATTTTAAGTTAAAACTTAATATTTATCATACAATATATTACCTTTTTGTTGAACTATATTTGACAATATTTAATTTTCAAATAATTTAACAAAACTTTCAATAGATGATGATTTGAAAAACTACACATAATATATTTTGTTGTCATGAATATTAATAGATTAATAGATATACTAATCACAATAAAAGGAAGAATTGCATAACCATTCATTTTTGTGAACCTCTGCTTTTTACACTTAATTATTAACAATACTTTGTACAAAGAGATTGAAATTATATAATATTATATCAATATATATCAAAGTATATAAAATGTCAACTCCAGAATATTAATACTAAAGATCGATCATACACAAATTTTTGAATAATTGTAGAACACATTTATATATGCCAGGAGGCTACCTGATTTTTAGAGCAGATTTTGTCATCCAAAAAATATAGAAAATTAGCCCACTGAACCGAAGGACTAAAAATTATGGTCACGTTAATAGAATGTTTATACATGAACAGTCAATACTACTGCTCGTAGAAAAGTGTATGAAAAATGCTTATGTTTTTTAACATGTTTCTTAATGTATTGCATTAATCATAAAATATACGTTAAAAGTTTTTTTTTTTAATATTTAGATAACATGTGTGTCTTATGCACTATGCTTAATATGATAAATTGTTTTGGTTGCTTATTTATTGGTTTGTACTGTTTTTAGATGACACACGTTGGACAACAGTCACAAAAAGTAACAGTGGTCCATTAGATGAATTCTCAGTGTCTTATCAGAGTTTGCTGCCATCTACTTCATATTTGTTTAGAATTGTAGCTCATAACGAGTTTGGTATTAGTTATCCTGCTTATTCAGACGATGTGGTATGTATACAATGTATTACAAACTATTATCTATAATATGTATGTATTTTATATTGTATATATTATAATCATTATAAATTGTAGGTTTTAACTCCATCAAAACTGTACTTAGAGTATGGTTACTTACAAATGAAGCCGTTTTATAGACAAACATGGTTTATGGTTGCATTAGCTGCTGCATCACTTGTTATACTTATTATGGTTATTGCTATACTATGTGTTAAAAGCAAAAGTTACAAATATAAACGTAAGTTAATTTTGATTGATTAGTTAATTAATTAATTCTATTATATACCTTCTTATTTTTAAAATGTTTTTATTTTATTTAGAAGAAGCACAAAAAACTTTGGAAGAATCTATGGTTATGGACATTGACGACCGTCAGCAATTGGCCATGGAACTTCATAGGACCAGAATGTCCAACAATAATTCTCTTGGACGGATGTCTATTCATAATTCTTTACATCATTCACTACATAGGCGGAAACCACCAATCGGAACTCTAGGAAAATCTCCACCAAGACCATCTCCAGCTAGTGTTCCTTACCATAGTGACGATGACAGTGCTAAAGGTTATGATGAAAATCCAGATGATAGTTCAGTAACTGAAAAACCTTCAGAAATCAGTTCAACAGATTCTCAAGTATGATATTAAATTTATATAAATGTTAAAGGTTAGTGTTATTAATGAATGCTTTATATTATAGGGATCGGAAAGTGAAAATGAAAGCGTGCGATCAGATCCGCACTCGTTTGTTAACCACTATGCCAATGTTAATGATTCTTTAAGACAGTCATGGAAACGGCAAAAACCTGTTAGAAATTATTCTAGTTATACAGACTCAGAACCTGAAGGTAGTGCTGTAATGAGTCTTAATGGTGGCCAAATTATAATGAATAATATGGCCAGATCACGAGCTCCATTACCTGGATTCTCATCATTTGTTTAATTACTTCTAGTGAGTGCCATCTTTATCAATCCGTCCGTGATTTTATTTAATTTGAAATTATTTATGTATTATTTTATAAATGTGTGTACTTTACTATGACTTGACTTATGAACTGGTCAGTGTGACTACCTTACTCAAATATTAAAAAATGTTTAAGTGTCTTTTACAGACTGATAAATTGTATGTTTAATTTAGCTCTTTAACAAATTGATCTCAATTTTATACTTCTCTAGAAAAGGTTTTTACTTAAACTAAAAATTCATCAATATTTTTTACCCACATTTACACTTAAATTAAGATTAAGACTGATTGCGCTAAACCTAATAAATTACGTTGCATTTTTTTTTTTTTTAAATTACAATCATTTTTAAATATTTTATTTAAATAGTTATTGATTTTATAATTTTATACTGATCTTGTCTATACTATAAATAGAAATAATAATATGTTGTAATGAAAAATAATATTTAAACATAACAGATGATAGTAATTTTACAATACGTTTCTTTACTTAAATGCCATAACGTATTGATAAATCATATTGTAACATTGTATTTTTTAAATTAGTTTTTAGGGTTTTAATGTTATGATGAGTATCTTGACTGAATTATTTAAAAAAAAAAATTTAAAAACTCATTCAATTTATGTTCTTTCCTCTTATGTAATTTGTTTTTTGATCAGAATTATTTTAAATATCTTTTTTTAATGTAAATGTGGTCTAACAAATTTAAATGAATAGTTGTATTATTTCTAAAAAGTTGGTAAATGTTTTGTTAATGCAATTTGAGTGCAAATATTAACATTAATTGAATATCAAATGCTTTTATTATTTGTATTTTTTAAGTTGAGTAGATTATTGTAACTAATATTAGGTATCCAAACAATTATTGGAGTATTCATAAAGTATTTTAATTTGTAGTATGGTACAAAAACTGGGGGACCAAGCAATCGTTTTTTAATCAAGTATTATTAATATTAAAAAAAAAAATGTTTAGTCAATTGTAAAAGAATTATTTTATATTTATAAGTGATAAATTGTTTGTTTAATTTTTAATTATTTTTACTTTTTTTTTTAGTAAAATTTCATTAGTTTAAAATCTTAAATAAATAATCTAATGTCAATATTATAGTGGTTTGACATTGATCGATGGACAAAAATTTAGTTAACATCAATAAAATATATTTGTCAATCGACTGATGACAAATCAGTATTATATTGGATTTTTATTTAAAATGTTTCATATTTTACTATAGGTAGATCTACATTATTCAAAATCTAATATTGCATTTAAATCTATTTTAAACTGAAAAAAAAAATACCAAATATTTTATACATTTTTTTATTTTACTATCTGTAAAGTGATTATTACATCAAATTTTTTACTATTATTTTTATAATGTGCATAAAATAATATACATTTTATTTTTATTATAAAATGTATAGTATAAAACTACAATAATGACTGTGTATTACAATTGATTTATGAACTTAATACTTTATAATTGTTTACCATCTTTATTACTATTATTTTAGATAATAACAATTGCTACTTGTTACGCTCAATTTATGGCCTCAATAAAGGGTAACTACTTAATTCCAAATAATCAATAGTAATAAACTAATAAGATATTGTGTCTTTAAGATATAATATCACTTTTTCTAAACATGAATATATTATTATGAGCGAATGTTAAAATCAGAATACCATAAACTTCTTGAATTTCTAATTTAATTATATATAGCTTCTCTATATTTTATTCTCCTACTCATAATTTCAACAAATACTACTATATAAATTGTTATATTAGTACTAGGTGATTCTTTTAACACGAGTTGTCAAAATTTTACAATCGGCTGTAATTAATAAACAAATTGAAAAATATGAACATCATAGGTAGTTAAACCAATAATATACCTATTTCATTGCTGGTGTCACCTAAAGTATATCAAATTTTTGTAATACATTGTATATTATCTATATAATACATAAAAAAACTGCCCATAAATTCTTGATTACTCGTAAAGTTTTAAAAATAAACACATCAGTCACAACAGTTGCAATGATATTTTATCTTGATTATACAATAATGACTTATAACTTATTATCAATTTTCACTGTTTACTGTAAACGTATTCAATAAAGATGTTTACATTTATAAAGTTACAATATTTTAATTCCTGCTGTATTTATTAAGAGAATGATTTAAGTCTGTGTGCTTGATACTAAACAGTTTTCCAATTTATAATTTTAACTTAAAACTACTCTTTTGGTAGATTAATTTTTGGTATCTGTTGAGTTTTGACCACATAACTTACTCATTGTGAACAATTTGTTTTCTCCAAAATAGTAAAAACTAAAAGTACTCTTATTACTTGGTATATTTTGTTTTTTTTTTTTAGTTTGAATTCACTGTTATTGTTTTATAATAAATTTTTTTGTGTTAAGATATGTTACTATGATAGAAACTTACTTATCTAATTAGAATATTAATGTATTTTTTAATATAATTATTTTTAAAAAATGTTCACTGCTTACTATTTAGATTAAACTCAACTATTGTCTTATTTTTTTTAACATTTTTTATGTTGGTTGAAGAATGTAGTAATTATTATTTTAATGATTAGTTGTGTCTCATGTGTGAATTTACTTAATGATGCGACTAGCAGATTATATTCTATCTAAAATAAGAACGGTAGTTGGTAACGATCAGTTTTTGTCAAGAAGTCAGGCAATACCTTTTTGTCACCCTCACCAACTCAACTATCTGCCTCGCCCCTGCATACATGTCAAGTCGCCAATTACTGTTATTATTTAGGATAGCGGATAGAGTATAGGTATGTTAAAAACATAAAATAATTAATTTAAATTTAAATGTTTCTAACATAAGTAAACCGATGGGCAACTATTAATTTATTGTCGTATATATATATTGTGTTCAGTACCTTTTTGATTAAATCAAAAAGTTAGTGGTAATAATTTATACTTGTCGGTATCTATTTTTTAAATATTGTTTGTAAATGTTTATATGCATGTAATTTTATTTTACTTAAGTTTTGTACAATAATGTCGTTTATAATTTTGTGTACTATTTTTATTATTTTTTTTATCACTGTAAATTTATATTTCCATAAGTATTTGTGTATTAATATCAATACAATTAAATATATGTTTCTTTTTAAATTATAAAAAATGTAATATTTTAATAAAGTATTTGATTTTTATGTGGTAATTTTCTAGGAGATTCCTACACCGCAATTTCTCATAAATTCTAATACTTTTTTAATTTTTACTTTTTAGGTATTTAGTGGTTAATATAAGTATGAATTTACAAATTAATTAGAACAAATACATTTATTTTTATTTATATATATATATATATGTGTGTGTGTGTGTGTGTGTGTAAGAGTATAAAAGGAGCTAACAAATAAAGAAGTTAAATAAAAGAGGACCGAAGTGAAAACCTATAGGTACACTGAACCTAACCAAAAAATTGATTAAAATACAATTAAAAATTTTTAATATATGATCAAGTTAATACATTTTTTAACTGAATATTTACAATTTTTATCAAAGCACAATAATTAAATTTGATAAAAGTATTTATATAAAAACAAAAAATTATATCTAATCAAAATAATACATAATACAATAATTATAGTAAATATTAGTAATAAAAAAGGCCATCCAATAAAAATTATTATTTAAGAAAATTGGTTAAGAGTTCATGGCTCTTATATCTCTTCAAATATCAAACTGGTTATTGTTGAGAGATTTGATATTTATATGGGATAAACTATAATTTTAAATAGGAATTGAAATAAAATTGTATTTGTATTGATTATTTTGAATATTATTGAAATCTAGAAATAATGCACCTAGACATCAAATTTAATACATACAATACATATAATAATTATAATTAACATTAAAGCACGGACTTATATAAGACCATGCATTAAATATGATAATATTTTTTTTTATAAAAACAGATTTATACAAGGCAAAATACATTTTAAATCTATAGTGTTCATAACAAGAAAACAATTTGCTTAGCATGATTATACAATCAATTAATAGATAAGTGACTACAAAAGACAAATCATGGAAAAATGTTATTTTATTGATTTTAAATTTGTGAATGCCCAAATTTGGATATCAGTATACAAAAAAACTTATATGTCAAATAAATTATTAATTAACAAAACATGATATCACTTTCCCAACGATACTTCAGCTATCATTTAATTTAATAGAAGACAAGTTACAAGTTTTAATTGATACAAAGTGCCTAGTAAAATCTATAATAATCAACTAGAATAATATTTTACAAGTAGAAATATAAATTAAAGTATTTTAATCAGTATCATAGAATAAAAAAATAATATGAGTCAGCACCTTTACTTTGCTCTGCAAATATTATTTTTTATTTAAATTTTCTACTATAATTAATTATATCTTACAAAAATTGTCATTTATCATTCTAAACTTCTGGCAAAAAGCACTTTTAAGTCAATGAACCTATAATTTCTGAAACTTCAAATTAAAAATTATAAATTATATATATTAGTAGGGCTTATGAGTAGTGATTATAGATTCCATAGTCTTCATTATCAATTTAAAAGATTTCAAAATAGAAATGTAGAATAGACTAAAGAATTTTTATTATAAAATTTGGGTAACAGTATTTATTGAGTAGGCAGCGCCATATCTGATATATACCACAGTTTTAGGATTTCTAACATTTGACTTTAGTTACAGCTACTGTATGGCTTAATGATTTGATTCAATTATATTTTCCACTAATGTTTGTACTAATTTCTCGATATAAAAAAATAAAATTACAGTCAAACACTTGCGAATTGCTGGCCCAACAAGTAGGCATAATAAGAAAGGATTATAAAAAGTAGATTATATTTTG
The DNA here is from genome assembly GCA_014851325.1 of Pentalonia nigronervosa. NCBI lineage: Eukaryota > Metazoa > Arthropoda > Insecta > Hemiptera > Aphididae > Pentalonia > Pentalonia nigronervosa. Next base: position 157,887 of record JACXSJ010000648.1, on the reverse strand, counting down.
ACCACAGATAGTATTCATTAGTATTTATTCTAGGTATTAAATTATTAATTATGATTAGGTTTAATCATAGTATAGTGATACTCAATCATAGTTAGTATTGATGTTTTCTGATTTATATAGGGTTTCAAAATTAACAAAATGCTTTAAGTACATAAATATTTTATTTTTTATAAACAATTGCTTAAACAATTATATTTTTTGTAAAATGTGATAACCAATTTTTTATCTTTGATGAGTGTTCACTTTTTTTGTACAACAGAGACCATATAACAACATTTGTAATGTCCAATTTTGTATTTGAATCCACAATCAGGCTGTATAGTTCTGTAGTTCGATCATTTGCAGAAAAATTAATTTCATTTATTAAATCTAAAACTTTGTCAGATTTTATTTGATCAGCAGCAGTCAACGGAAGAGTGGTCAGATATTGATCAAATATTCGTAACAATGACACTTCACCGATTGACGAATCCGTTGGTGACCTGATCACTTTAGGGCTAGGCTTAACTAAAGAAAAAAAAAAATTAGAATATTTATAAATGTTTAGCTAATTTAATTGTTAACTAACTGTGCTGCCATATTACAAAAACTTTAACAACGCTCTTGATATCTTTACTATTCACATTCTTGAATATTTTAATGGTTTCTAACGCCTTCAAATCTTTCAACACAGATGAATGCACATGATAAGAAATATCCCATGCAACTGCTGGCCACAAGATAGGTAAAGCCAATAGAGAATAGGGTGGATCTTCTGGATCAGCAAAAACTACTGTATCATTCTATGAAAATGTACAGTTACATAAGTGGCTGGTAGAATGCAATACTCGAGTTCAAACCATATCATATTTTAATAACAACTAAAATCTTACTTTTATTAGATTTGCAATGTCATTATTAATTATAGACTTAGAACTGCTTTCTTGTTTTTTATTAATATTACATTGAGTTGATTGTTGTTTCTCTAGGTTGGATACTCTATCCTTTGCACCAGGGAATTCAACATCTAATTTATTTAATCTGTATTCAAGATGTTCTAATACTTTAAGAACTTCATTCTGTTTCTCTAAAAGTAATTGCATTTCTTGATCATTTACTTGATATTCATCATTTTTGTCTTGTAACTAAATCAAGAAACATTTTTTAAAAAGTGACAAAAATAATGGATCAAAACAGTTTACTGTGGTGAAAATATAAAAGTAATGAAATCTATAATTAGGAACGTGCTGTGTACAACATTGTTGATAAGAATTGATTTTTTATTACGGGACAATTATTATTTAAAAGGTTTTTTTTTTTATTTGATTCCGTTGACTTTTAAAAAAAATTATAATTATGTAGAATTTACTCAAAAGCGCAAAATAATCGGAAAACCCATTGTAGGACGATCGCTCAAGCATATAGGCGAAATAAAAAGAAATAGCAAATAGGATAACACAGTTATAGCGACTTGAAAGTTAAAACACGTAAACTTCGTAAAGTGTAAATATGGCATGTGGGTGTAAATAATAAATAAAGATCAATCTGAAAAATGACGCCGACCCATTATCATACACGTGCGTTTGGGCAATCAAGCACAGAATTTTTTGTTTTTCCACTGAATCAAGTAACGTTGTTGGTATCTTTTAAGTATGATAAGGAATAATTTTGTCAGAACAATCAATCTATGAACACCATTAACTATTATATTGTAACAACTGACAACGGCTAATACTTGATTTGCAACCAGAACATGAATTGCGCGACACCGTCAAGATACGGTTAGTAATTTTCGCGATCATTTTCAATCACGCAACTATCGACAAAATGGCAAGTTTTTAGATTTACTTTTACCGGGCGTCAACCCTGTAAACAAATGTAGTTGAGCGTTTCCTTCGAAGTCTCTTAGAGACGAGCGAGCGGTCAACAGATTGTCAAAACTTAGCAGATAAGTGAAACACGACGACGACACTTACTTCATCAGACTTTCCGCTCATCGGCATTCCGGAGAATGACATCTGTTGTAAGTCTTTGAGTTTGTACATACGGCTTGTGTTTTCAATCAACAGAGGTACTGGGACCACCGGTTTAAGCCTGTACATGATTGTGAAAATTAGCAAACAAACAGACGATACGTGAACTGATGACAATCCGAAACAAACGTCGTGCTTCAGAATAACTCGAAAATCGAGTCTTATACGGCAATTCCAAATTTGTAATTCTACTATTCTTTGTTTAATGGGTCGCAAGTCGCAAATTCGCAAGCTACCAGCAGCTGACCGTAGAATTACTTAATGCAGTTGACACAGCGCCATATCACCTCCGTCGTCGGTGATAAGGGTAATCAGTGTGACCAATCAATAATGGCCAACCGTTTAAAAGTAATTGGGTCGTCGCTGTGGTTATTGGTTACCCTCAGTGGACAGAGACCGAAAATGTTTCTGGAGACGACGGGACTCCAGGAGTACAGACTACAGGACCGGCCACCCGAGCAAATTAGTGGCCTGACAATCGGAACAGTGGCCGCGCGATGACCGTCCACGGCCGTGATAGAAAACGCGGGGCGACGGCTGGCCAATGGGAGCGGGAGAAGGCTGCAGCTGCCTCGGCGACGGGAGTTCATGGCAAAACGTGTTGAACGGAGGGGGCCGCGGTACGCGACGCATTTCACTCGCACAGCAACACCATCTCTACTCTCTAGGCAACGGGAGCGAGTGAGACGAAACGATCGAAGAATACACAACATTACGACGACGTTATTATTACTATGACTATTACTATTATTGTTATTTAATATTCCGTGCCTGTTTTTTCTTTTATTTTCGTTTCGTTTTTTCTTCCCGTCGTGTCGTTTTGTTTTGTTTACGAACGGTTACTTGACAGCGCGTGCCCGCCAGGCTCCTGACCTGCCGACCACGACAGCGACTTGCAAGTAAAGCGAACCGCCGCGGCCGACCACACGACTGCAGTGTGTGATAATAGTGTTTTCGTTACGGCGGTAGTGCAGTACGTAACACGGTAATTTGCGATGTGAACGAGTGCGTCGAGTTCGGAGCCCCACGAAGGTCACATGACCGCGTCTGGGCACCCGCCGTTGGCCCGTTAACGTCCGTTTTTTTTTTCGCGCGCTCGTCGACGTCGCACACGCACTGCTGCAGGCCTACCCGCGACTAAGACACAGCTGTGCGTGTGCGCGCGATTTTTGTGTCCACGGATCGCGGGCACAACAATATCAAAACACCAGCCACCTATCTCGTTTCCGTCGTTGTTGCCTGTTGAGTACTCGGTGATCTGTGTAATCCCTACATAAGACGACTGTGGTGATCATATCGCCGCACGGCCTATCCACGGGGTGCCGTACATTGTGGCGGACTACCGCGGACTAAATTATTTTGTCGATCCGACGGTTCGGTTATCGTCGGGTTGCGTCCGCCGCCGCCGAATAACGGTCGCCAGCAGTGGTCGTCGTCGTAGTGATAACGACGCGTACCATGTCCGGCAGGCCGAAACGTAGGGGCCGTCCTCCAAAAACCCCAGGCTCGGAGAAGCCCAAGTTTCAGATGCACTTGCTGAAAAAACCTAAATACCTGCAGAACCAAGAAGAGACTGTGGACGTTGCCCAATCGGCCGCTGCTTCTGGACGGTCTGTAGCTTCGAGACGCAGCGCCCCGGCGTCAGTTGGTGCTCGCACCGCATCAGTGGCGGTTGAAACGCCGTCGCGCAACACACGGCGGTCCAACCAGAAGCCCAAGACTCCCAAGACGCCAGTTGTGCCAAAACCTAGGGCTCCGCGTCCATCAACCGCCAAGAAAAAGAAAAATAAAAAATCAAATGTTGACAAAAGTCACGATTATCATTATGGTTCCGACTTTGATGAGTCCGAAAAGAGTGAAGACCCATCTGAGAGTGAACAGTCTGACACTAATGTTGAAGACGTTGTTGATGATGTTAGTGACAGTGATTTCTCCATCTCTGGCTTTTCTGTTGCCAGCCGCGCGCGTAAAAGCAATGTCTCCTACATCAGGAATCCCAGTCCCGAGCCGCTGTGGCTCAGGGGTGAAGCAATACCCAAATTGGAGTTACCTAAATCCTCAGAAGATCTCCTAGTGCCTACTGAACACGTTATGCAAGCCTTGAGTGTTTATGAAGTGTTGAGACGTTTCAAAAGCCAGGTACATTACATTTAGATATTAAGTAGTTTTTCCTCCATTTCAAGTCATTTTTTAAACATTTTTTGTTGTAGGTGCGATTGTCACCATTTCGATTTGAAGATTTTTGTGCAGCTCTTGTTTATGAAGAGCAAAGCTACCTGTTGGCAGAGGTTCACATAATGCTGCTAAAAGCGATATTGCGTGAAGAAGATTTACAACAGACTCATTATGGTGCTGTTGATCAAAAAGATAGTATCAATAGCATATTATATTTTATGGATACTATTACGTGGCCTGAAGTATTACGAGAATATATTGAGTCTGATAAATCATTTGATCCACAAGTTTTGAAAGTATTTAATAATGGTGATGAATACCCATTTACGAACATCAAAAATAGATTATCTGTATTGCAGTTTTTAACTGATCAATTTTTAACCTCTACTCTTATTCGAGAAGATTTTATCCATGAAGGTATATATTTAAATAAAAATTATTATATTGTCAAAAGCATTGAAAAATTAATCAAACAAATTTATAGGCCATAGTTTTCAATATGATGATCATTGCCGAGTATGCCATAAAGTAGGAGACCTTTTGTGTTGTGAGACATGTCCAGCTGTATTTCATTTAGAATGTGCTGAGCCTCCATTACATGATGTTCCTACAGAAGATTGGCAGTGTAATTTGTGCAAAGAACATAAAGTCATTGGAGTATCTGATTGTATACCTGACGATGAGAAATCTGGTTTATCATCCCGTCAGGACCACTTAGCTTATGATCGACATGGTCGTAAATATTGGTTTCTAGTTAGACGAATTTTCATGTAAGTACACCAATATTAGTAATATTGTATCATATCATACCCACTAACATAATTTGTCTTGTGATATAGTGAAAATGAAGAGACCGGAGAATGTTGGTATTATACAACAGAAGAGCAGTTAGGCTTATTAATAGATTCTTTGGATCGTGAAATGGAATCTGCTCTTTTTAATGAAATAGAAAAAATTAAAGAAGAAATTAATCGACAAATGAAAATAACTATGGACCTAACCTTACAGTATCGACCATCAAATAGAAAAACATTTTTGGATGTAGAAAACAGTGAGTAATTAGAAGCTTATTAATAATAAAAAAATACATACATCAAAGAAATGTAAAACAATATACAAGCTAAGGTCTAAATTTTGCTTGAAATGAGAAAAATTAAAAGGAGGGATGCTAAAGTGTAAACCAAAAATGTATATACCTGAATATTTAAATGCTTTATTGATTAAGATGTAGTTAGAAAGAGTATGCATACATTTTTTTAAAAAGAGGGAGACAAAGTCTCCACCAATCAAGAACTGGGTCCAAATGTAAATCCTTTAGGATATCTTTTTTGCTAATCAATTTAGTCAGATAACCTAACCATTAAATTTTAATATGATACATAAATTATACTATCTTAAATAATTGCAAATGATAAGGTAATATCATTTTTAAATTAAGTAGTCAGAATATAATGAATTGGTGTATTCTAATTGTATTTATCTCATAATCTGTCTGAGCATTGATGTGTATTAAAATTACAATCAAATTATACTATTATAACAAATGTTGTTTTAGTAAAATATTCAATATCTTTAATAATTTTATAACTGCAATCTATTGATAAAGGTCTTAGCTATTTAAATATTTAAATGCTTTAATCAAGTAGAGGATCAGATAATTTTCTAAAAGCTTATTTTGCCCACTGTTCATAACCATAAGTTAAGAAATTTAAAAGTGTGTCAGTAGAAATTGATTACACTGAGTTCCAAGAGTCAGCAATTGTTTCTTATTTTACCCAAAAGCTCATTGCATTTGATTAGAAGTGCTTATTATAAATGAAAAGTGGGAGAATACAGAAAGAAAAAGATTTTTGTCAGCAACCTATACCTGAATTGATAATGAGATATGATTGGAAGTTTTCTCATTATTAAAATGTATATTTTAGTCAAATGAATGGTACCCACCTAATGAACACATAACTTCAACAATTACTCCTAGGTAAGGAAATATTGTTTTTTTTTTTTAATTATGAATTTTTCCATTGGATATACACAAGTTAAAATATTTAAAATATGGACATTTGTTATTCATATTTTTGAAATGCCTCAATTAAGTTTTTGAAAAGATATAGAATTATTTAACTGACTAAAAAATTACCTTAATAATAAATCATGTGTTTTGATTATTCTCAGATTTTTAATTACTAAATATTTTTTATTTCAATAAAAAAAAATACCAGAACTGACTGATAATAATTTCCATTTTTATATTATAGGTTATATAATAGGAATGAGAGAAGAAATTCAAAAGAAGAAAGATACTGAAATTATAAAAAATGATAGTAACAATAGTGAAGAAGGTACTGAAAATGTGAAGGATGATAATGAGTCTAACAAAGACAGTAAACAAGAAAATGATGTATCTGTAGACAAAAATGGTATACTATTATTTGTGTATTCTAATATTTATTATTTATTCATATAAAATTTATGTTTAGAAAATGAAAGTGGTAGTGGTGACTTAAAAAATGATGACAATTTAGTAGATGTTGATGATGGTGAACATAATCATAGTTTAAGTAAGTAGAAATTAATTTTTTTTAATCCAATTTAAATAATTTTATTTATAAATATTGTTTTTTTTCTTTAGGGAACACTCGTAGTAATAGATCATTACGCTTAAAACCTGCACAAGTTTCATTACGCCAAACACCAGAACAAACAAAAAAACCATCTGTGATTGAAAAACCTTCTCCCATTAACTCATATTTAGAAAACTTAGGTGCGAGGGTAACTCGATTCAAAGCTCAACATATAGCAGCTGGTACCTATTTATACAAACTTGGCATGGATAATAGCTTTAAGACATATGTAAATCAATACAGTTCTAATCCAACTGCGTTAAATAAGATTCAAAAGAATGAAGAACGTGACAAAAAGCGATATATGTCCCACAAGTTTTCACTAACTGGACCTGGTGAATACAAGTGGTGTGGACAAATATTTGGTATGTACCCAAACGACAAAACTTATTCGTCATATTCCAATTTGATTTTTCCTACGCTTATTTTTGTTATTTTTAGGCGCTCGGTCAACACTGATAAGTACTGTCAAACAAACTATTATTTCATTAGACAACTTGTTACCATCATCATTGATGCATATCAATTGGTCAGTGTTACGCAAACCTTGGCTAAATCAAGTTAACTCATGTTCTACTCCCAAGGATTTTGCAAGAGTTATGATTGTTTTGATGTCTTGCATTAAACCAGTTGTTTATGCACCAGTTTGGCACGAACAACTTGGTAAAAATACTTTTATGTGTTTATTCTTATTTATAATTATGGTTTTATGCTCATTAATTTGATATGACTGTTTCAGGGCATGTAAAAATGTATCGTATCACTCATGCAGAACGAGAAGAAAAGAAAAAAACAGACAAAAAAGATAAAAAAGATAAAGATGCAGAAGAAGATGAGCGTAATAGATTGACTATACATTTTGTCAAGTATACTTTAGGTTTGAAACATCAAGTGAGTAATAATGTAATTTATAAGAAGTTTTGCTAAGCACTTTGTATGAGACTTTATATGTTAGGTTCATAAACAAAAAGGAGAAGAATATAGAATTCACGGTCAATGGGGATGGCAGTGGCTATCAAAAACAAGAGACTATAAATTGGCTGATTCCTCAAAACAGGGCTTGGCAGCTGGACCTGCCAAAAGAATTTTTCAAGGCAAAGGTAAACAATTAAAATAATTAGAAACACTTAAAAATCATTTGTTTCCTTTAAAGTTAACAAAAAAAACAGGTTCTAGGGTTTTAAAGGTTTGAAAACTTATGAAATATCAACAGATCATATTTTATTTCACTCATAATAAGACAATTTATTTTTATTTAGATGATAAAGGAGTTCAAACATTTTCTATTGCTGAAACACTTTACGACTCTATAATTTTAAAAGAATGTACATTTGACTCGGAAGTGTCAAGTGAAATTCCTGATGACCAAAGTGTCATACATTTAGATAATGTTTCAGGTAAACGACCCTATATTTAAAAAAGAAAACATGGAATATATGGTTTGTAATTACTCTTATTTCAGATATTGATTTTATAAATATGAAAATCCTTTCACCCATTGACAAACTAGATGAAAACATCAATATTAGTACTACATTATGTACTTCTAGTCGAATAATGTATCCTAAAGTTGCCAAAAAATGTAAAACTGACATGTTGTTGCCAAGAAGAATGCAATTAAAATTAGCTGAAGAGAGATCGATAATATCTAAAAATACCATCGCCCCAAAACCAGTTCCAGAAGTAAATATTTTAACAATTTATTATCATTTAAATATTAAAATGAAAGAAAAGAGGGCAAAATCAAGTAATTTTTAGATTCTTTCATTATTTTTTCACATATTAAAAATACTACATAGTTTAAAATTACTATATAATTATTTAAACCCTTATGTAAGAGGACATAGGTTTCAATATTCCTAATTTATTGATTATAGTATCATCAGTAATTTTCATAGAAGTATATTTGCATAAGAATCTAATTTAAATAGAATATTTAACATATATAGCATTCCAGCTCCAAAATTTTGTTATGCTTTTCAGACATGACTGAAATTTATTTCAATTAGACTTCTCCTTATCAGCTATCTATGGCTATTATTTTTAATTTAATAACTTATTTCTAGCCTGTAAATGCTATGCCTTCAAGTGCTTCTCCTCAAGTATCGACAGAAACTATCACCAAAATGAGGGAAAAATCATACATGTTAAATAATTTACAAAAACGTGTCATTCAACTCAAACAGCACTATTTATCATTTAATACTATGTCTGAACACATGATATGCTATAATAGTAGTTGCCGAGCAGCTAACAAATCCAGTATGACTGCCTCATGTTATAGTCCACTTTGCATCAGACATGTGGATGTACGAAATGAACTTCTTTCTTTACTACGAAAAATGAACATTTTAAAATCAGAATTAACCGGTGAGTATTTTATATTGACAGTATTTCTCAAACCATGTGTTGCGACCCACTGGTGGGTCTCAAATCAATTTTTGGTGGGATGCATGATATTTATGTTTTTTAAACTGTATAAACTTATATCTTATAATATCATAAATCTCAAAAACTACCCAAAAGCTTTCATACCATTCCTATTATTATATTTGTTCAAATAACAAGTATTGTCAGTACATTTTTATCTTAAAATTTCTACTATATTAACTTTTAATTTTTAGAATTACTTTTTTATTCAGTTAAACCTTGTGAGTCAAAATAAAGAGAAAATTTAGGTCACGATTCTAAAAATAATTAGAAGCACTGATATAGATAGTAATTAAATGCTTATTTGTTATACATATTTTAATTTACAGAATTAAAAGCATCAATGCCTAAAGACCAGTCTGTATTAAATGTAAAGATTGAAAAGACTGATAATACTCCGGAAGAACCAGTTCAAATTAAAACTGAAATTAAAAAAGAAGAAAATATTATAGTTAAAAGTGAACAGGTGACTCAGAATGTTGAAGTAAAAACTGAGAATATCCAAAAAGATACTAAAACAGAAAATGAAGACGAACAAAATGTGAAAGTTGATGTCACCAGTAGTCCTACTGGGTATGTTTACATTAAGACATAATACTTATAGCTGTCTAGTAATAAGCTTGATTTTAGATTAAGTGTTTTGAAGCCGGCAAGAAAAAGAGGTGGAGCTAAACGGGAAGGTATTTTAGTAGATTGTATAGACGACGGACGAATTTATTCTACTGATGATACACGTAAAAAGGTAAATTTAACCAATACTAATCTAACTTAACAATTAATATCATTAAAAAATATTATTTACTTTATTAATAACTTAATTATTATATTGATTTTTTAAATATAGATTTATTTAAAAAAGTTCTCTACTAATACCATTCCTGTTAAAAAGAAAGTGGAAAAAATTAAGTACCCTCCTACATCACAATTTTATACACGTAGTAAACGTTGCAGTTTATTAATATTACCAAAACATGAGCTTCGAAAATTAGCTAGACATGCAGGACATGATATTGTTAACGGTTTCAATCCAAATGGCAAGGTATATGGTGATATTTTTTTTTAGTTTCTTAGTCATTCATTGCTTGTGTTTATTTTCAGACCAATAATTCTATATGGCCATATCCTTGCTCAAGACCATATTTTAAAACATGCTGGCTTTATAGAACAATAATGTTTAACACCATATCAGCTGCTGCATTACAATTAAGAATTTTATGGGCATGCTTGAAGTGGGATGAGTTGACTGCTAAGACTGCCCATCTAGCTAGCAAACGAGAGGTAACAACTGAAACTGAATTAGTTACTACAGAAACTTTAGAGTGCCGTACTTCAGGCCAATTCAATGAACATACTGAATATTTAATACGCAAAGTTGTGATACCATTAGATATACCAAAACAAGTCAGAGGTAAGTAAAACTGTAATATACAATGTTCAAATGAATTAACTTTTTCTAAAAATTCCAGAGGTGACTCCTATACGAAGTGGTTTAAGAAAACGTAAAAGGGAGGAAGCTCCAAAAAATACTGCACCACAGGTATCTGAAGTGTGGGTTGATGAAAGTAAATTAGAGCTGGTAGAAATTAAGCAGTTCCATGAAAGGTATATCAGTTTTGTTCATTATCATTTTTATTGTTTACTAAGTCACTAATTTCATTTTTTACAGAGTGGAACGTGAAATTCAAATGCAACAAGCCATGAAAACACGTGCAACTACAGCCTTTGCTAATAAATTGTTGCATAATGACTCTTCTCATAATCGAAATATAAATGATAAACTCCGTGTACAAAACTCGGATACAACGGATCATATCAAAGATCAAATAGAACAGTCTCTTAAAGCCCAAAGAATAGCTTTTAAAAGATCATCTGTAAACAATGATAATAACTCTTCAAATAAGAAACTTTGCATAGACGTATCCAACTCACAAAGTCCAGTGACTAGTAGTTCAACGCAACGTATGAAACTTGTACCTGGTAAAACTATTTAATAATATGTTAGAAAATCTGTCTTACACAAATTACCCCTTAGTAATTAATAACACCGTATGTAATTTATTATTTGTATAGGTGAAGGTGGAAGATTAAGGCTGATGCCTAATAATAAACCTTTAGCTCAAAGTCCTACCTTACTTCAATCTTCCCCAAGAGTTGCCACCAAACCTCCTACTACTAATAACACTCCATCAACTCGTCGTATATATATGACTAAATGTATGTACTATTATTTACTACTATACTATGTGTATTATATATGGTTTCTGTATTAATAAGTGCATACACTATTTTAATGTATTTGCTTTGATAATTTAGGTCCAGATGGTAAAACGAGACTTGTAACTACACCAAAAACAATTATCTCCGACACTAGTGTGATGAATCAAAACTCAATGAAAATTCAGTCAACCAACCCTCAAATAGTCACTAGTAAGTTTGAAGAAACATATATTTAAGTAAATAATTATAATTAATTATTGTGCTTTAAACGTTATTATTTAGCAAATAATGTTATGCAACAAAAATTGCAATGTATTAAAGGTGAAGATGGAAAGATACAATTTAAAGGTCTTTTACCAGGTAATAATATTCATGCCTGATCAAAATTTTTTTTTAAATATTAATATTGTATTATTTAACAAATATAGGACAACAACTGATTCAATTACCCGATGGAAAATTACATGTGACCAGCTATATAAATCCTAGCCCATCGCGAACTGTGCAAATAGCAAAAAATACAATATTGACAAATAATAATAATTTTCAAAAATCTGGCACTCAAGTAAGATTTTTAATGCGTGATATGCGTATGTTTGCATGAAAATCTTTTGTACGTTTATAACATTATATGTTTATGTTAAGTTATTAAAGGTTTAATATTATGTATATTTACAGACAATTATTTTAAACCGAGGATCACAGCCTATCCAACAAGTTTTGAAACCTCAAACATCTCAAGTAATAACTTTAGTATTAATATAATAATCTAATAAAATACAACATATATGTATAAATATATACTTAAATTGTTATTGAAATTATATTTATTTATATTAATAATGACAAAATATATGCAATCAAAAGTAATAATCTGTACATCTTACAGATGGTAGTTTCTGGTGGACAGTTAGTAAATGTTTCACAAGGTCAACAAATGATTGTGCAGCATATTAATCCAAATAAAGCCACTATAGCCACTATTAATGGCCAACAAGTTTTAATACGGCCCAATACTGGTAAGCATATAAACTAAAAACTTGCAAGTATTGCCTTTGTCTTAAAAAAATATTACATAACAAATTTTGTGTTTAATTTGGGGTTGTTGGTTTTAATATTATAGTGAACTAACCTACTTTTAAACTTGAAAGTAAGAACATTTTCTATTTTATTTTATATTTTAAATTTAAAGCAAAATATAAGCATTTCTTAATTTTAATATTAATTATCATACTTTATATCTTGCTTAAAAATTAAAATATCAAAATAACTCATGTATAAAACTAATAATTTAAGTTTGACAATTTGCCAATTCACTCTAATATTAAAACCAACAGTACAACTGGAACTGATAAACACAAATTTTCTTGTTGAACCTTGAATGATGGAGACAACACATGTTGCTTTTTAGGTTATCTTAATGGTAACGACTTAATACAAATTTATCATTTTTTTGATTGATAAGGTACCTCTGCCAACATAATAAGTAGTGGTGGCCAGACAATTAAGTTTGTACGACCTCAACAAACTATACAAAAAGTTCATCAATCTGTACCACCACTTTCACCTCGAGTTACTCAAACAACAACTGGAATTGTTCAAGTAAAGTTTTAAATATAATTTTCATTTTTCCTTTAATATTAATTTACCACTGGTTGTAGGACCAATATAGGCCAGTACTTCCACAAACTGTATCAACGCCATTAGTTGATGAACAAGAAAAATTACTATTAGCTAATCAGCCACCTGGTACAGTAATAAAATGTATTACAGCTCAAGTAATTCAAAGTCCAACACATGGTAATAAAATAGTGTTGCAAGGGTTGCAAGGTAACGATTTTACACCTCAGCAATTGCAACTTGTACAGCAACAAGTCAAACAACAACTCTTAAAAGGTGAGCAATATTAAACATATCAGTAATTAATTTGAATTTTAGTTTAAAATGTTTTATTTATATTTCAGCTCAAGAATCCAGTGGTACTCAAGGAGTCTTAGGCCCTACAAAGATTTACCTAGCTGTCCAACCACCAGATTCCCAACTTCCTGCTGTGCACAAAACTGGAATTGTAGCACCAGTCGTAGCCCAACCTACGGTTAAACCAATTGAACCTACCCCTAAGCCATCAGTTCCTGTTCCAAATATTATTTCAGAAAGCTTAACTCAAATTAAAACTGAACCAGTAAAAAAAAAATAGTTTAAAGTACTTATGCTTTGTTATTGAAACCTAATAATATACTTTTTTTAGCCATCAAAGTCTCCTGTGAATAAAATCCCGGCAATTAAAGAAGAAGTAATTGATTCTTCTCCCAACTCATTTGTAGTGACTCCAAACTATATTAGTCAATGTAAGTTATATTGGGTAGTTTTAGAAAAAAAAACTTTTTAAAACTAATTTATTACTGTTGTAGCTATCAAAAATGTATTGAAAAATGAAGATTTGAACCCAGAAACACAAGAGAAACTGTTACAATTGCAAAAATATCAAGAACAACAGTTGCGTGATCCATTACCACAGACATCAGTATCTGCTAGAAAACGGCCTTATGATGATAATTTATCAGAATTTGAACCACCCAAAAAATCAACTGAACATGATAATTCTGGGTATTTTTATGTTTCATTAATAAAAGCATTGGAAAACTTTGTAATCAATTGGCAATTTTACCTAATTTTTGTATTTTTTTTTTTTATGTTTACAATCTTCACACTTTATTCTAGATTAACTTGTGTTATTAATTATTTTTATTGTATATATAGGTCGTTGGTAGCTCCTGAACAATCAAAACTATATCAGACACTAAAACAGGGCGATGATCTTCGTAAAATGCAACAACTTCAATCAAAACTCCAGGTTAGCTTGTTCAAACAAAAAGAATTATTGAAAAAAGATATACTAAAAAAGAGGGCGCTTCTGGAAAAAGAATTGCAAATCGATATTCAGGTATGTATTTTAAAGTCATGTTTTTCTCGAAATTCGGTTTTATCGAACTTCCTGATAAACATAATTTCCTGAGTTTCGATCCTCAGTTCCGATTCCAGAAATGTCGTTGCTCGATTTGATTGCAGTGTAAAAGTACCTTGGGTAGAAGGAATGTGATGGCGTAATATGTCTGCCTAGACAATAGTCTATTTATTCTTAAGTTAATTTTATGTATTTAATGTGTTTTACAGAATGAAATAGCTGCTAATGTGACTGTTTCATCAGCTGATTCTACAATCACAGCCAATAATGTGATTGAAAAGTCTATCCCAGCAACACCTGCTTCTGTGCAAGTAACTCCTCCTCAAGGTAGCAGTAAGCGTAAACACGCGTCAGGTCCACCAACCACCATACAAACTACACCACATGCCAATAGTAATTCAAAAACTAGTAATTTGGGACCTGGTCGACGACGACCAATGAAAATTTCTCCTCCAGCACCTAACCGGAATCAGCCACGGCCTTCATCATTAACACCAACCAAAAAATCTAGCCCGAAGAAGAGTAAAAAAGAAAAAATTATGTGTCTATGTCGTACACCCTATGACAGTTCAAAGTAAATAACCCTTATGACTTATATCCTATGATCAAGTGTGTTGTAAATTGTAATTGTGTTTCGTCTTAGGTTTTATGTTGGATGTGATATGTGTCACAATTGGTTCCATGGTTCTTGTGTCGGCATCACTGTGCAAATGTCTAAAAGAATTTCCGAATGGTTTTGTCCAGAGTGCAAGCGGTCTAAAGACCCTGAAGTTCTCTATTGTATATGTAAAAAACCATATGATGATCAACAGTAAGTTGTATCTATTAATAAAAATAAATATAGATATAATCAATTATGAATTAGACAGTAATAACTACCTTAATTCAATAAATGAATATATTTTTATGTCTTATTAACTGTATAATTATATAAATCTAAAGACATTGAAGGAGCCTGTTTAGATCATGTACTTTTAAAATCTAATACACTAACAAATGTTAAAACATTTGTTGCCCGTGCATCTTTAACTGACCATTTTTCTGTAGTTAAAAATATAAGCAGCCTAATCTTCAATAACAATAACCTATCTAATCCAAAAATCATAAGACAAGTTGATAACTCAAAATTGTCATCTTTATTAAAGCACTATAATTGGTCGTCAGTGGAATGAACAACTAATGTAAATTCTACTATAAACAAATTAATAGAAATTTTAAAAAAAGAAAATAACTGTTCTTCAGAAAGAAAAATATCGAAAACCAAAAAAATTAAACCCTGGGCAACAATAGCAATTATTATATCGATTCGTCATAGAAATAAGTTACATCTAACATTAAAGAAATATCCATTAAATAATTTATCCAATAATAAATTTAAATTCAAACAATACTATCTTAAATATAGGAACATATTAACTAACACGATAAAAGAAATTAAATCTGAACTAAAAAAAGCCTCAAATTCCCTTAAATTAAATGTAAAATCTAATAAAAACACAATTAACCTTTCTAAAACAAATTCCCCTATTCAAATTATTAATAACAAATTTGATGAAAAACTACAAACTTCAAACAAATCAAAAGAAGTATTAAATTGTTTTAACAAGTACTTTACAAATGCTGCGTAAAACATAAGACAAACGATACATAAAATAAATAGTACAGTTATTAAACAATTAGCATTGAATACTACAGAAGTTTTGTTTAATAAATTTAGCTTATAAGTGATAAAGAAATTATAAAAGATAGGGCCTAAAGATAATTTTTCTTTTGGGGGGTTAGATGGTATTACAGTAAAAATGTTCAAATTAAATATACATTCATTGATTAAACCGTTATCTCACATTTTTAATTTAGATATCTCAACATCTACTATTCTAGAAAGTTCTAAAATTTTAGTAATAACACCAATACTCAAAAAAAGTGACAAATCAAACATTGAAAATTATCGCTTAATCTCACAAATATCGAATATTACTAAATCTTTTGGAAAGATTATTAAAAAAGAACTATACTAGTGCTACCGAGAGAGTGCTACTCTTTCGCCCTTCAAAATAATTGAGATCTGTGTTTTTGTACTCAAATTTCTTTCACTCTATTACCTAGTTGCCAACTGTAGCCAGCATTCGGACAGGTTTAGTGATGAGAATGCGCAAGAACAAACGAGTTCTGGTCGCCATTCAGAATCGTTCTCTCAATGGCACTAGTATAGTTAATTACCTTGAAAGTAATAACCTTTGATGTACTCAATTCTGATTTATATTTGTTAAAAATACCGAACAAGCAATTGCAACAATATCAAGCTACAAAATGTCAACAAATTTGGTATTAAAGAAACAGCTTTCAATTCATTAAGTGAAGAAACCTCAATAATATGTGGTGTACCTCAAGGGACTATCACCTACATTTTTTAATATATATATAAATCAAATAAATGATTTATACACTTAGAAAACTTGTAACTTGTAACTTGATGATACAGTAATTTTTATTGAAGGTCAGTCCTGAAACAAAGTATTTGCTAGCATACATACCGACTTAAGTAAAATTCAAAAATGGCTTTGTGAAAATAATTTATTTCTTAATTTAGAAAAAATTTACAGTTTACTACATTATATGATTAATTCTAGTCAACCAAAAAATCAAGTCTATGTATACATGAGAATGTGTGTGTTTAGACCAAAATATATGCAAATGCCAAACCTTCATACAAATAGTTAAAAACACTAAATATTTAGGTATAGAAATATGTCATAATCTTAAATAGAATGACCACATAAAGCTTGTAACAAATAAATTAAGAAAAATAAGAGTAGTATATCAAGCAGTAATAGAATCTATAGTTAATTATGGTATATCTATATGAAAAGGCTAAAAAAAGACTCAAGATACCACATAAAATACTTATGCAACAATATGAATGTACTGCCAGTGAAAAAATTATTTTATAAAGCATCGATACTTTCCATAATTAAAAATAATCTTACTTTTAAAACCAAACATGAGTATTAAACAAGACAAATCTAATATCAAAGTACCAATTATGCACAAAAAATTAACTCAGTCCACATACTTATATATCGATCCAAAAAATTTACAATATATTACCATCAGAAATTTAAAGTAATAACTCTTGAGATTCTTAAAAAAAACTTGCACATTGGTTACTACAAGAACAAAATTTAGACATATTTCCAACAAATTTATAGGATTATTGTATTACTTATTACACTATTAATTAGATGATTTTATTAATAATCAATAATTTTAATTTTATATCTTTATATTATATTAATTAACTACTCATTTTTTTTTTACATTTTACTTTATTATAATACTAGCTGACCCGGCGAACTTCGTATCACCTAACAGTCGAGGAATTTAATATTGTGAAACCTTTTAGCTAAATTTAATATAACTATAAAAATGAATTATTTCAATGGCAGGGCGGCATGAAATTTTCTTTGATGAAGTTATGTATTTTGCTGCATGGCTTGATTCTCCAATTAAGCACCTTGTGATATACAACGTTTTTCGTTTTGTTATCATGTGCAAAAACAATTAAAACGAATGGTTTGCTGACACGTGAACATGCCACGTGCAATTATCCATAAGAAAAACATGCATTTTCTTAATTCAGACCATAAACATTTAAAGATTGTCCTTGTGATTTGTTAATCATCACAATGAATGTAAGATGAATCGGAAATTGAATTTGTTTAAACTCAAAGGGGGGTATATCAGTTGGGATCATCGGAATCCTCAGAATGAGAACTTCACCTTTGAAGTTTCCTTTGCTTATTGTCGCATGAATCACATTGTTCGTCAGTTTTATTATCACCAAATGCGTTCCATTGTACAGTTTTGGTTGGTTTATATTTCAAAGCATGATGATTACTGAACCCATCTTTAGTTGTAAATTATGCAGTGGTAAGCAAGGCACATCCAAGGAGTTTAAAAATTCAGTTGGATAGTTTGTGGCTTCGTCTTCATTTGTTACACAATCAATAGATGTAGATTATCAACAATTTGATTCTGAATTACAAAGTTTAGTTTAGGGTCATCCACATCTTTATTCTTAGCCGCTAAAATTGCCCACTCACTCAACCATTCATTATTTTTATAGTTAGCAATGATATTCAGGAATAGTTTGTTATCGTATTGTTGATCGTTCAGCAACGTAACTCTCATGTTTTCTAACAGCTGAAGTATGACAGCTGTGAAATTTCTTCACATAATGCCACAGATTTGATGATTTGAGGCAAGCGTTTATTTCATCGACAGTAGTAGATCTTGGAATGACTGGCAGTATTTGGCGGAAATAGACAGTAAAATCATTGCACTTCCAAAACATTTCGAGTCATTGCATAGATCTTTCAATGTTCTGTCAAGTGCATCCAATGCGCATTTGTGCATTCGTTCCATATGATTATTTTAGACGCTACTAAAACTTCGGCTCAAAACTTTGAGAAGCATGAAGTCGGGCCATATTAAGGCTGCTGTCTTCTCTTGCAATTACTAGTTCTTCTTCATTGGATTGATTTGCAATTTTACAAGGCCTAATTACATTACGGCTTTTTTAGAAGAATTAGATGTTCTGGGTCTCAGCATTTATAAAGAAAATAATTTCACTGAGAAAAACAAAAAAGAAATGCGAATTCACTGTCTCGGTGATTGTGACATTGTACTCCTCTTTTTGTAAATATATAATACAAAACCTCAATAAAGTTTGTAAAACAATTATGTTTATTGGTTGTTATGTCAACAACAATTATTTTATCGTTTGTACCCTTTTGTCCAATTTACATGTTTATTTGTTGTAACCAATTATTTATTAACTTTATCAGACTAAATTTATGCTTAAAACCTTGCTCTGATTGAAGACACCACGAGCTACAGAAGTAAGTGCAATCATAATATTAGACACATGAAAAACATTGCAACAGTGACCTATGTAAAAGATTTATTTTTTTTTTTATAATAGTTGTAAAATATGTAACCATTGACAATCCTATAAATAAACAGATGTGTAACCAATGGCAACCATTAATAAACAAAAATAGTTTTTGATTTCCATCATGAATCTTAAAATCTTTGTGTGAAAACCTCTTTAAAATGCAAATTTGATATATTTTAATATTTATTATTCTATTTGCGGTGAAGATTAATCCAACAAATCAAAAATCATCAAAATCAATCCAGCTGTTGAGTTTTAAATGGTCTAACTAACCCGACTTTCTTTTATATTCTCTTAGATATGTAAAAAAAAAAATTTTATTTATTTATATTGATGATAATTTTAGTTTTATAGCTAGCTTTTTATTGTATTAATGAACTACACAATTTTTCTACATTATACCATAATGTATAAAACTATATAAATAATAAAATATAAATATATTTAACCATTTAACAAATTTGTATTTCAAACTATGAATTCATGGGATAGCCCCCACATGAATATGTTCAGTATCTTTTGAGCCCATTATCTTTTTGAAGAATAAATAAAAGTATAAATGTAATAAATGTTGTAAGGAAAACTGCTAATTGATTTACTTTTATTTTCTTTTAGATTTTATATTTGCTGTGATAAATGCCAAGACTGGTTCCACGGCAGCTGTGTTGGTGTATTGCAGTGTGAAGGTGATAAAATGGATGACTATAATTGCCCTAGGTGTATGTCCAACTCTGAAATCAATTTTGCTAATTTGAAGTCATTGAACCAACAAGACAATGATGACTTATTGAAACTTGTCAAACAAATACATGTAATTATTTACCATTAACCACTATAGCAATGTATAGTGTAGTATACCTTCTATACAAAATGCTTTTATTTTTAGTCGCATAAAAGTGCATGGCCTTTCATGGAGCCAGTCGATCCTCATGAAGCTCCTGATTATTACAATGTTGTCAAGGAGCCTATGGGTTAGGGGACTTCTCTACTTGAATTTAATTGCTTTCATATTTTTGTAACCACTTATTGTTTTTAACAGACTTGAACTGCATTGGAAAAAATGTGACCGATAAGAAGTATAAGAATCTCACAGAATTCATTCGTGACATGATTAAAATATTCGACAACTGTAGGTATTATAATCCTCGTGAATCACAATTCTACAAGTGTGCCGAAATTCTAGAGCAGTTCTTTGTGTCAAAGTTGAAAAGTCTTAGGGACAAATTTTATGAACAATACATGGAGGTCTAAAAAACGATTTTCAATTATTGTGATAATTTTCTAGGTAGTCATACTCTTATATTACATTTTTTAATAGTTTTTTTTTTATTATTTATTAATAAACATTTTTGTTCTTTTTTATTATTATCTTACAGAAAAAAAACATTGTACGTTTATTAAATAGTTTATTTTATTTATTAATACAATATATCATACAGCTATTATTGACCTGTAAGAGAAAATCTATATTTTTAGTTAACTCATTGTTTGTTTTATTGACATAACTTTACGGACAGTTCACTGCCTATCAGCAATGACATTGATATATTGTAATCAGCACAAACTGATTTGCTGGTATATCTATCTTTTTTTTTATCAATTTTATCTGGATGGTACAAGATAATAAGTTACTACAAATTTACTGCTGAACGATTGATGTTTGTTTAGCTGCTCAGAAGCCCAAACACTCATTCCAAAAATTGAAATCAAATTATATATTTTTATCTGTATAACCTTTTTTTTTTGTAAAATATAATATAATATATAAGATTATAAATAAAAAATTTTATGGCGACATTGTATTTATATTTCTCTCTAAACATGTTTTATACAATATGTTAGTATTTTAATATTTTTTAAATGTCAAAACTCAAAACCAAAAACCTGTATGATTTGTTTATTGAATGCATGTATATAATTGTAATGTGTAGGGATAGTGCCTACTTTAATTTAATTTTATAATAAAAAGAATTATGTATGTTAAAATTAACTATGATTATTATATAAACGGTGATGATGTTTTCTTATATGCCTTTTAGTCTTTTTTTTTATTTGTTTGATTTAATTTTTTTTCCATTGATATAATTTTTATTATTATTATTAATATTATTTATGTTGTATTTAGTTTTAATGAACTTGTTTGATACTTACTATTGTAATTATTACTATTAAAAATATGAAGAAAAAAACCCAAGAAAAGAAAAGTAATACAAATATTATATTATTATTATTATTATTATTATATATATATATTAGTATTATTAGTGCGAAGTGAACCTGGTCGATTAGTGAATTGACCTCGTTGATTATTCCCCGACGCCAAATTAACATGTTCCTGTATGTCATTCCCCTATGGTCTGACGTAGCGTTTCACACGCCTCGGGGGAGAGCTCCCCTACACTAAGCTGTCATGCTAATACGCGATTAATAATAATAGCCTGCGATGCATTTGATTACGAGTCACAGCAGTATCACAGGCCGTGGCATGAGTATTAGAGAATTTGTATATTATCATTGCATACAAAATTCATGTGCCTTTCCGACCAACAACAGTCACTGCCACCCGCCAGGTATACGTGTGAAATAATCTAATAATAAATGATTATAATATTATTTGGTTTAATGCCTTATAAATTATAAATGCCGATACACCTGTGTAACGTAGACAATTCATAGTCGGCACTTGGCAAGCATAACTATACTAAGGGGTGCCGAATAATATATTTTAAAATAGGAATTCAAATTGAAAAGAATCGGCAAGTGGATTTACGCTCAACTTTGTTTTTAATTTTAATAACTATTAAGAATTTTTTACTTTTGACCCCCCTCCCTCCCCTAAGTAATATTCACTTTCCTATCAGAAAAGATGCTGACAAAGAAAATCTGAGCACTTTTACTGCCCTAAAACGTGATGAGTCATTAGTAATGAGAAATTGGTACAAACATTAGTAAAAAATATAATTGAATTGAACTATTAAATCACACTACAGTTGTAGCTATCATCAAATTTTGGGAATGCAAAAACTTGGTGGGCTGATAACTTGCCCATCCAGCACTGGGTACTTCGAGGACATCGAATGCATATTTTAAGGACATAAAAAACCATCGACTTGTCTCTCATATTTTCAAATAGGTCTTTAGAAATGAAATTTAAAACGTCAATTAGGTCTTGTATGAAATTTAACTAATTTAAGGACTGTCCGATGACAAAATCTTTGTTTTAAACTAAAACTACATTTTTTTTATGGCATATTATTAAGGAGATGATATTTTTGAAATTGTTAATCTGTAATAATCAAAATTCAAATGAGTATTCCTTGACTTTGTGTTATTAAACTTTAAATACCTACTATGCACTGAGTATCGTGAAATGAGAACGTGGGGTAAATTGTAACGATTTTCACTTGCTATGGCAAATGTAGTTGCCTCTAAATTTTAGGCTTCTGCAAACGATTTAATTTTAATGCTAGAATTAATTTAAAAAACTTAAATTAATTACTGTTAAATCAACTTTTATTTGTTTAAAAAGTTTTTAAAATTTACAATAAACTTTCATCAGTTTTAAATTTTTAGCGGATCGATAAATATATTAATTTTACAAAAATGATGTGTGTGTTTTTTTGTGTCTGTCAGCGACGTAATGTTTTAGAAAGCGGATAAAGCATTGAATTATATACGTAAAAATGGGGGACATTGCTACCCCCCCCCCTTTAAGGTCTCAATATTTTCCTATTATACAATGTATACGATTTTCTGTATTGAATACCAACTAACACAATTCATCATTTTTAATTAAATCTAAAGTAGTAAAAATTATAATAAAAAAGGTCGACAAGAGGGTACAGCTCTGCTGTACATTAGGTGTCGACAGGGTCACTGTAATGGATGTGTTAAATTTGAATTCAATGGTATAAAAACGTATATGAAAAACGATTCTGAAAGACGCCGGTCTGTCAACCTACATTACTAATTATATTTTATGATATTATTGCTGTTAAAGTAATTTATTTTACTAATAATAATACATTAATACAATTGGTTGAATTAATTTTCGCCGAAAACGTTGTACTTGAAAATGTTATTATAATAATGTACTTTAAAAGTTTCAAGTACCCACGAATAGTATTTTTGAATGACAACGAAATAGCAAATATATTGTTATTCTTCGTTTTATAATATCTTATTTCGTCAATATTTGACCTTATATGCTTACAAAAAAAAAAAAATGTGCCTAATTTATGAAGAACCTTGTATTGAATTGTCAAGCTTTTTTAACCAACAAAAATTGTTGAATCGATATTTATAGAAAAGAAATTTTAAAAAATCAAAAATTTCTTATGTCTCAATTAGATTAAAAAGTGTCAAAATAATTTTAAAATTGTATAGTATATGGACAATGTGATAATCTCAACATTTGGTGAAAATTACAAGCATATTATTAAAGCACAAAAAAATAAGGAAAAACGGGAATTTTTACGCAAAGCCAGTTTTCGACAAAATAAATTTTTTTTCTTTTTACTAAAACTCAAAAAAAAATTATCGTAAATAAGTGAAATTTTCACGGAATGTTTCTATTAGCATTCTCTAAACGCCAAATAACTTTTAAAATATTTTGACTTGTTATGAACTTTTTAAAGACATAAGAAATTTTCAACGAGGATAATTTATTATAGTCCATAGTGAGGACTATCACTTGGGTAGGTATCAAAATAATAGCACTCCTTCCAAAGAATTTATTCGTGATCTGGACATTGGGTACCTATACTCTCGTTGTCTCTTACATATAACCTAAAAGCTCATTAAGGTATCATGATGTAAATCATTCCAATTATTAGCTTTATACTTCACTCATCTATAGATTTCAAACTTGTTACATATATCAAATCTCTGTACTGCAAACTTGTACCCCTTATTCTCGAATATGGTTTAGTGTACCTTGGGATCCATCTGCCGCATACGGCTGATAGTATATATATATATATATATATATGATTGAAACAGTCCAAAGGCGATTTCTACATGCGATTTCACCTATAGACTGGATATCCCTTGTCCTCCACGCAACTATACCACTGCTCAAGATTTTCTCAATCTCTCAAGTTTTGCTGATCGCAGACCTGCGATTGACTTCGGATTTCACCTCCCAATTGCTAAAATCGCCGACTCACCAACACTTTTCTAGCCTCCATTACTTTCAATGTAGGTATAAGGTATACCTATATCT
The DNA here is from genome assembly GCA_014851325.1 of Pentalonia nigronervosa. NCBI lineage: Eukaryota > Metazoa > Arthropoda > Insecta > Hemiptera > Aphididae > Pentalonia > Pentalonia nigronervosa. Next base: position 133,286 of record JACXSJ010000648.1, on the reverse strand, counting down.
TATAATGTATCCTACACGGAAAAAATATATAAGAACGATAACCAGAATATGATAGTCATAACCAAAAATTTTAGTCGCGCTCGCGACAACAATATGTTTTGTAATAGTTACAACATATTTTATGTAAACCAACTCTGGTCATGATAACATAAGTATATTGTAATATTATTTAGACATCATTATAGAATACATTAATACTACCGTCTATTAGTAATATTGTTTATTGCGTTATTATTTTATTTCATAAAAGCAATTTTCTTATAAGTTTTTGTAAAGAAAAAATGTCCAATTACAGGGTAAAAAAATAAAAAAAACCGGCGAAAATAACTTATTAAGAATGACATACATATATTATACTATTATTTTTTGAGGGGGCTTGAGCCCCCCTCTCCCCCCCCCCTCCCTATTTGCACCACTGGCAGTAGGCGAGGGGAAACTTCTGCATTATCATTCACGAAAAACAACTGCGGTACACTATTTTTTAGTAATATAAACATGCAGCGGGCGGGGGGGGGAGTACAGGGCAAAACCACCATTTGGTTATAAAAAATAATTTATTATTATTATAATAGACGAAGTCGATCAACGAAATGCGTTTGAAGAAATAACCGTCCAGCGGTCTGGACGTCGCACACCTATCGCGCAAACAACGAATCATCGTCCGCACGACATCGATTGTACGTCTTATTAGTGGCACTATTGTGTATTGTTATCGTGTTGTATATCGATCGGGCGGCGGTCGCGGTCGTCGTCGTCGTCGTCGTCCCGCCCCCAGCCCTCGCCGGTTCGGCGCGGCGTGCACGCGGCAAAACTCTTCGTCCGGACCGCGCAGTCACACTCGCGACGACGGCCCGCCAACAACGCCAGCGCGCGACCACACCGACGGAACACCACTCGCGGCGCGTCAAACGAACACACCGCACACGCCCCCGTTCGCCGTCCCGCTTTTCACGCGACGTCGCCGACAGACCCGCTGCTGCTCTACCTCGCAAACGGCCATGCACAGATTCCGGGACGTGGCCCGTCCGGCGGCCAGACATTTCGTCGGCGCACCACGTAAGTCGCGCGCGGCCATCATACGATGTGCACCGGTCGAACGGCTGCCGCGGCGAGCTGTTCCGTTGATTGTCTTCACGTCCACTATATAGTCGTGTGGCCACCGTCCACGTAAGCCGCGCGTGGACTGTAACTCGGCAGCCGATACGACTGTGCATTTATAGTGTTGTTAGCGGGGCTCGCGAGTTCGTGTATCGATCTCTGTCGTGTTCGATGCCATTCCGTTTCGATGTATCGCTGTGGTCAGATACGCGAAGTTTTGTTTTGCGCATTTAGAGGTTTTCTACTTACTGGGGGGGGGGGGGCGTATTGTTATATTAACGTGTATTTTTCACGGTGATATTACGAGTAAACAAACGTTTGACGAGGTCGTTTACGATTTTTCGTTATAAAAATTAATGGCAATGGTTGCCACATAATATGGATTAAAAACAAGACAATACTTAGAAACAAAATATGAATAGACATTTATTGTTATTTCCAAAAATTGCTTAAGAATTTTTTTTTTTAATATTTTTAGTGCATTTCTAAACGTTTTCGGGCCTATTCCAAATTCATATTTTGCCAGTTCTTAGTGCTCATTTTAGTATTTTTTTTTTTTTTAAGGCGATTAATTAATCGATTAATTATGAATCGATTAATTAAGGTACTTATCGAGCGGCGTCCGTAATAGACGCCCGATTCCGTTGCATTCGTTGCCGCCCATACGCGTGTTTCCGGTGCTGACGATAGTAATGGTGTTAAAACGTACTCGAGAACGCCGAGTTCAATGTGGTTGGCCACATTCAGCATATTAAGAGCGGGTCGGCCCGTTCATAAACTACTATCTTACCCGAAGATGTACGCCTATAAGACGTTATTAGTCCCGCGGACGTGTGGCGTTCGTTTTTACGATATTTCGACGTTAAAGTGAATTTGAACGAGTCCATAAAATATATTCGATATTGCAATTGAAAACATTCAATACGCCGATTCTACTGTAGTGCGTATGTACAGGCGCATCGCATAGACTCTTGATTGGTAATCAGAAAAACCGCGCGTAACACTCACAATGCGTTTGGCGCTTGCTTGCGGCCACAGAAAAATGTCTTCGTGTCTGTCAAAAGTGAACGCTCGTGTGTAGGTACAAGTGTATAATACTTGTGTAAAATTACATAAAATAAAATTACTCACTCTTCCGGTTTGCGTCTACGCAAAACTGTATTGCGTACGTACACGGCGTTATTATGAACGATCAATATTGTCATTATACGGTTTATTTACGCACTGCAGTCCCCTTTTGGATTTCGATTTGTCTTTGTGGTGCCTAAACCTAAGTAAGATTACGTTTAGATTCGTATACATTATTCCCGTAGTACTAAAAATCGCTTACCTATTAATGTGAAAAACTTTACAATTGATCTTTAGACATCAAAATACAATGAAAAAAAAAAAAAAAACAAAACAATATTTGGTGGGCATTTAATGTTACATACATATATTACTTACCTGTTACCCAATGTTGTAATATTGTTTGTACCATTAATATAATAAAGTTAGTATGGCTAAAATATGTAACCTAACGTCATGATACTTCTGACATTTTGATTAAAATTTATCATAATCGGTCAGTGGATAGTATGCCTGTCGATTAAAAAATAAATAGGTATATGCACACAGACAAATAAACTGATATTGATATAGATATAATAATGAGATTTTTGTAATATATTGAACGTGTAATCGGAGCTTCGGATCAATAGATTAATTTTGCACATAAGCTCGGCATGTTATATACTATTATATAATAGTATTATATATTAATTATCGATTTTCTCTCTTTTATTGTATTTATTTTATAAAAATAATATGATTAACAAATTTCGATAATTAAGTTATTTCTAAATTATTTTTCTAAAATCAAAGTTTAAATAATGTCCGTGAATAATCGAACAAAATGTTACGATAATATAATAATTTTATAATTTCTAAAAAAATTATTTTGGTATAGTATTCAACAGCCATATTAACTATAAATCATAATATTATGTAAGTACTACAAAAAACATTTTTTCAATTTTTTAAGCTATTTTGCACAGTATTAGTGTAAGAGTTCCATCTTTCATATTATATATATATATATATATTATGGTCCAAAAAAGTATACCAATTATTTGATTAAATGTCCATTTTTTGTCTAGCTGGATGATATGATCATATGGGTAATCTAACATACCTAATACAACGACTGGTCAGCATATTGTAGCTATATTTATATACTTAACAATTTACCTACTGCAAGCTATACTGTATATGCCTGTATAATTTTGTCCTTGTTACAATTGTTTGTAGTGATACGGTTGTATTTTTTTTTTCGAAGTAAAAATTAATCTATTGGTATATTTCAATATCAAATTCAGTTTGTGTATTAAGCGTTAGTAAGTATTAATGCAAGCAAACAAAGGTCAACAAATATTTGCATATACTGATGGCTGGGTTCCGGAGTATCATGTCTAACTCGATTATTATGATGTACCTCTATTCGTGTAATATATCGGTACCTATTTATTAATATATATTATGCATACCTACTTGATGCTAATATTATTATTTTTCATTGAACAGCTAATTAATTAACTATTAAATAATAATGTGTAATAATATACGAGGATGTACGATTCTTTTCAAAACACTTGTTTCACAGATATTAGATTATTGACTAAAATAAAACTATAAAATATATTGGTTATCGAAAAGTGTATTGTTTGTTGACTAATAATTAGTTAATATGAATCATGATGTATCTACATATATTATAATTTTCAATGTTAATAACCAATCCCATGAACCACATGAAACTCGGATGTAGAATATTATTCATAACAATTCGCTAAAACCAGTGGGTGGTACCTACCTATTACACCTATTATTTTTCTATCGTTATTTTTTTTTTTTTTTTTTACTAAAATAATCAGTCTTAATTTATTATGCATAAACATTTTAAATATCTATTATATAAATTCATTAAATTTCAGGTTTGATATTGAAGCTTTGCATTAATAATATTTACAATATCTATAATAGGTATATTATAAAAATAAAGAATTCCATTTGACTCACAAAAATTTGAACCGCTTAAATTAGGACTGTCTATTATTACTTAAAACGTATTCTGTTACGTATATTGTACACCAGGGTATATAAGCAATAAGCATAGCTGCACGATAGGTACAGCAAAATTATAATACTAACTCATAAAGTTCCCAAAACCATGGGAACCTGCAGGTCTCAGTTTTTTTTTATAGGTAGTATATATTAAGATTTTAAGTTATAGAATATACGTAATTTCTAAATTTATTACACGACAATGTGTTATCATTTTCAAGGCGAAAGCGGTTTGTACAGAAGTTTCTGAAACTGTGCCCTAGTGTTTGTAACTTATTAAATCGGAATATTGCTTATTTTATGCCATTAATGCTCTAATCATGTTAAAGCTCGGGATTTAGTTATTAATGTTTATGTATACTATAATTTTCCTAGAAACCTACAATGGCATGCATAATATTTTTGTGACTTGAATCAAATTATAACACCTTATTAATTTATAATTTTATTACCCGCCACCAGGTTTTATAACATTTGTTGTCAAATTAACTATTGTAGCATACCATAAAAATAAGATATATATCAGACCTATTTATATTCACTAAAAGAATCCACATTTTTGAGGCAATAATTATAAAAAGAAAGTCTCATCACCATTAAAACATTGAATTACAATATATTGACGGTTCTTATCAGTTATTATATTATTCAGTAATAGACATTATAGTACGTAACGTATGCAAAAAAAAATGTTTATTTTATTAAATTCAAATTTCAACTTTCAAGTTATATTTGTAAAGGATTAACAACTTTGAAGCAAATAATGAGGAATCGAGATACAACATAACTTACAAATATAAATAACTTGTAATTTGTATATAGGTGATAAAATGTAGCATTTATGTCATATTAGGTAAAGGACATGATAACATTAAAATATTAAAATAGTATACAATATATGAATCATAGATCAAAAAATACGTTGAAAAATCTTGCAATTACATTTATTAAAACATATTATATGTATTAAAATATTTATAAAACCCTTTCGTTATACGTCTTATAGGGACGATAAAAAATATTATTTAATTGAATTTTCGAGTATTATATACTCATAATATTGAAAAAAGAAAATCGTTCATAATTAAAGACTCATTTTTAATTATTAGAAAATGTAGTCATATCGCTTAATAAATTTGTTACCTCTAAAATAATGTATGATATTTCTATGTTTCAGTGAGGATGGCATCTTCATTGTGCCCCGGAGAATACGCTGCACCGACAGTCGAAACGTCGGTACCAGGACCAAAGTCAAAAAAGCTTCTCGCTGAGCTTTCACAATTTCAGGTGAGACAATAACCGGATTTAAGATTTTATGGTTAACATATATTATTTGCTTATGACATTTAATGATATTACATAGTGCGGAGATAATGTTTTTTTTATTCATATTCATTTTATGACAGGAAGTGGTGTTGTTTAATTCAATTAATAAATTACATTAATTAAATACCCAACAACGAGGGTCTATAAAATATGTAGGAGATTTTATACTCTTATATCATTTAAAATTATGCTTAATATATTTGTTAGTCTAAACGTGCTTAATTTTATTATTTTTTAAATACATAACAAAAAAATAAAAATATAGTAGATTGTATCTATAAATACCATACACTAAAATTATTGGTTTAATACTAAATATTGGTAAATTAATATTCTAAATTATATTCATTTCTATCAGTAAACATTTTATTTTCTAGGCGTATTAAAATTGATATAGATCGTTTTATAGATTCTATAGAACTTTCGGTTGTCGTGAATTTACATCTCGTTCGTAGTTTTAAAAAACATAAAGTACTTTCAGAAATAATACAATTACAATAGTGTATAACACGTGAATAACAATGTCATAGTGCACGATGTACAATTTTACTAAATTGTGTTAAACTATTGTTTAGATTTAAAAGATAAGTCTCCGCGACTGAAGTCGTATTATGTGTTTTCAGCAATCCGGTTCGGTTCAAATATTCGCTGACTATAACAAATCTCTGGGCAACTACTTGGTTGATGTCGATGGTAACGTTCTGTTGGACGTGTACACTCAAATATCGTCAGTGCCGTTGGGTTACAACCACCCGGATATGTTGAAAGTGTTGGATAGCGATGAGAACAAAGTATGACAATGTACATTACCTAATTCAGTGTCCCCGGATTACTGAAGGTTTTTCAAGGAAACTAAAAGTACCAAAATATTTTGATCCACCGCCATCACTTAATAGTTCTGATACAAAACTAAATCAATAACAAAAACAAATTTAAAAAGAAGGAAAGTATAAGTAACCGCTCTGCCTACCTATCACAGTGACGTAATTTTAAACTTTTCTATAGAGGAAAAAAGATAACAATTTACAATACTAAACATGACTGCTAAAATGAAAGGAAAAAAATGAAAAATATAAAATACCATCAGAGGTTTCTTATATATACATGATCACGCGCTACATTAAATTCGAACTGTCAAACTATATAAAAATGAATTATTATCGTGTCAATAATTTCCAGGTACCGATACTCAATATCATATTTTATATCAGAATTAAAAAAATAATTATGCTTTTTCACCGCGACAACCAACTTATTTAGCTGCTTTTTAAATCAGACAAGGGAAAATTTCCACCTTGTCACCTTCAAATAACCAGCGTTTTTGAGTAAGTAATACACTCGACTTTTATTTCAAACAATAATTTGAAATAATTGTCCAGTGGGAACACGTTGTGACTTAACGAAAATCGATTCTTTTGCATCCCCACGTGTAGCCTGTCATAGTGGAACCAGTATCGATGACAGGGTGTCGAATGAGGATGAGCAGAATCGACGTGTTCTCTCATTAGACAGAATATAGATATGGTACAGTAAATGTGATTGGAGCGAAGCAAATCTCAGATAATAAAATATAATTCCTTCTCAGGGGTGCGAACGCAGGAAAAAAATTTTTTTTTTTTTTTTGGTGGGGGGGTTGGGGGGGAGAAGAGGAGGGTTTGAAAAAATGTAAAATGTAGGTAGGTATTGTAGATCGAAGCATTTATTTTTAAAATTTTTGCTGATATTTGAGGGGTTTCAATCTCCAAAATCCTACTTTTGTTCTTGCATTTTCTACACAGTGCACAATATGTTTATATAATTTAAACAGCGTCACTTATTTTCATTGTTTGTGTTTTTATAAAGTTTGTAGAATTTTTTATAATTATACGTTTTTTAAATAAAAATTTATATTTATTATTTTTCAGTATAGATGATCATTTTAAAAGTGAATTTTATAGATTTTTATTTAAGCAATTTAGAAATCCCCTTAAAAATGTTAGTGAATAGATATCGAGTACTGAATAAATATTACCTAGATGATTCAATTTTAGAAAAACGGAGTAAAAGGTATCACAATTTTTCGAGATAGCCCTTGCCATTTTATATTTTTACCCCGCTTCTTTAAGTTTTAAATGTGTAACTATTTATTCAACATTTAATATTTAAACTTCAGCATTTTTAGAAAAGTATTCGCTTCTATTGTAAGTATTGTTTAAAAAAAAATTCAAACTATATAAGTACAAGTATTGTTTTCAAAATCACAAACAATTACTTAGAATATTAATGTAGTGGCAATGTATGCCATTTAAATAATAATAAATAATTGATCATTTTCTAATTTTGTATACCAAACGATGTCCATCGCACTTCGCGTAATCTATTAACATATTTTAATATTATTGTTTTTTTTTTTAATGCTTTTTTAATCATACCAGAGAGTTGTTGTCAATCGTCCGGCGTTAGGTGTGTTCCCAGCTGCCGATTGGCCAATGAAACTACGAAGCACGTTGATGAGTGTAAGTTTTTTTTTTATATATAGGTGGTAGCAGTGATATTCTGCTATAATATGGGCACTCACAATATAATAATAAATCAATGGCTAAGACTTGGCCAAAAAAAAAAAAAATTATTATACAGATAGTCAACTAGGTTTAAAATATCAAATACATTACGAGTACACCTGTATGCATCATAAACCGTAATATTAGATCTATACTGATTTATCTATATAGTCTATACTCTATAGTATGGTCTTCAATTTTTTTTAACTCGTGACCCATAATTTTTTTTAAAAAATGTTCACGACCCATGGTAGAAAAAAAATAAAAATAAAATAGCTAATTATATCATTGACAATGTACTGTTATAATTATAAAAATAATAATTAAATAAATACAAATTTTGATTCTTGTAGAAAATATTTTATTTGTATTATCGGTAATATATACTATACCTATATGTGATAAAAAATTTTTTTTTTTATAAAGAAAACCTGTTGCGACCCATTTTTAAAGCTTACGCAACCCAAAACTGGGTTGCGATCCACGGTTGAAACCACTGCTCCATATCATACTCTATTATATATTTATACTCCTGCAGTAGCATGATATACATTATATCATTAATCATTATGAATTATTATATATTTACGTATTCCTAATGATTTTATTAATTTCAATGATATTTGATAGTAAATATGAGTAACATGAGACATGTGTGCATTATATTTTATATAATATAATTGGTACAGGTCGCACCCAAAGGCATGGACTCTCTGACGACCATGATGTGTGGGTCCTGTTCCAACGAGAACGCGTACAAGAATATGTTCATGAAGTACCAGCGAGACAAGAGGGGAGGCACTTCGGACTTCACAGACTTGGAAAAGGAGTCTTGCATGATTAACATGCCACCGGGCGCGCCCCAGCTATCTATACTGTCGTTCAAGGGTTCGTTTCACGGCCGCACACTGGGCGTCTTATCCACCACCCATTCTAAGTACGTGCACAAGTTGGACGTGCCAGCGTTCGACTGGCCAATAGCCAGATTCCCCGAGTACAAGTATCCGTTGCATGAGAATCTCAGGGAAAATGAACAAGAAGACGAAAGTTGCTTGGCCGAAGTGAGTACAATAAATAATAACAGTATACTTTTACAAGGTGATATTTCTTCAATAATAATTCAATCATGTTATTTAAAATCTGAATTTTGAAAGAAATTTGTACTACTTAAGGAGTGTCTTGTGGAGATACAAACTTTTGTTTTCAAATGAGAATTTTTCTTTTCTAATGTAAATTATTTAGCAGATAATTTTTTTTGAAAATTTTGACGTATTAAAATCGAAATTTGAGCGAGTAGTTTTTAAATTTTTCAAGATTAATAGATCTATGATAATCGGTTTAAAAGAAATAGGGGCTATGGTGACTAGAATATTTATAATTGTATAAATGGTCCAAGTATAATAAACACTAGATCTACTAAAAACGCTTAAAAATTTTTATACTTCGTATAAATATTAAAGTGATTTAATTGTAGCTCGTTAGTATTTTGAATTAGGTACATCAACATTTCAAAAAAAGAAGATCCAATAAATAATTTACAGTAATAAGAGAAGAGGGGGGGGGTTCTCATTGAAAAACAGAAGTTTGAACAAAAATCTTAAGAACTTGAAAATATTGTCTTTAAGTATATTTAAAAATTCCAAAAATCATAACTAGAATAAATTCAATTCATTATTAAATGAAAAGACGAGCGTTCTTAGTTAATCACTCTAAATATTAGATATATTGTTATAAATGTATATACAATTTACGTATTAAAAAACAAAAATTTAATTATTATAATAAATAGATTTTTGTAAACTAGGTATATGTTTTAATGTTCGGCTTTATTCCCGCAGGTGGAAGAATTGATAGAGAAGTGGGAGAAGAAAGGCAACCCCGTTGCCGGAATCGTCGTAGAGCCCATCCAGTCGGAAGGCGGAGACAACCACGCATCGCCGTATTTCTTTCAGAAGCTTCAGAAAATTGCCAAAAAGGTGGGTTGATCGTACGGTAGCAATAAGAAAGATCTGAATAAGAAAATACGTATATAGGCAAATCGTAATCGGTATTTTATTATTTGTTATCATGTGTTAAATACAGTACAACGCGGGATATCTAATCGACGAGGTGCAGACCGGCGGCGGTCCCACCGGTAAGATGTGGTGTCACGAGCATTTCGATCTGGAAACTTCGCCCGACGTTGTTACTTTTAGCAAGAAAATGCAAACTGGCGGATACTACTTGAAGAAAAATTTCTTGTAATAATATATAATAAAAATCATTATCGCCGTAAGAAAATTACCCAATTAGATTTTGTTACTTATCTTATTTCTGCAGACCCGACTTGCCGTACCGTGTGTTCAACACTTGGATGGGAGATCCGACCAAAATCATATTGCTCGATGCTGTACTGAAGGTGATCAAGAGGGAAAACCTATTGTCGGTGGTCGAAAAGTCCGGCGATGTACTCATGTCTGGACTCAGAGACTTGGAAGCCGAGTTCCCGGCATTGATCAACTCCACAAGAGGCCGTGGTACATTCATAACGTTCGACGCTGCTGATGCCAAACTCCGAGACGACATCGTCAAAAGACTTTTAACCAAAGGTAAGTATTTTAATCATATTTTACACGGTTTAATAGTGTGCATGGCCTATCACCTTTAATGTGTTTTTTATTTTTCGTCCTATAAATTTTCAAAATTAAAGAAAACTATCCAAGACCCTACTGTATATATAACTATAGAATCCGTTAACTATGATTTACATAAATATAATATGCTGATTAAATTATGTAAAATCATTATAAATAAATCCTACGGTAGTAAACACTTAACTACAAAAACATAGACATATAGTACTCCACTATAATATGGTTATGTATGTCTATATTTGATAAATGATAACACTTTAATCATTTAAGCTTCATTTATTGATTGTAAATGTATGCAACTGTATAGATGTTATAAAAACAAACAATCGTATATTTTCTTACATAAAAATTATTTTAATATAATTTTCAAACAATAGGTATAAAGGTAGGTTATATATTATGATGATAAAATGTATTTATTATTATTGAATAATTGTTATTTACGAATTATATTGGTTTTCCTTTTTAATTTTCGCGTGTTATCTATAATTTTTTGTTGCTGTTAAAATCGTTAAAATTATACAGGTATTTAGATAAATGAATTATAAAAGATTTTATTTTGTTAATTGCCATTTGATAATCATAATTAGACTTGAACACTGAAGTGGTTCTACAATAAACATCGCTCAATCATTAAATTATACTTTGCAATCAATAAACACCTTTTCAAGTTGATTATTTTAATTGTTTTAAACTCTTTGGATTGAATTTTAATTGAGTTAGTATAATAAATTATTAGTTTTGTTACATTGGAAAATAAAATGCATACGACAGTAGGTAATTTAAATCTAACATCAACATTTACCAGACATTTTTAGTATACCTACCTTTAATTTAATTAAAAAGACAAATAATAAGACTATAAATAATTTATAATTAGAATTATTATAATGGACAGTGGATAATCACTGCACCTAGATTTACCAAAAATTTAAACATTTATTTATTGGAGATTTTCGTTAAATAAAAATAAGTTTTAAAGAAAATCTGATAGTTAACAAATGTACATTATAGTGTTTACATAATTGTGCAGTATAGAATATAAAGCATATATACCTCTAATCCGTATTTTACGAAATTGTTATTTATTTTTTTTGACTTATCGCTATGATGGCCTATGGGTTTGTCTTTATAAACATTTATGCATACAAAGATAATACAATAATATTGATAAATTGATAAATTGCATGACCGTACGTGACAATGTACACGTCTAACATAAACCGTATTAATCTGACTAATTATTTTATGTTGTTTTCGTGTTAAAATCAGGAGTCCAATCTGGAGGATGTGGAGTAGTGGGCATCAGAATGCGACCGGCGTTGATCTTCCAGCCACATCATGCTCACATGTTTATCGACAGACTTCGCCAGGTGTTGGCCGAAACTAAATAGGTTCCACATTGTATTGTACAACTATTATACGTCATACGCGTGTAGTGTGAGCGTTTGTTTATAATTTTGTGATATTATCGAAAAACATGTCTTCCAATGTTAACATAAAGCTTTTTAAAATTTAACGCAAAACGAGTCTTCCAACGTTTTCACACAATTATTACGAATATTGAATTTATAAAATTTAATTTATTCATTAATTATAAAGTAGATATTATATTGTATTATTACATATTATGAACATGTTACTGTTATTATTTAAAGTTATATTATAATAATATTCATGATGTCCGAGCGCTTCCAAATGTGTTAATGTTACATTCATTATTTAATTTATTCAAAATGAAACATATTGTCTTCCACTCAAGTGAGTTTGAGCATTCCGTTTTTTATTATTAAATAAAATATAATATAATAAGTAATAACTATAGTTTTGTGTGTTGATAGTGTTTTCTCAAAGAATGAAATGCAAAATATATAAACTTGAAACATTAACCTATTTTTTTTTAATTTTATTTAATTCGTGAAAAGGGTTAAGATTAGTTTTAAAATAAATAAAATAGATATACACATTTATTGATCAATTTAAATATGTATATTATATTTTAAATGTAATCAGAACGAGGAGAGATTTTTATAGATTATTTTATATACAAATATGGTTGTGTATATTAGCAAATCACCGTTTAAAATATTAATTTGGTTAACTTAACCTTAATGACTAACGTAAGAATTTTAAATATTTTTTTACAAACTTAAAATATCTAGTTAAACACGGCTATGTTGTCTCCAACAAATCACTATTGAACTATGAAATAAAAAGATTAAAAAGATTTTCAAATAAAATAGTGATGAGGTAGTCAATCACGTTTGTGTAATTACGACAAAACACCGCTGAACTATTGGTTTTGTACAGTTGGTAGTCAATAACTTATTTTGGCCATTCGATGATTTTCAAAAAGTGGAAATAATTCGAGGCTGAAGATCATGTGGTCGGTTTTACCTTAAGGCAATGTCGCCAATCACGATCTGAAACCTGGAAGACGACAAACCGATGATACCTAAATGCGAAAATCATCTACATTTTTTCGATAGCACAAAACTAATTTGAACTTTTGTAGCTTATAGATAGTATAGTGTGATAAAACCGCAAAAAATACATTTTATTACCTGGTAAAATATTAGTTTAAAATTTGAAGCTCGTTGTATTTAGTTTTCCAATATAGTGCATTTTTAAATTTCAAAAACAACAGTAATTGAGTTTAGTTGTATAATTTAGTTTTATTGCATCGTATTTTATAGTAACAAATTACCACGGCGGTTAATAATCATTTAAGATAACAGTTTTAAAATTGAATATGACAAAAATGAATCTGAAATTTTACATTAGTTAAAATATTTTTGGATTAACTTTTTTACTATTAACTGACATTTTTGAAGTATTTCATTAAGCATTTCATATTGCTCCCAACAATGAAAATATACCATCTTTTTCTGATTATATTTTACAAATTTTATTAAAAATAAAAGTGGGGCCAACATCTCTGGGTCACCTCTGAGCAACTTTCGAACGAGCCAAGGACTACCTAATAGACCAGAATCATAACACCATCACTTTAGTGATCAATTTTATAATTAACATCCATTAATTTATAGTTATATTGAAGTACTTAAAAAAAATCAAGCAGAAGTTTACTTAACCCTTTCACTTTCACGAGCACATATATGCTTCCAAAACATAATACACTCACAAAAAAGAAGATGAGCAAGCTGGCTATCAAACGATTGAGAACGTTATATCAATTTGACCGTACGATTGAGAATACTTACAATTAACAAAGAACTTACCGCTGACCCAATAACCAAAATGATTGAGAACGAATTTACGTGCACGTAACCATATCATTTTTTTTTTCGGTCAAACGATTGATTTTTAGCTTTCACACAATTACAAGTTAATTTTTATTAGTTTAAGGAAAATCTTTGCATTTATTAAAATGAAAATATAAGTGTAGTAGTGAAGAATATTAATAATAATAATTCATATTGTTAAAATAATTTCCTTATAGTAGCCTGGTGTGGCGCGGTAGTTGTCTTCGGTCACTAATGTGTTTTGAGGTCAAGCATCTCCGGTGTCACTAGTTCCCGGACGGGTGACCATCTGGGTTTTTAGTGACAAATCCTCGCCCATATATACACGAGTTCCAAAAATCGTACCTTCCCCCATAGTAACTTACTATAAGTAAAAACCTACTAAAATATCCCACGGACTATTGACCTCAGAACTCGAAGCATTAACTTAATAAAAAAAATAAAATAAAAACACTGAATGTAGGTACCCATAGGGCCATAATTAGGGAGTGCCTCGGTGAGTAATTGTCCGGAGTGCTAAAAAAAAAATTAAAAAAAAGTTATTTAAATGTTGTAGTTAATAATTGTTAAATAATATTTTGTAACTAATTTACAAACCATGTTTAATTATTCATTATGAATGTATTGATTTTACAATGATAGATATGTGTTTTTTTTTATGTCTGTCAATTTGTCATCACTTTTTTGAGTACTAAAAGTTCAATTTACTGTATTACTAACAGTAAAATACATTTTAATAGCAAAAATATATAAATATAATATTATCTACTTAGTATAATATTGGCCGATAAACTATCTTCACTCAAAATCGTTTTTTATATTTTATCTGATTTTATATAATATAATTCAAATCTAACACATCCATTGCAGTGACCCACACAACACTTAATATATACTGTATACTGTATATTGTTTCCTCTGTTTATAGCTAACAATATTGTGAAAAAACCAATACATATGCAGTAGCAGAAAAGGTAATTGTTATTTAATACTGTTTTGAATGTTCGTTTTAAATTTAATTTTCTGAATAAGCCGGTCAAGTGTTAAACATTTGTATTCATTAATTTATTGTAAAAGTGGTTATATCATTGAATTTTAATTTAAGATATATTTATTTTGTTTTTAGTGCTGTGATTTGTTAAATTATTTAAAAAAGACAACTAAAGGAAAATCTTTACTGTCAACTTACGAAAAATCAGATTTATTGGATAATAGTGGCAGAAGAAAATTGTGTCAATTAATTATAAGAAAAGAACTTCAAGACGATCCTGACAAGTCGATCAAAACCCAAAGTTTGTTATCCCTACAGAATATCGTTGAAGTTTTTCACAAGGAACATATTAGCACATACTTCATTCCTTGCATTAACTATGGTAAATACATATGAATATTAAAACTTAAAACTTATCTTACTTTTAAAAGTGATTAATCATTATTACTATATTATGTTATATTGATTTTAGGTCCTTTGATGAAAAAAATCTGGCAAAAGTAAACTCCTTGATTATTTCAACAAAAGAGACGCAAATATAAAAAAAACTGGTATTATTGTTACGATAAGAAGGTCTCCTACTAATTTTACATCTGAAGATTCATTATTGTCTTATCAAACTAAAGAAGGCACTTTTTTTTTTTTTATTTAAAATATATATTTACAATCCGTATCAACGTATACAATAAGCAAATGTGATAGATACATTTCGAGGATTAATTACATGACATTATTTACACGAGGAGGAAGACTATCCATTGATAGAACCCTGCAGATCTTGATTTTAATTAATTTAGGAGGTTTCTACACCATCGTCTTTTTAGACGGCGTGAAGGATTGTCAGGTAGTGTGTGTGACGATAAGTGTGAGATGAGTGGATTTGGATGGTGTCGTAGTTTTGCATGAAATTTGATGTAGTAGTTTTTGGCTAGTTGGTCAATTGTATCAATTTTTAGATCTTTATGAAGTGCTTTATTTGTTATATACCATGGAGCTGAGGCTATCAGTCGGAGAGAGATTGATTGGAATGCTTGAGTTGATCGGATTTGGGAAGGTTTGGCGCAGCCCAAAGAAGGCACTACAAGTAATTCTTATTTCATTTTAAATACATTATTTTTCTCTTGAAATTAAACATGAGAATAGTTTAGTGTTTGCTAATATCATATATTCCCACAATATTAGTGTTATGCTCAATGAGTTTACGCAAGTGACTTTAAGAAGTAGTATCTAGACTTATTTTATGAATTATAACTATATTTTTTGGAAAATAAAATAATAAAAATTTAACATAAATAATATTATTTTTTCATAACAAAAATTATAGTTACAATTTTTTTTATTATGTATATAATGTGTAAATTGCTTCATTTTCAATATTTTTAAAGCTTTCATATACTTGTATTATTTATAATATTACCTCTATACATTAATTACTCTATTTACATTAACAGTATATTTATATTTCTTACAATTGTTCTTTTTATAGATGTATTTTATTATATGTACATAAAAATAATTTGTTTATTAGATATATATACTGTTATAAAATATAAAACATTTAATATATATATATATATATATATATATATATATACATAATATTTATTGTTTATTTAGGTAGTTTTTATAATATTTTTATAAATTTTTATTGTATGATATAACTATTAAACTTGTTATGTGTAAAATACTTTGTTTTACTTATTGATAAATATATAAATTGTCTACCTGTACCTATAATATGAAAAGTTAAAAATGTATAATACATAATAAATAATGTATTACGTTTTAATTATGTGGGTCATTCGTTAACTGGTCACATATAGGTACTAATGATGCAATAATTAAGTATAGGTAGTGAGTACTACATCTTATATAGATTATAAATCAACATGTATCAAATTCAGCGTCATTAGCAAAACAAATTGTAAAAGTAACATTCAGGTACAAATTAACTCGTCCCAATAGTATGTTATATTTACTTAAAAATGTATTCTACGGTTAATTACACAAAATGATATTGTTATTTATGCAAAAGTAATTATGACTTTCAATAAAAATAATTGTTTTAATAATCCAACAATTTGGCAAAAGCTACATATGATTTTGTTTACAGTTATCACGCGTTCGGTAAGATCTATCAAACTGAATGACATTGTCTACAACAGAAAAGTTATGTTATCACGACCAAAGTTGGTTTACATAAAATATGTTGTAACTAATTACAAAACATATTGTTACGGACGCAATCAAAATTTTTGATTATGTCTATCATATTCTGGTATCGTTCCTATATATTTTTTTCCGTGTACACATCAGAGTGGATAGTATGGGAATACCGCCTGTAGCAAGCTCTCTCGGTAAAATACGACTGAGAATGGCATTTTTAATAATACGATTTGAAAACTCTCAAATTAATTTTTTCCAACGTTGCCAAATTGTATAATTGTTATTCAACGATAATTTGTTGATATTTATCGGACTTTCACCGGATTAACTGGATTTTATTATAAACATGAGTAATATGAACACTATTATATACTACGTATTGAACTTAGATACGAGAGAATAACATTTAGGTGAACTCGGATTCCATGAAGCGGCGAAAGAAGTGTTTCCTAATATCAAGATTATTGGTTGTGGATTCCATCTAAGACAAATATGATGGTGGCAAAAGGTAACTTAAAAATTAAATTATAGAAGTAGAATGTTTTATCATTTTTTGAATGACAATCTAGGTTTAGATCTATACACAAGGTGATTATTTTTTGTCGATCAACACTCATAATTTCAAAATCTATTAACATCATATTAAAAAAAAAAACCTTATATATTTTACTCCATTGCTCAACGATTATCTCAATATTGACTACCTACCCAAACTTTATGTAAATATATAAATATTATACATTTATAATGCTGAAATTTATAATAATGTTTATTAATGACTTAAAAATTATGTAAAAGAAATATTTTCAAATTTTATTTCATTTGAATTTTTCAAAAAATATTTAAATCAGACTTAAAATTTTTTATTTTCAGTATTAAAAAAGGTCGGCAAGTGGGTACCGCTCTGCTGTACAGTATGTGTCGAGTGAATTATTTTATGGATGTGTTAAATTTGAATTCATTGATATAAATCATTGTATAAAAAAATCGATTCTGAACGAAGACGGTCTGTCAGCCTACATTACTAAGTGTGTTCTATGATATTTTTGCTATCAAAATAATTCATATTAGTATTAATAATACAATAGGTTAAATTAATTTTACATAAAACATTGCATTAGAAAATTTAATTAAGCGTATAAAATATAATAATATACTTTAAAAGTTTTAAACACCCACAAAAAATTACAATTTAAATTACAATGAAATAACGAACATCGATATTCTTAATTTAAACATCTAATTTTGTTCAAATTTGAACTTAAAATTTTAATAAAAAATTATTTTTTTAATATATATTTTTGATTTTTTGGCTACACTATAAACTACTTACGAAAAATGTTGTTTTAAATTTTTAATCCTTAGTTATAAAAACTATACATTTTATACATTTTTAATTTGCAAATGTTTGATGATGAATTTCGGTCAAAATTTAAAGTATAAATGCTTATAAAAAAAATTGTGCTATGTATTTTTATAATTTTTGAACTACTATTTCAATAACTTATGAAGAATCTTGTATTAAATTTTTAAGAAATTTGATCCAACAAATTTTTTTTACCGATATTTAAAGTAAAAAAAAATTGAAAAAACCAAAAATTTCTTAAGCCTACAATTAACTCAAAAATTGTCAAAATATTTTTAAATTTTTTTGGTTTATAGAAAATGATAATCTAAATATTTTATGAAAATTTCAAACGTCTTTAATTATTCCTTTTTCAACTACTTCAAAATAAGAAATCATTCCTGGAAAAACGGGTAAATATCTAATATCTAATTTCAGACGCTCATAAAAAATGACTTTGACTTTCCAGTATTTTTTTCTTTTTTTTTGATATTGGAAACACCTATAGAGATCTTTATATTGAATTTGCAATTTTAGATTTTAACAGAAAAATTTTTATGAATTTCCTAATCAAAAAAAACTGCAAAATTTCGTGATTTTACATTTTTTCTCAAAATTTCAACTTTAGACGCTTATAAAAAATTATTAGAGATTTGAGTTTAAATTTTTTTTTAACTTTCATTTACAAGTTATGAAGAATATTGTATTATATTTTCAAATTTTTTGATCGACTAAAAAATTTTTTATCGGCAATAATAATAAAAAAAAAACCAAATATTCATTATGCTTATAAATAGCTCAAAAAAAGTCATAATATTTTGAACATTTTATAGTGTATAGAAAATGCTTATATAAACATTCGGTGAAAACTTCATGTATTTACGATAATTATTTTCTTTTATTGCATCAAAATTAAAAATAAATTTTGTGAAAAATTTGCTTTGCAAAAAATTCTCGTTTTTTCTTAATTATTTTTTTTGTATTTCTCGGCGCGTTTAAAAACTTTTGGGAAATTTTGTACTTTTGACCTCCAAAGTACCAACTAGATTCACTTTCCTATCAGAAAAGATGCTGACGAAAAAAATCGGAGCACTTTTGCTACTCTAAAACGTGATGTGATGACAGACACAAAAAAAAAAAATTTAAAAAAATAACACACTACATTGTAAAATCAATACAATCATCGCTCCCCTCAGAATCTAAAATAAAAATAAAAACGTTTATATCATACGTATGTCATACACGTCTATAAATCATATAGGTTTTAAAAAAAAAATTATTTTTTTTGGAAAAAAAGTTATTTAGTTTGTCAATGTGTATAATTATATAAAGTGCTGCTCATTAAGAAATGATTTGAAAACGTAACCAAATCCCGTTTTTTGCCACCATCATGGGTAACCCATTTTGCAGTTTTAGCGGAACTTCCGTTTTTTCACATGGTAAAATTCTAAACGTCGTGATTATTTGTGACAGAACCATTTTCATTTCCAGTTCGGCGAATCGTTTTCCTGTAGAACGATTTCAATATGAATATACTCATAAATAATAATATGGTGTACATCGCTGCATATTTCAAATAATTTAAATATTAATCTCGTGGTAATAAACAGGTTAGGTATAAAGGTTACCTATGCAAAACCGCGGTCCATCGCCAAACGGCAAGTAAGTACCGGATTGTCTTTTTGCCTTTTCTTCCGGCGAAAACCTTTGCGGGTCAAAGGTGTATGGATCGGGGTAATACTTTGGGTCGTGATGAATACTGTTGATAGGAATCATAATCTTGATTCCCTTTTCGATCACCAAAGATTCACCAGGTACGTTGTATGTTTTCACCGCTTCTCTAAACAACGCGTTGGTCACTGTGTACATGCGTTCCGTTTCTAAAA
This sequence comes from Pentalonia nigronervosa, assembly GCA_014851325.1. NCBI lineage: Eukaryota > Metazoa > Arthropoda > Insecta > Hemiptera > Aphididae > Pentalonia > Pentalonia nigronervosa. The sequence goes on along the minus strand of JACXSJ010000648.1, from coordinate 112,933 downwards.
CGCACAATAATAGACGGTTTTAGTGTATCAATATTGAGCGTGCCATTAATTTATGAAAAATATTATATATAGGTATATTATACAGTAAGTCCCAAAAGTACGGTATCTCCATGGAAAATCAATAAATTTAAATGCGGTTTATTTTTACAGTATAAGTATAGAAATTCCAATTGAATGGCATAAAATTCATTTTTTTTTCAAAAATTTAAAAATTTTCAATTTTTTTTTTATACAGTTAAGTTTTTTAAATTTTTCAGATAGCCATTTATTATCATATTTTCTTTTTTAAAAAATTACCGGAAAGTCAAACTAATTTTTTATGAGCGTTTGAACTTAGACATTGAATATTCACCCGTTTTCTCCGGGAACGATTTTCTGTTTTTGATATAAATCAAAAAGGAATAACCGTGAACATTTATAATTTTCATTAAATGTTTAGATTATTTTTTTCTATACAAAAAAAAAAAAAAAAAAATTTAAAAATATTTTAACATTTATTGAGCTAATTGTAGACCTAAGAAATTTTCAGTTTTTTTAAATTTTTTTCTATAATTTCTATAACTTTTTTCTATAATTCTTCTAAAATCAATGTTACTACTTAATTTTATTTATAAAGTCTATAGTGTAATAACAAATTAAACGAAATCGTTTGAGAAATAAATTTATATATATATGTATATATAGTATAGATACTCGTCAGTAGTCACCTATATAAATATAACCTGTTCAAATAATATTGTGATATTCACCTGCCAAAACCATATCTGTGTAATGGAGATCCGCCAAAAAATCGTTGTTCAATTGTCCGTGCTGTTTCGACTTTGAATTTATCTCGTCGCGCATTGTGTCCTGGACGTGTTGGTTCAGCGCTAATTGATACAAACAGAAACTCAACGTGGAAGCAACGGTTTCAAAACCCGCCAAAAACATGAGAATCGCATTCGCGATAATATGCTGTTCAGTAAATCCATCTGGAAAAATGTAGATCAAAACACCGTGCCCATTATAATATATGAAAACCTGCAGGAGACACGTCATTTTATCTAGTAAATAATATTCGACGACAATGATTTGATAAAATTACGTAAATTATACTATTTATTTGGATACTTTAGACCATGATATTTTCAAGATACCTACAGAATATTATTTAACAGATCTAATGACGTTTGATTTAAAATAGATTTATAATATTTTATTAATTAATATGATTTTAGTGTAATACGTAAAAGCTACAGATCGACACTAGCGATTCACTTTACTTTCATCGGTCGAGCCCAACACCAATTCTTTTTTCGCTTCTATCAAGGTCTGCGCCACGTCGTGTCTGACTATGTTATTTGCCTCCCTGTATCTGATGACCTCGTCGAACGCCGATTTATAAAATGCAGAAGCTTCGGGCGGAAACTCAGTGATCCCCAGCAGTTTCAATAATTTCGGCGACACCATTTCGGCTAATAAGAAACGGAAGTTCATCTTCAATATTTTCCGGCCGTATAACCGGAAATCGGAATCGTCGTTCTTGACAGTGTCCAATTTCAGGCCGAAAGCACACGTCCCGATCACGTCCGTCGAGTACTTGCTCATGACCTCCTTGACTTCGATCGAATCGTTTTCTTTCATCTTGACCGTAATGTACCGCATCAACTCGGCACTGCACTCTGCTATCTGGTTGTGGGCCAGCTTCAGCTTGCCGGACGTGAACCCCGGACTCAGTTTCTGTCTCATCACCTTCCACTTGGAACCGTCCATGAAGAACAGCCCGTTTGCGGTTGGGTTGAGGGCCGGGTCCTTGTGGAACCCGCGGTCCGCGAAGTGCGAGAAATCTTTGACCAATATATTGTTGATCAGTTCCGGATCTCGGATCATCAGGAACGGCGTCTTCATCTGATAGAAACCGCAGTATTTATTGCCGGCAAACCGTTTGTAAATCCCGTCGATGGTGGCCAATTGGTGTTCGACCATAGCGAACATCTTCACCGTGTTACCCACCAGCGGCCACGGTGGGTCGTGGGGTACGTTCAACTTCAGCCACTTATCGTACGTGTTGGTCGTGTAATAGTAAACGAACGCCGCGAGAACGACGAATGCGCTGATCGCGGGTGTGCCGAACAGAAAATCGATCAAACGCGAAATCATAGCGATCGATTTCAAAACGTCAATAGCTTTTCAATGATATGATGTGAGCGTGACGATAACGCAGCGATAATTCTTCTTCGATTTCACTGGCAACCGACACCACGCGAGAACTGCGGCGGAATATGCGACGTATAGCTCTCGAGCAGTTTGCTTTTAGTATTATTCGTCACAGTCGTACGAGTTTACCGTCCTTGAGTAGCACCAATCTAGCTAAAATGCCCGTCCGATTGTGTATATGTTTTTTATTTGCGCTACGTTTCCGAGCGACGACTTGTCAAGCGGCTGCGGAGGAAGTATGGTAAACCAAATATTATATTATGATGCGCAGTTAGATCTCGTCCGAATCGTCAAGGCCATCGATATATTACATACGCCCACGAGTAACTTGGCACGTGGGTATATGACATTCTCATGTAGGTATTAAATTATTTCACACCCGTCGTAATGGTAATATACCACGTAAATAATAACGAATTTTACGCGTCCCGGCGACCGGTGGAATTACACAGCTGTAGTTTGACAAAGGATCCACTTTTGGGACAGTCTGCGGAGAGCAACACTTCGGCAACAACAAAGTATTACCATCCACGTTGCAATATTTATCATTATAATTTGCCGGCACCCATTAGGTACTAATAACCATGGTGAACAACTATTTATACAATCGTCAATCATATATTTATATTGTATCGTACGAAGCATCAAAGAAACTCATAGTCCTAGCTTGACTCGGAAAAATAACAAAAACACTACAGTTTATGGTCGTGATGTAATTATAGATAAATACTAAAAAAAATATTATATTCTATTGCTGACAACACTTAAAAAATAACAATTAAGGTAGAACTAAGTACTACAGTGCTGTATGCGAACAATGAACATCACGTCATTATTCTTGTGCCTGCATGTATGTCGCTACGTACTTATCTTTAATATCTTGAATTCATATACATAATGGTAATGAGATATGTATGTAATACATACTTATAGGAAAATAGTACCCACTACTCATGTCACCAATAAATTGTTTTGATTAAGTCCATCATAATTAATATAAATAAATATAATATAATATAATTATATATTTTAATGGTATGTAGGTACTTGGGTATAGTTATATAAAAACCTAACCTAGTAGGTATAAATGTATAATCACATAGTATATTTTGTAGGTACCTATTGAGTTCTTATAATATTCAATATCGTCTTGAGGTAAAGGTAAATGGCTAAGCATGGTTGGGAAAAGTGGTTTAAAACCACGATACATCGAAAATAATTATTAGTCATGATATATTTTTAAATCATCGTGGAAAAGATCTTTAACACAACTTTTTGGAAGATTAACTCAAAAAATTAGTGATCATCGTCATGATTAACTGGATGGCAGAACACTGTCTATCATAAGCCATAGAAAAAATCGAAGATATTGTGCTGACTCGACAGAGGAAGAATAATCAAATGGTGATATACTGTGGACAGGATAGAATTGAGTCCACGACGAGTTTGAAATACCATGGAATCCAGTTCGACGCAAAAATGAATTTCTCTAATCACGCGTAAATCGTCTCCAGGAAAACAGCGCATACTGTCCGCAGGTAAGTTACTTGATGCTCAATATCAGAGACCCCAAGCAAACAAACAGAAGTCACATGTTAGCGCTGACTCCATTAAACTGCTGTACGCTGCCCTGGCTTTGCTAGGTTCGATGAGCAAGAAAGGACTTGCACGTATGGCTAGTGTCAATCGGCCCAATGTTGTTATAGGACGGTGCCCTATGCCACCACTCCCCGGACGATGCAATATTCTATTGCGATGCATGGTACAACTCGAGATGCATTGCAGGCCTAAAGATAGGTATTGATGAAATCAGAAAATATATCAAACATGATTAAAACCAGGGAAGTTGTACTGTTATATAGTATATGTTTTGAGGGTAACTTGTCATTGAGTATAGGTCACTGTAGTCTATAATGAATGTGTTTAATAGAGGCTCAAACATTTTTGCAGAGAGTTGAGTGTGACGATGAATTCAGTAGCATTTGCATTACTCACATGCATTATTCCTTTAGGATCGGGGGAGGCTGTCTCATCCTTTCAAACTATTACCATAGTATGTACTTCAACAATTTTATATTATTACAAATAAATGGAAAAAAACTTTGACATATTAATGCATAGGTCAACAGTGTATTTTAGTATAATCAAAATTTAAATAGTTGGTAATACTTCTATCCTTCTTAATAAATGATTATATACATATTTAAATATTTATATATTGTGATTAAGACTTTAGTGCCTGGGAAATAATTTGCAGAATATGTTGACAAAGGGAAATACATTAGAAAAAAGACTAAAGATATAACAAATTGTAATACTTCAAATAATAAAAGTAATAGTTCACAATTTATTATATAAGATGTATAATAATAATTATATAATATAAAAAAGGAAACATAATTAAATATTTGGTTAGGTTACAATGATTAACAAAAATTTGTGAATTGGCGCAAATCAATGGCCCAATAAGTAAGCTAAATAGAAAAATTACAAAATATGCCACAAATAAAGTAATAATAGAAAAGTTTAACTTATATTTGCTAAGTTAAGGATTAAAAAAAAAATGTATTTAACATAATAACTTATATCTAGTTGATCATGTGTGCAACAACTACAATATAATTTATAATAAACATAATATCCATTATTTTAACAAAATATATTAGTTTATGTTGTTTAATACATCATTAGACATAACATTAAGATACAAACTACATAACTTTTTTAATATAAACGTCAACAATTGAAATAACATTAAAAAAAAAAATTGTAAGTAATTTTTTTTTAAGCATGCTTGATAAACAGTAAAATAAAAATGGAAAATTATGAATAATTATAAATAAATAATTTTATAGTTATTATACCCTAAGTTTTATAAATTCAATGTACGACTGGCAATTTCATAATATTAAAGAACAACTTTAGAAACACGAGTAAGGAGATCTTTGAAACTGGTACTGCAAAATATTATTTAACAGTTATACAGTTAGGTTATTAAAACTCATTTCAAGATTGTAAATATAAAAAACAAAAAAAAAAAATCAATAATTTATAAAGCTTAAAATGGAATAAGAATTTTAGCACGTAATATGTCTAATAGTAATAGGTTGAGCAGTATAAAAATATAAACATTGTGGTCAAATTATAAGAAAAAAAATTATTTGGAAGCAGTTTAGATTTGATACAATAGACTAATTATTAAGAGGAAATTTATGCTTTGTTCGCTAACTTTGATCTTCTTGGTAATGTAATTTACGCAATGCAGATAATTTCATTCTTTCTTTTTCTAATGATGACTCCAACTCTAACACACGAACTTGGCACTCAATTTCTAAACGTTTGGTTTGATGTTCATTAAGGACACCCAAGTCTAGTTCTTCTGAAAAATTAAAAAAAAAATACGATAAATAAATTTTAAACAAAAATATTATTTCATTTATATTAAATATAATATAATAATTTTATAGTTGTTTTTTACCTGTTTGTTGAACTAATTGGGCACAAGATTTGGCAGTAGCTACCACTGTAGCAGTAGCATTTGTAACATTACGTGACGCTTGTGATAATTCAGCCAAATTATCACTATTTCGTGAAGCTTTTACACGGCTGGCAACCACAAGTTGTGCTGTCCCAGCAGCCACACAATGAGAAGCCACTATTAATCTTTCTAATTTTCCTTCGCCACTTACAGCCTCATTTGCAGCATCTCTGTTAGAACCAAATTTAACTTTTATTAAAATAACTTTATTTATATACAATTTATTATTTTAGATTATGATTAAATACAATTTTTTTTTAATTAAAAATTTAGAACTTTAGCTGTAGACTATTGTCTTTAAATATTTTAACTAAAAATTGAAATTATTATTACCTGTTAATTATCAGTAAAAGTAACAGTATTTATTTTAAATTTTAACAGAGCAAATTTAAAGGCATTCAACAAATAAATAATATCTAAACCAAATATTTATCGAACAAATAGTTATAACAATATATTATAATACAATATAATATATTTAAAAATTCTACTTTAAAACAAAAAATAAATAACTAGTACTAAGGAATAACAATTATTTGCACTTACATTGTAAAATCAATCTAAGAAAATGAAGAAAAACGCGGTACAGCATGTAATTTGATTATAATGAAAATAGAATTAAGTAAATTAGCATATTTTATATTATTAATAAAAATTTCTATTTAAAAAATACTATTAAAATAAATCTGATGAAATGTAAATTAATTATTTTTATGGTTAATCAATTTAGTAATAAATTAATAAATATATTATTTTTTAAAATTTTATCTATGGATAAGTGATAATTTTAATTCACATTTAAATTAAAAAATATCAATCAAATATTTCTTTTTTTTTATAGATTTAAAAGTCAAAATTTTTTCGATTTTAGAATATGGTTTAAAAATAATATAATGATTACTTTACTCTGGCCTAAGAGAAAATGCAATTGGGCAGTGACTAAAATTCTTCTTTTTCTTCCTAACACTATACTGGCCAAAACGCTTCCAGTCATCGTTGTTATCGCCAGGAATTCACTGTGTAGTGGGAAAATTTGATCATGAGACAATAGAGCTACTCCATTTGAATCCGCTAGAGAGTTGCATTCTCCATAGACCAGAATATAGAAGTTATATACATTAATATAATTATCCTTTTTTGTTATGTTAATACTACGACAATAATAAACAAATATTTTTTCCACTAATTCAAAAAAGCCTGCATTTTCAGTAATAATTATTTTTAAAAGTACTTTAAACTATATTTACAATGAGTGTAAAAAGTATTCGTACACTCCATATTTTTGAATAAATATGCACTTTTCTTTATAATACTTTATTTAATATATTACTAAATTTATTACAAAAAAATACCATGACGGCAATAATAATAATAATAATAATAAATATAATTGCAATATCCATACATCTTAACTGTTCGTATTACTATAAGTTTGTCATGGTCCAAAAGTTTTTGTGGACGACCAGGCTGTCGCTTATTTTTGTGACTTTTATGCTCACTGAATCAATCTATCACATCTTTTACATTGCTATGAGCTCTATTGACAATTTTTGATATTTGACATAATAATTTACACTGATTATGTAACCTCAAAATCAGTTCACATTCAGTTTTATTTGTTTCACATTTTTTTTGACCCATCTTGTAATAGATGATATTCCAACAATATTTTGAAGCAAACTGAATTGGGATTCGGGATAATCATTAATAATGGGTATTCGTTTATTTTATCGTTGTCTAATATTATTGCGAGTAAATAGGCCTTTCCATCACTAAAATTGAAGTGTACGAATATTTATTGCAATTATATTTATTATTATTATTATTATTATGATTATTACTGCCTCATGGTATTTTTTTGTAATAAATTTAGTAATATATCAATTACTATGTAAATGTTGGTTTATTGATAAAAATAAAATATTATAAAGAAAAGTGCATATTTATTCAAAAATACAGAGTGTACGAATACTTTTTACTCACTGTATATTTATTCCTATAATATTTTTATTTTATATTTCCGTATTTGTTGAGTTAACCAACTTGCCATTTTTTTAAAATGTATGAAATGTATTGCCCAATTACTTTGACAAACTTATTTGTGAATAAAATCATGTGGACTTGTAAGAACCAACTTATTTTATATTATGAACATTATTATTATTATTACATTATTTTAATAATCAATAGTACTGGTACTTACAGCAAGCCTTTAGCACCCAGACCTATAGATTTGGCTGCAGAAATCAATCCTTCAGTCCATTGATGGTTACGCTTGTAGAATTCTTTAGCTGACCCGTTAGAGCCTTGATTAGCAACAATTTCAGCTTGAAGTTTACGTGATTTATGTACCAACACTCTGATGGCAGCCATAAGGGAAGTACATGAATCCAAAATTTGTTCATTGACTTCCAGTTTAATTCCAGAATGAGCAGCTCTAGATTCAGTGATCATTTCCTATAATTTTAAATGCAAAAAATTATTGTTTTTAAGAATATTTTGTATTTTAACTTTTAATGTGTACTTGAATGCGTTTAGCCGCTTCTTCAATTGCTCTATCCATTGTACTAAGCTCATCTTCAACCAAATCGCCCAATGATTCAATTGCTTGTGTAGAAGATGCCATGGATTCTACATCATTCAATGTATTCTTAAGACCTTTGCAACATTCATCAATTTTGATACCAGTCTGCCAAGCTGTTAAGAGTTTTACACTGTCTTTTCCTACTTGTTTGCATTTATCTAATAATTCTAGATGTAATATAAATTATTATTGACAAAATATGTAAAACCTACATTAAATGACACAAAATAGTGTGAAAAATATTTACTTTGAGCATCATTCAGGTCAGATTTAGTGTTTGATACAGCTTTTCCAAAAATAATAAACATGGCAACATAATGGGCAAACCCTGCAACCTCATCTTTTCCTTTTTCAATGATACTGACAAGTTTTTCCTTCATTAAAGATATGCATTCTAAGTTGACCAAGAGTAAACCAATATTAGAAAGTATTACGATTACAATATGATTAGACAACATACCAGGGGAACAAGTAGCTGAAGACATAGAAGGGTCATCTAACATTTCACACGTGTGTTCAATTATTTTACGACAGCATTCTAACAAAAATTACATTTTGTTTAAACATTAAATAAGAATATTATGCATATTATTGTGTACAAACCAAACCAAAGAGCATTGTTTGAAAATCTTAATTCCTCAGATTCTGAAAGTCTTAATTCTAAATCAGATTTTATAAGTACGGCATCAGTCAATTTTTGCTTTGCTTCACAAACTTCAGTCTTCAATAGTTCAGTTGCCATCAGAAGTTCCTAATCAAAAATATGATATGTTAATAAAAATATGTGATTTGTATATTATAATTAATACATCATTTTGACGAGTAGTTGAATCCACAGTAGATTGGAGTGCTATTAATTCCTCTTCAAACTTTATTCTTTGAGGGGCCATATTAAATTCAACAGTACGCATGTTTGACAATTGCTTGTCCACATCAGATTTCTATAATAAGTATATTTATTTCAAAATACAATATCTTTAAAATAAAATAATAAATACTAATTAACATCAATATTGTACATTTATCTACCATATAAATAATTAACGACATATTTAATATTTTACAACACATTTAAATTAAATTATGTCTATAGTCTATGGCAAGGATATCAATATTTTAAAATCAGTTTTAAAACAATTGTTTAAGATTTTTTCTCAGGATGGGATTTTAAAAAAATTACTAACATTTTTTAATATCAAGTTATTATTTTGTTTGTTCTAAACATTTTATTCAAACAAGTAGAATTAGCTTCATCCATAAATGTATTTTTCCTATTTTGATTTTATAAAATTCATTGGTTGAGGAAAATAAACATTCATAACTATATAGTGCACAAATATAGAATGTATAAGTTTTTTTTTTTTATTAAATGTTATTATAAAATTATTCTCACAAGCCGTTAAAATTTGGATAACATGCTACCTTTAGATTTACCACTATAATCTTTGATATTCTGCAAAAAGTTTCATATAAATGGACAACAATTTGTAGGTAGTCTTATTTGATTTATCAAATATATATTGCTTACATAACTGTACATTAAGTAGTATATTTTTAATTTTTAAAAGACAATTAGATTATTTAGGTGCTAAAAATTAAAAAGTAGTAAACCAAATGCTTATAATTGGTAATAAAATCTACATAATGAGCAAATAAATTATATTTTTATCTTAAATACTATAATAGGTCATTACAATATTAAAATGAATAAATATTAAATCAATTTTTTAACTGTTAATAAAGATATCTACATGTACATATTATTTAATCTCAAATAAATTGATGTTGACACTGTGATGTTTACTAGATGTTTTTAATACATTATCCAAAAATATACTACCCAATACATTAAATTAATAAAATATTATATATACAGTAAGGCCCGTTAATCCAAATACAGGATTATCTGAGAAATATGGTAATCCGAATGATCTTGATGTATATAACCGCTGTACTATTGTTAGATATTTTTTTTTTTGTGGTAGGTTTGAAAAAAATCAATTTTAAAGATGTTGCTTTTAATTTGGCTAAGATTATGTTATTAATGTTGGTTATCTGCCTTGATGTCTTGTCACATCTGATTAAAATGTTATGAAAAAACTTTAAATCCATATTTAACTACTGTCAATGAAACTTTGAAGTTTAAAAGAACAGCATTATCCTAACTACACTTTTAGCTAATTTGACTTCAAATATAACTGTCACTGAAATTGAAATTCAACAGTGAGCATCAGGTGTCTATGATGAAGCTATACAGCATCAATTAATTTTAACTGATAAATAAATTAGGCATACTGTCACCAAGGACAATGTCAAGGAAGAAAAATATTTTAATCTTACCCCCCCTCAAAAACATCTACTTCAGAAGTCAAGAAAGCATTGAACACTATTCAACGGGCAGCAGATAACATTAAAAACTGTGGAGAAATAATGTTGCTAAGACATTTGTAAGACAAAACATTTAAACAACATATAGGAACCAGGGTCCAAAAAAATTTTACTGAATATTTTAATAATAAATGTATGTAATTTAATATAATATAATGATTTGAATTAATTAAAAAAAAAAATGAAATCAATAATTATATTCTTTGTACTCTAATAAATTATATTCAAGTTAATGAAAAATAATTTTCATAGTTTAAAAGTTTAAATTTCAAGCAATTTTTTTAAAATTATATCTTATTAAAATGACCCAATTACCCAATTCCATTCGAATAAACAAGATCCTAATGTATTTGTTTACAATTTTCAAACTACTTTCATTTTTAATGTGGAAAAAACTAACAAAAAACAACATTCAATTACAATATATTAGTTTTAAATATGTATATGATAAATTAATTATTAACCCTAAAAAGAACATTTCAGTTTCATATTTTCTATACGACTTTCAGAATATCAATTTTATTATTAGGTACTATTGGTTATGTATGTCAAATTAAATACAGAAATGTGTATTATAAAATGTAATCTTATCTATTATAAATTATAATGTATACCATAAAATTATCTTAAGCGTTTTATTATACAAAGGCAAATTAAACAATGACTATTAGACAAAATATATTAGATAAAATTATTATTGTTTATTATTCAAACAAAAAAAATTGTCTATGATTACTTTTAAATAATTTTAGTTAATAAATTCAATTTTTTCTGATACTTGGGTTTTTGTATAATATTTACTGTTTAGTAATAACACATTTTTTTGAATTATACAACTGAAATGTATTAGCTTAACTCTGATTGACTTTCTGAATAAATAAAAATCTACATAATATATATTATACAGTATAAAAAATGTTTAATTTGATATTTATTTACTACATACAATGTAGAACCTACATTGTATGTAGGTATATTCATATATATTGTGATCTTTTAACTTAAGACATTCATTATTTTAAAAACTATTAATATTATTTTAAATATTTACAAAATTACATAATTATGGAATAATATAAGTTATTAACTTTTTTAAAAGACAATATACTTTTTAATTTTATATTCAGTATTAGAATATTTTTCTAAGCATCTACTTTGATTTATAAGAATTGAATTACAAATATGTAGTTAATTACTTAGTATGTTAAGTTAAATTTGCAAAATAGTATCACAAGAAGACTACAATATGTAGAGCCACTATTCCACTATTCTTAACTTTAAATCCTTATAAATAATTAATTACTCCTTTAAATGCAATTTTTAATTTCAAAATTTTACAAAAAATATTCTAATTGAGAACATAATAATAAAAAATATAATCTTTTCTTAAATTGTTATTTTGTAAACACTACAAATTATAAAAAAAGACATTTAGTTCTTGAAATAGTGAATTTCTTACGTTGAAAAATTACCTCTTATAATATATTAAAATTAATTAATTTAATTAAGCACTACTCCCTTGACCAACTATCATAATTTTCAGCTCTAAACTAATAATTTTATTTGAATAACTACATCAATTTAAAAAGAGAACCATAATTTGTACAACCAATCATTCAATAATTGACCTACACCTTCCCAATACCTTGCCCATCACGTAAAACACAACTATAGCTTACAATGGACAGTAACAAGGAATTGGCAGTCTGAGCAAATCTAGTCATTTTTTCTGATCCTTTCAGTGACTTATCGATGGCAGCTTTCTAAAAATTAGTTATTTAGCGCACCAAACTAAAAACATAATATTACAATGTAAATAATAATTTGTTAACAAATTATTACCTGTCTTAACAATGTAATGTGTTCTTCTCTCAATTTAGTATATACTTCTTTCAACTTGTTAAACTTTTCTTCAAGCAATCTATATTTTTCTAAAAATAATAATTATAATTTTACAACGGTTATTAAATACTATTATAATTTTTATTAATTAAGATAAGATATGACTGAAAATCATATAGGTATCTGATTCAGTTGGTTGGCAAAGAATTTCTTATATCAACAATTTTCAAAGTAGAATTTTTTTAGTGTACATGTATTATAAGAATATGAATGTTTAAAAATGTAGACAATATAATCTTACAAAATACCTATTGATGACACATATAATTCTTTACTAGAGTATTGACCATGATATTTTTGTCTTAATGTATATTGTATGTCAACTTACTATCCAATTGATCAAAGTTATCCATAGAATTTACTTGATGCAGTAAATCATCTCTAATAAGTCTTTCTTGAGTTAATTCACTGTCCTATGGAATTAAATTAAGTAAATTAAATGAATAATTTATTTGGTATAATATTAAAGGACTATATAATTAAAAAACATTTTTTTTTGTTGTGTGAAAATATATTGCCTTAATAAAGAATTTTTGCTAGAATTTTGGTGATTTTAAAACTGTTTAATGAGACACATTATTAGAATGACGTCATAAATAAAAACACATAAAAAATAATATAAGATCACCAAAAAAAAAAATTTTTTTAAGCACTATAAAAATATAAAATCAGTTTTTTTTAGTTATTAAGTCCATTAATAAAACTAATACTTTTTTTGCTAATTCCATTTCTAATGTAGAAACTTGTTGTTTTAATTGAATTATTAATGACTGATGAGCATTCAATTCCCCGTGTAAATGCTGAATCATGTTGTCTCTGCAAAGTATGTTCATAATTGTATTTATTACATTTAGTATGATATAAATAAGAACTTTAGTAAAAATCCATAATTTTTATTTTTGTATATACATAAATACTCTTCATAATATTATTTAAAGTGAAAAACTATAAATATAAAACTAAAAATAACTATATATATAAACTTATACATATTGTGTTTATTTTCTATATCTTTTTTTACTAAAGAAATAAAATGATATACCTTTGGGTTAAAAGATCTGGAGACAAAGACCTTTGACTTGTTTCACTGCTAGTGACGCTATTTCCAATTCCTAGATCAACAAGTTCACCAATCATACTATTACTCTCTGATGGATCTTCATCTGGCAAAACAATGGCAGCTTGAGTAACGTAGGTTGATAATTCAGCTTGTACCAAAAAATTTGGAGGATTCTAATATATATAATAACAATAATCATAATCAAAGTCATACATTATTTTACAATTATATTACCTCAGGTAAAAGAGGTATTTGTATAAGTGTTTTAAAATACTGGAGATTAGATGACCCTAAATAAAATTGACGTAGTATGGTAAATTGTCTTAGGAAACGTTTTCTATGGCCAGATAATAGATCAGGTGGTAGAGTAGCGTGCATTTTAAACAGGATTTTCACACATAAATCATATAATTGCGAAGAATCTAATATGCAAGGTAATAAGGGAGCCAATCGACACTGACCATGGCTAGTCATTGAATTTGAGCGAGACATATCCAATGAGCCAAAAACTATAAGAAAAAATAAATAAATACACATAATCAGAAGAATATAAACTATTAGTTCTCTGAATATACTCACTTGCAGACTGAAGTCCTAGAATTTCATCAATATAATCAAACATTTCCACACACATTTGAAAATAATTATTAACATCATTGTCTCCAATTCTACAAAGATTTTCTTCGGATAAAACTAAATTGCCAGGGAATCCAGGATTACGTCGATGAAAATCTAATTTTGTAAGTAGTAATTGACAATACTGTTGAATGAGTTTTCCATAACCATCTTTTAAATGTCCCTTCAAAATGCATGTTTATTACAATTTATTAATAAATTTAAAACAATTTTTTTATAAGTTGATGTTGAGAAAAAATTTAACTGTACCCATAATTTTCCCAAGTCCTGTAAAAGTGTTTTGTGTCTTTGAGATGATGCTAAAACATTTGGATGGCCTTCCCGCAAAACTTTGTGTAATACATGACAAAATTTCCAGGCCACAATACGGTGTTCTTGTAACGGTAATTTAGTGACACAACGCCAAAACGTCTCTGCACTTTTCTCTTGAAATGTACCTATAATAGCATCTAAAATAATTTTTTATAAGGAATTTATTTTATAGATTGTTTGAAGTTATTAATTATAAAATGTAGTAATATATTTTATATAATTTATTAATTATTAACAAAAGGATACTTCTAGCATGTTTTTCTTTTACTGGATTTTCCAATGTATTAATTGCTTTACTAATGCTTGCAGCCTGAAACAATAAATAAAATACAAAATAATATTATATCCTTTATATTTAGAAATAAGAAATTCAGTTTTCTCATTTTTCTGTAGCTTATGTTTTACATCTAAATAGTTTTAATATAATTAGGTAAGTGCCTACATTTAAAATAAATTATCTGTGAGTACTTTATATACATACATTGACTTATTGGTCAAATTATAAGGAAATAATTAATCATAATTAAATAACTAATTTATACAGATACCAAAAATAAAATAAAATAGGTAAGCCAAAAGATTTAAGTAGGTTCAAGTTCTTACATGATATTCTTCCATTATTACAACGAAAAATTGGGTGCAGTTTGTCCCACCTCTAAAAAAATATTACTGAAGGTGACAAAAAATGCAAAATGTACTCTGTTTTCTCTATGTTGCTATTACACTGCACAACTTTTTTAAATGATACCTACTTCTTATTCAGTTCAATAAAAAGATAAAAGAAAAATTATGATGATAATATTAGTTATGATCAATACCAATCATTATTTAACCACCAAGTGAAATTGTATAATGTTCTTTAAGTGTAATAATAATATGAAGTCCTTATCTCAATTTTTTTTTGAACAACGTCAACATGTTTAATTGAAAGAAACAAGTGGTCTTGACAGTGGGCCAAGACATGAGTTTGAAGTGTTTATTTTCTATTACAACCTGTAGGGCTCATGAATATATATACATATATAGATATTATTTATACATTAAAATTCTATAGCGATGGCGGTACAGCATTTAGTGTAAATACTTGCGACTGTAAAGTATAAGGCCGAGGTGACGATGTTGCCCGACAGAATTCTATGATTCTTACTGATATCTTACCTGAATCTTTTCAAAGTGTTCGCGTTCCTGGTCCAGACTGGTCTTCCGGTTTTGCAACACTCTCGGCAACGATAGGGACGACATGACAAGACAGTTGATTGAATGAGTCGCCGCCGTCGCTGCTTCTGCAACACACAATTGGTTTGAAGATGACGTGCCGCCGGTATTAAGACGACTGCCGCGTCACACGTTCCGTTCGCGCGGTGCCCCTATCGGTCCAGCCATGACTTGGCCACCGGAAACTCGGTAACATATTGAAAAGACGGACGCGATTTAATACGACAACAATACACGCAAAACGGAACGACGACGACCGAAAATATCAGAATACAGGAAGACGACAAATGCGTACCATTCGAAGACGTTCAGGGAAATATTATTAATAACATTAGTAATATATTGCGATACTTACACAGTTACACGTCGTTGATTGGGCGGGAAAGGGTAAACGAAGGAAAAAAAAAACACTACACAGACCTACGCACACACCACACACAGACCCACGGACACGGTGCCCCCACGACAAATTCAATTTACTACGTTTCTCTTGTGTTCATTCATAATAATAATGTGTTTGCACGCGCCAGTATCACTGACGACGACTGTCCGCACTCCGAACTCCGCAGTCCGCACTCCGACGCCGTTTCATTGATACGCCGCCGCCGCCGCCGCCGTTGCCACCACCACCGGATGTAGTAATAATAATAATAATAATAATAAATGGCTATTTATGTTCCGTGTCTGTGTGTGTACGGGGAATAAACAAGAGAACTGCGACCACCGCCTTAGTGCAGCCAACCGATCCTGTCTCCCCCCGCGGTTAACACGAGAGGGGCGACACTGCGGACATCGTGACCACCGGGCACAGACGATTGCGCGGCGACGGTCTGTTGAATATTGGTCGTCGTCGTTGTTATTGTATATAATATCATCATCATCATTATTCGTTATACATTTTACATTTATAGTTTATACTTAATAAAATGTTTGTTGCTGTTTGAAATAACGAGTTGTGGTTCGTTGTTGTGGTCGACGATGTGTTTTTTACAAATTAAAATACGTGCGAGATGTACCTGTTACAACACGTTGATTTCATTACAAAATAAATACAGAGGTTCTATAAAATTTACTCGCACGTAACAATTAACGTTTTAAATGGCTACAAAAACAAATGAAAAAAGGTGGACAAATGGGTACCGCTCTGTCGTACAGACGTACAGCAGGTATCAAGTGCCTGGAGTGGATCACTGTAATGGAGTTATTATAATGTGTATACACAGTGTTGTTTTAGTGTATTACATTTATTAATTTTTGACAAAAATAATGCATTTATTATATTATTAATTATAATAATATTATATATGTTTCTAATAATAATAGGTATATAATATATTGTTATTCTTATTAGGTAGCTTCAAAATCAATACCTATACGGCTATACGTACCATATGTAGAAATGTATAAATAGGTTAGTGAAATAAGAAACTAAAATGGAATGTTCTGTGTTATTTTTATTTTTATTTTTTGTTTACGGACTTTTAGACAACACATCCAAACATAAACGCCACCATTCATCGCGATTGTACGCTAATATATGCCAATCTTCATCTGGGAAAAATTCTGCTACATCCTTCTTGACACAATTCTCTCATCGCATTCGGCGTCTTCCCAACGATCTTTTCCCTCTTGGATTCTCTTGGTTTCTCTTTCCATTTCAGTATTTTTCTTTTTACTTCATTAAATATATCCGGTCTGCTGTACAGGTCACATGGCTCATCATTATGTCTTTCATGCCATTCCCCCGATTACAGATCGCAGCATGGTCCATATATCTTTCTTAGTATTTTTTTTTCAAAAATCCTCAATCTTGACTCATCACTTTTTCTTATAATCCAACATTGGGATCCATACAATACTATAGATCTTATTAGTGTGATGTTAGCTGAATTTTTAGTTTCTTTGAGAGTGTCCTTGACTTAACTCTTTCCAGCACAGGGGTCTGAATTTTTTTTATACCTATACTGCACAGACACCGTTATTTTTAGAAATTTATTAATTCGAGTATAAAAATCAAATATTATTTTGATAAATAATATGATCTTGGTGTACAAAAAAATTTAATTTTTTTTAAAAAAAAAGGTAGTTATAGGTGTAGCTATAGGTATAGGTGGGATGGCGTATGTCCCACCATGCAGCATGTGGTAGATTTTATTGGGTATTAATAAAATAAAAATAATATTACATTTTACAATTGCAACTTTTATTAATTGATTAGATGTATAATAATGCACTTATTATATGTATAATTATGTTTTATACACTGTATTTATAAAAAAAATTTAAAAAAGTAGTTCAAATAAAAAATAACCGAATGAATAACCGATTCAACTACAACAAATTGTGGACAGGTTGAAACAGAAAGCTTTGGGAAATATGTTTCATCGTTGTCCGAGTTGTTTACTGATGAAATACTGTCGTCATCAAATGGTAAATCTTCAAAAATAATGTCATTTATTTTACTTTCTTTTACCAATCGAGACATTTAAAAATTATCACGCATACTTTACTTATACGTAAAACACAATTATATGAACAAAACTCGCGAGTATACCAATTACGGCGTCGAAACGTGTACTGACGCGACTATTATTGCACGGTGGGACATATAATGGACGCTCATTATTGCACAAATATTAGGCCATATATCTAGAACAGCTAATCAAAACCAATACTAAATTAAACTATATTATATTTAGAACTATATGAAAAAAAAATCATACAAATCGGTCGATTTGATAAGGAGAAAATTAAACATTAAGTTTTAAAAATAAATTTTTAAATATAATAATTTGATAAAATTAATTAACTGATATTTAATAATCGTAGACTTCTAGAAATGTACACGAATGAGCCATATATAATGGAAAACATATTAAATATCTTAAATTAAATCAACAAACTACTAAAAAAAAAAAATATTTTATAGGTGGTATACTATTTGTCCCACCGTGCCGGAAAGGTTATTTTTTTAGTGGGATTGTGTATATCCCACCGTGCCGGAAAGAATTAAATAAGTTGCCCAAAACAAAGTAACACTTGTTGCCCATTTGTATCCTTTTTAGTATATCACATTCCATATTGTTTAATTAGCTGATCATTGTCCTCAGATATTTGAATTCTGATACTTTTTGAAACTAAAGACACTACCTTTAAAAATTTATCTGTTTGTCTTCCATACCGTCGTCTTCTGACTTTCATATATTCTATTTTCTCTTCATTAACTTGCAAGCCCACCTTTTTGCTGCTTTTATAAATCTTCCATATACACTTTTCACTGTATCTATGCTGTTCTCTAGAAGCACTATGTCGTCTGCATACGCTAAAAGACTTATTGATACTCTATCCAATTTTGCCCCTTCATCTGGTGATATATTCATTAATCTAACTATTTTTTTTAGAATCAAACTGAAAATAATTGGGGACAAGGATCATCTTGCCGTAGTTCTATGTTTACCTAAACTTCTCTCGACAGTACGTTACATACCTTAATTTTTACCTAGTCTTTTTTAAAATAGCCTTAATTAGTCTTATCAGTTTTTGTAGTAGGCTAAAGTGTTCTAGAATGTTGTAAATACTTTCCCTATTGATATTATCAAACGCTTTTTTGAAATCTACATAGTGTATATAGTTCTTGGTCGAATTCTCAGATTTTCTGTGTTATTAGATTCTTATATCTTAATATCCAACGGTCGAAGTTAGGGAGATGTGAGAGGATTGTATCTCTCCACTCTTTATAATTTATATTTTTCATCCCTCCATTTATTTTGAGCCACATTCCCACTTCGACCACTATATTGATAGTACAATATCTATTACATACACAATTCAAATTTTTTATTAACTGAAATGGTGCAAATTACTTACTTTTATTTTGGTGCAAATTACATACCTTTATTTTGGTGCAAATTACACGCTTGTTGTTTATATTTTGAGTCAGTTTTGATATAAATTAATTACAACCAAAAAAATATACTAGCAACATATTCAAAGTTGATTCAATTATTTTACTCAGCAGATAGTCAATTACTAAAGTTTGAATGAAAACAAAAATCAAAATAACTAAGCTTAACTAGTTCGTCAAGTTTTGTAAGACTCCCAATCAAGCAACACGCGTTAGCTTTATCACAACCGTATTTTTATCTTCTGATAGAAGTGACACATTACAAGGCTTGATAAACTATCGTCTATCGTCTTTACAGTTATAACAAACAGCTCTTCGTAAATTAAATTAAAATATAATACTGAAACGGCAGTTACTCATATGATTAATGACTATAATAGTATAATAATTAATTATTAATGAGTAATATTTTGTTAATATACCGCATTCAGAAACGCAAAAAATGCCCACCATATCAATTCTTAATAAATTATAAAATACGTAATTAGCAGTTAGCATCTGCTAAAAATAACAAATTTGAAACAATTTCATTTCAAAATCAACTCGCTGTCTCACTACGGTACTATTGATATCATTAAATCAATGAAACTCTCAACGTCTCAAATGTACCAAAAGAAAATACTCAAGTTCAAAGTTTAGCAGAAACAACTAGACAACAGCCAAGTGCTATGTCTGTATTTCCTAAAATGGACAATTCCAACTCTTCTCTCCTCCAAAAATATAGATTCCTCAAACTATCAATTTTACTCTAATACTACTGGGCACACTACGAAAATAGCACCAATTAATGCGCAATTAATGTGTTAAATACGAGGCATTTATTGAAAATAATAATCATAGAACAATTATAACAGCTTAAAAACTACGTAGAAACAATAAACACACAGGAACAACTAGAAACATACAAATAAACCTCCCCAGAAAATGTCAGTCTATAAATAGCGCAAAAAGAGCCAAAAATCAAAGTATTTTAATATTTGTATCATGTATAGAAAATGCTTATTTAAATATGATAAAAATTCAAGTTTACAATTATTCATTTTTGAATTACAGCCTAAAAACAAATTCTACTATTGATGAAATATAATTTTGCGTAAAATGTATGTTTTTCATTAATTTTTAACGCGTATAGTACGATTTTCTATCCACAGAAACCACTCTTAAAGTTAAAAAATGAAACATTTTTACCGCTTCAAAATAATATTATAAAGGACACGAAATAAAAACAATACACATCGTATTATTAATAAGTTTATTGTACATTCAACATCATCGCTCCGCCCAGAATCAAAAAGGAAAAAAGGAGGAAAGTAGGTAACCGCTTTATTAAACAATTTGTGTCGAGTGAATCTCGTCATTGAAAAGTAACTCACTGTAAAAGTGTTATGTATGTGTTCAATTTGAATTCAATGACAAATCATTATTCCATACGAAATATCTGAGCAAATACCTAGATACCGTCTTCGTCAGTCTACATTACCAATTATATTTTATTATATTAGTAGTTTTTGTTACTATTAGTAATACATAGTTAAAGATGAATTAATTTTTGCCGAAAACATTGCATTTGAAAATATCATTGTGTGTTTAAAATATAATAATATACTTTTAAAGTTTCAAGTACCTACCTAGGTATAATATTTTTAAATTATAACAAAATTAATTAATCACACACCTATGATTAGGTACACCTTTATCCGCTCCACTCTCAATATTCCAACTCTGGCCTCACACTGTAATCACGCTGACCTCGTGTTCATCGCATCACTTCTCAACGGTATTATCGACTCTCTCGACTTACAAGCCACTGTTTCATTCCATGTTCCCTCCCACTCTACGAGACACCATTCCCTTTTCTCTGTCCCTACCCATCTCAGCTCGTATGGTCATAACCAGCCTCTCCACAGAATGTTACACTTATTAAACCAACCTTAGTCCTACCACTTTACCTCTTTCTGTTCACTTATTTTCACTATCTGTTATATACTTATATCTACTTTATATCTACATTATTGTATTTTTAACAAATGCCCTCCGGGGCGTATAACTATCAAATAAAATAAAATAACTAAATTCGTTATTTTTTATTTAAATATCTAATTTAGTCCAAATTTGTCGTTAAAACAAGCACATCGTATGGATTTAAATGCACTTTTGCAAGAACTAAAGAGTATACTATTAGTTTTTGAAGTACTTAGCACGAAATGAATCAGTTGTTGTCAAACCCTATCAGTGTTCTGCTAAATAAATGAAAACAAATTATGTACTGAATATCTACCTATATAATCTTCTTTTCCTTTTTTTAAGTATTAGCTGTAGGTATTAATATTTTATGAATGTAGATTTAATATGCCATGATACTTAATAGTTGCTGTGTATTATGTATAACTTAAACTGATATTTAAATAAATACAACTTAAATGTATTGGTTATTGGTAATTGGTATTTGGTATTTGAATTTGATACTTATTAAATCTTGTATAACTAGTATTTTATATACACATATCATAAACAAATAATATTATAATAATATAGTCGTGTATAATACTATACGTAATAATAATAATAATTGTGCAGTACGATACCTAAATGTTTATTTTTTCACAAGATGTGAAGTGAGCAACCTAAATTGAAAGAAAGAAACCATTCTTACAAGCAGGCAATTTTTAGCCGACACATAACCTTGACGACTGCAATAATAATATTATTGTTACGTGCAAATATGTACATGTATATCCACACGCTGGCCTTCTGCTCTATTGGGCTACGACACAACGGCAAAAGTGCAGGTGCCGCCAACTAATATATGTATACGTCATATGCATACAAATTATAAGCCATAGGACTGTAACTGATCATATTTTACTAAATCAAAACGATGATAAAATGTATATACATAATAATATTATAGATACTTTTATTATCAGACTTAATAATACGCCGTGATTACTGTCGTCTATACAGTTCTGCGGACTGCAGTACAACAGTGTTATTATAGGACTTCGCGTACAACCGCACAGACCAGAATAATATTATTATTATTATTGCGTCGACGATTGTATTATATAATATATTATGTATAGGAAATAGCAGTACCTATATCACTATAGCAGATGTAGGTATTAATATATAGTGTAATATAATGTTTGTTATCTAGACCAGCGATTCCCAAAGTGTGTTCCGCGGAACCTAAGGGTTCCGCCAGATGTATGTGAATATTGAGAAAATTATTCTATATTAAACTCAGGAAAAAAAAGTTCATGAAAAATTGAAGTCGAGTTGGAGTTAGAGACATCGGGGTTCCACAAAACATAAACTATTTCCGAAAAGTGCCGTGGTCGTAAAAGTTTGGGAACTGCTGATCTAAACACTTGACAACTCTCATAGGAAAGCTTATTCAGTTCAAGCAGTGGCGATCTAATTATTTTGTCATTATTATTATATTATAGTGTGACACGGTCCATAATTTGGCACCGTCAAGCGGCCACTAATTTTATTTTTTGATGAACTTACTCGAAAACAAGTTTGTTTTCATTTTATATGATATATTGTGTTTAAAAATTTAAAAAAAACCAATTTGCTGATCTGATTTTTTAAAAAAACATCATAAATAACTTTTTTTTTATGATTTTTGGGTTAGTTGAGTAACAAAAAACGCGTATCTTTATCTACTATAATGTATATCACTTACCTATATAATAGGTATCCGATTTCTGAGCTAATCGTTGAAAAATATATATTCAAAACAGTATATAAGACGTTTAACTATGTATTAAACAGTGCTTATTGAATATTTTTCATAAACGTCGATCGTATTTTATATATTATTATTATATTTAGATATGATGCACGTTAGGATGCACGCGAAGAGAAAGTGTGAACTATATAATAAAACGTATACCTTCGGGCTTCGACGTATGGTAAAGTCACGAATAATACAGCAAAAGAATCATAATGATAATAATAATAAATGATTAACGAATCTACAAAATATGTTTGCAACGTGCTCAATATTATTGATCCGAAAGATAGATAGAGTATAATAATTGTTATGGCAGCCAATTAGCTGGAATATTATACTATTATTTATTAGGAATCATATAATTTATGTTATATCGTGTTCGTTGTTATTAGTTAATCGTATATATACAGTATAAAAAATTATGCTCAGTTACGTATAAATGCCAAGTGAACCGTACACGTAAATCTTCTTCAAAACTGTCCGAGATCCAAGTGCAATGATCTACAAATTATATATTATTATAATACGTTTAACGCTGTATTGTATGAGTGCTGGCGTAGGTGCAGCTCGAGCATAACAATTCGCATTTCGGACATTTACGCCAACTACCATTCCTGTCTTGTATATATAAATACTCAGGTGTTAGGTAGGTAGGTATGAGTATACCTATATTAAACCTATCCACCTACCTATTTTAAGTTTAACGGCCTTGCTTATTTTAACGCGCTAATGCATTCCACAGGGGCGCATATCGATTCCGCCGATTTTGCATCGACTCTGTCGGCTTTACGGTTTATAATATCTAGGTAGGCATGTCGAAATATTATATAGCTTTGTCATGAACATAGGATAGGTACATAATATATCGACTCCATTGGCTATTGATTCCACCGGATGTATACTGTTCATACTAAGTACCTATTGATTTCCCCTAATCTTAAATTTAATAAATTATATTGGGTGATTCACCGTACACGCTCACTTCCACTTTTTCATAAATTCTGATTTTTATATTATCAAATTGTTAAGATGTTTTTTTATTACCTACTTAAGGAATATCCTGTGGCGATTTAAACTTTGGTTTTTTTAAATGAAAACCCCCTTTCTACTATAAATTATTTAACGGATAATTTTTTTTGAAAATGTTGATGTTCGAATAAGTAGTTTTTGACTAATTAAAATGTATATAATGAGGATAATAGTCCTTAAAAATGGTTTTACAAAAATATAAATTAGTTTTAATATTGGATCTAATATTTATTATACTTAGACCATTTTTAAAAATGTTAATTAATGTTGATGGATATTAATATTAATTACTAAAATGTTCAAGTTACAATTGCCTCTCTATGTTCCATACCTATCATAGACTTTATATCCCATTAGTATTCAAAATTAAATAACTCAAAAAATACTCGTTCGAATTTTGATTTTGATACGTAAACATTTTCAAAAAAAATTATCAGTTAAGTAATTTACAGTACATAACGGAATTTTCACTTGAAAAATAGAAGCTTGCATCTCTACAGGATACTCCTTAAGTAGTACACAAATCTGAAGAATTTGAAAATATGGTCTTTAGGTATATTTAAAAATTCAAAAATAAGATTTAGAATAATTTAAGATTTATAAATTCTTCGTTATTGAAGAAAAAAAGGATATGAGTATGTTTGGTGAATCACTCTGTATTCGTATTTAATATTTGTTGGCAAAGTAGTGAGCAAGACAAAATAATAAACCTTTCATCTTAACACATGTTCTAAATACAAAAATACAAACTGACAATACCCTATTAATGAATAGAATAAATGTAAAAAAAGTGCTCTCAACTAAAAAAAATAAAAATAAAAATAAATTTAACGATAAAACAATTTCTAAGTTCACTTAAAACACGTAATATTTCCAAAAGTATTACATGTTTTTTTTTTTTTATAATATAAATATTTGTTTTATTTTTACCATATATTTTACGATGTATGTTGTATGTACATTTAAGTAGTCTAACATTGGGACTACCTATACAATTATATTAATTAAATTATACATTTCACAATTTAATACATAGCCATATAGGACATAATATATACATACTAACCATTGTGACTTTCACCTAATTATCTAGACTAGGAAAAAAACATAATGACTTGTGTTAAAATTAATTATTTAATTAATTTTAAACGTAGTTTAAAACTTAGCTGCTTTTTATCATTTTTATGAATTTAAAG
Organism: Pentalonia nigronervosa; assembly: GCA_014851325.1. NCBI lineage: Eukaryota > Metazoa > Arthropoda > Insecta > Hemiptera > Aphididae > Pentalonia > Pentalonia nigronervosa. The sequence continues at coordinate 87,231 of JACXSJ010000648.1, read as the reverse complement.
TTGCTGAGCGATATCAATAGAGAGATATTAAAAACAGTATAGTCGGCATATTCACTAAAAACCATTTCTCAGAACAGGATGTTTTGGCGGAATTAATAAATCCTTATTCTATGGACATTAATAATGGAAAAGGTTAAGGTATTTCATTTTCATAAGGAATTGATTATTGAATTCTCATACTCGAGTTTCATTATCTGTATATAGGTAAATTTATTATTTTATATTTTACAACAATATATCAAATATAAATTATACATTATGTGGCGTCGTGATAACTATAAATTGTTAAATATATTTACTATTAGATAATTGTAATATATATCAAACAATATTAACAAACCGTTTTTGGAAATCAATAAAAATGAGGTACCTAGTTCAAGGTCAAGTTATGCTCTGTAAAATAAAGTGTTAAATTGTCAAAAGATTTAAGATTCTCAAGAAAAAAAAATCATGAATTGAGACCTGTTTACATGTAGGTGTAGATACTTATATACCGACCTATATAATAGGCCACACAATTGTATGTTTTCAGTTTCAGTTTCAGTTTACACATTAATTTTTTATTGCACTTCACCCAGAAATATCGGGCCCCCGAATTCACAATTGATATTTTTACACTTCGTATTTGTGCAATCGAATTACATATTATATTGATTTATACACACACCACGATCTATTCTTTAATGCTTAAGGTGTTTATGAAATATTTCCAGAAGATCACCAGTATTTATTATATACCATTTTAGAGTAGATATAGACCATACTAATATATAAAATAACTTAATCTGTTTTTAATCTAATCTGTTTTCTTCTATAGTTTTATAAAATAAATTCATTTGCTGCAATGGCCTTTAAAATATCTATAAACAAATAGGTCACACAATAACAGGATACTATTTATCTTCTAAAAGAATAAGTAAAAATAATAAAATAAAATAAGAGATTAAATGCAACGATAGGTATAACAAAAAGAAATTCTAACTTTTTTAAGAGTTAGAAGGTACTTGCCTACCTATACCTACCTGGTTATTTATATGTCCTTTATATAACGTGAAAGTGTTTACCTAGCTTAACTACAGAGAAATCTGATATGCAATTATATGTCATATATAAATTATATTAATTAACAACAAAATATTCTATACGTAGCAGTTAGTACCTACTCAATTGTATTAGTTTTAAAACTCATTAACTGTATTTATTTATAGAATATAATAAAGTTACATTCGACTAGTAGGTACTATAGATACAAATGATTTTTGAATAACACGTATAAATTTGCGATTATAGTTGCTATCTTTGCGATAACTTTTAATGGTGATGACAAGTCATTCGTGTCAACTGGTATACACGTAATATTGTCGTGGATAATGATAAAACAATTCAATAATCACATGTGAATTAAACTGCATTTATTACCAAAGTAATAGATGTGCAATATAGTTAGATACACGGAAAATACTGTATCATATACGAGTATTTATACATAATGTATATTTTTATATTTTAAATTATAAAAAATTTATACTTAAAATATAATACATATAAGCTCTCACGAAAAATATAAACGCGACCCACAGTTATTGGGAGTCTCTTCCAAAATAACTTTGTTATAAACTATATGTCGCGTTTTTAAATATGAATTGTACATTATGTATACGCAGGAAAACTCGGCGCAAATGGGCTGTCGGAAAAACATACCTTTTTTATTTTGGCTCAAATAGGCTGTACCCAAAACAAATTAACTTTTTTTGGCGCAAATCGGTAATTTCCATTTCTATAAATGAGATGTATATAAATTCCTACACGAATATAAAATTGAAGTATGTAAGTTACAACATAGTAAAAAAAAAGAAATACTTATATGTTAGTTCAAATTAGTGTAAGACATCATTAGCTTGATTACAATTTGATAATGACTATTATATTTTTTTAAGGCATTATCGTCGGTTTGATTACATATATATATATATATTTTTTACCGAGTTGGAACTTACATACCTAGGAACATCATTTTTTCCGTCGGGTAGGAAATGACATATGTGTTATTTTTTACCCGTTAAGTCTCGTGTAGGAACTTACATTCTTCCACTATATAATTATGTCTAATATACAAACTAAGTACCACTAACCCCGGAAGCCACCGCGAACAACACGGGTGACGACTGCGAGAGGTATAAATTAATACAATACAATATTTATAATATAAATTATTGTACGTTTACGAACGACTACCAGACTTACCTTTATTTGCTGTATAGTGCCGTGTCGCTGCTGTGACAATTCACCAATAATCTGCGTCGCTGTATGAGATAGATAGATAGAGAGAGAGAGAGAGAGAGAGAGAGAGAGAGAGAGAGAGAGAGAGAGAGAGAGAGAGAGAGAGAGAGAGATACTGTCTACATTCAGGAAATAGGATTGTATACGCGGGCAATATCCTGGTACGATTTTAATACGGACTGAAGCGGTTCATGAACTTGCGCGATGATCCATATTATAATCGTGCAGCATGCTGTTTAAAATTTTAAATCGCCGCGACTGCTGGCTAATCTACACGACTGTTTCATCAACAAAATAAAAACCTAACAGATCTCTTTTCAATTAAATACCGTGCGATTACGACTATGAGTCAGGAACCTAATGTTATAATATAATTATGCAGTGCACACACGCACACACACACATACATATATATATTATAAGTACAACATAAGTAGGTATAATAGGTATAATCTATATTTAAAATAATATTGTACAATTAAAATGTAAAGGTTTTTTAAACCGAGATAAATGCGCAAGCGTGAATTAAAATATATGTATACGTAATTATGCTCATCAGTCATCTCATTATTTAACGAATGATTTTGATTACCTAGTTAAACAAAACAAAGTGTAAATGTTAGAAAAAAATTATTATTTTCCAAAAAACGAGTAGTGATAATTTATGATACATTACAACTTAGAAGTAATATTCAGCCGTTATCGAATTGGAAAATGACTTTGAACAGTTTGAACTACGATTTTTGATCAGTCGACTCATTTGAAGAATAATGATTTTCATCTTTCATTATTAATATTATTTAACTTCCATATAAGCGCCTGGCTTAATAATTATAATAGCTAGCTAGTTGCATAAGTGCCTTTTTTTTTTTAGGAGAAAATATAAAATTTATATTGTAGACATAATAAGTAGATATATTGTGGGTTGAGAAGATAATGAACATGAGTTATTTAATTTGAGGGAAGAAGCCACCCAATGACAACATTTTCAATTTGATTTAGGACTTGTGTATATTATTCTACTTTCTTTTATAATTATTGTTATTATTATTTTCAAACGCGTCCTCAAAATTTCAAATTTAACATGTATTAAGTATAATAATACAATCATTAAAAAGGCTGTGATTTTTAGTAATTTCTGAATTAAAAATAACCGAGATACAAAATTGATTAAAGGTATATCTATTATCATTCAACTACCTACAACATTTTATTTCACATGTTTTCACATAATATGTAAATATATTAAATGTCATGGTGCACACTGCACATAACTGTATTTTTTGTTTTTATTATATTATATTATATTTGAACAAAAAAGTATGAATTTGTCCAATTTTGATATATATCTATATATATTATTTGAATTTTGATTAAATATTTTGACCAAAATTGATTTTATCATATACAGATAGGTATAATAGATACCTATATACTTTAAAAAAGCGATTTTCGTTTACATCAGAACTTTCTAGACCGTCATTTTCGTGTAATTTTTTTACTCTTCATCGAATTCGTGCAGGTCGTTGAACATAAATAACAATATAATGTTGCAAATTTAGAAACGGAAACGAATCGTAGACTGTAGTTTTCAGTATCTACATAATATTATATTATACTATTTGAGTTTGAAATCTGATAAATGAAAATTAGATAGGATAAGCATAAATAATTGATTCGTGTGTTAGGATTATATACGAGATATTTCTTCGTTTTGAGTCATGAATAATTTTGAACGGGTCACCAAAAAATTAAAACGTTGATAATATGTAATAAAATAATAAAATGTTATTAAGTAATAGCATTGAGTATTTGTACTATCTATACTCAATGGTAATAGGTATAAATAATAGTAAAAATAAGAAATAAATGAAGAGTAATAGTCTGTTTAAGTAATAGTAATTAAAAAAAATCTTAAATGGGTCGTCCTTCATTAGACATTATTTTTAAAAAAGTCGCATGAAAAATTAGGCAAATATCTTGGGTCACCAATACACAAAGGTTGAGAACCGCTGGTCTATTGCGTATTTTCGTACCTACCCATGTGAATATTGTAGGTGTATTGGTTTTATGCTAAAAACGTACCTTGTACATACACCGTAATACCCTGTATATAATATACTTAGTGTTGAATACGATTTGACAATGTTTATTTTATTACTAAATCTAAATCTGCGTAATAATATATACCTAAATAGTTAATTCATTAATTGTATTCACGGGTATCGCCGGAAACAAGTGATAAAACCGACCCACTAGAGTACGAGACGGTCGAAATCAATTCTCCCGACACTGGCAGTGCTAAATAGACAACACTATACAGCAAAGGCTGCCCGAAAGCACATTTGTATTAAGTACAATACACACATAAGCGGAAATCGAGAGGGATGATTACGGGGGCATAGCCCCCAAAATAGAGAGCTTCTTCGTTGTATGGGATCGAAGATTTCCCACTTACGTTGATGTTAAAAATAAGCCCCCCCCTCGAAATTTTACTGGATTTCCGATTATGACAAAACAGTATTGATATCATTATACTGCAAGTCGCAATTCGATCTTAATCACAAAACAGTTATTTTTTCCATAAATCTGTTCTTATAATGAAAACATTTCTTTTTTTTTTTAAATAATTAATATTTTTTTTTTATAATGTTGTATTATTTTATTACAGTATTCAAATTAACTGAAAAAATGATTTTTTAAATTATATTTAATATTTACCATTAATATGACTGTTCAGTGATGAAAATCACATTGAATAATATTATCACATTGGTACAACTTATATACATAATTGAATATAGTAATTGTCGACACCAATAACATATTTAACAAAGTTTTACAGGTATTTCTACTGCCACAATAATACCTAAAAAGTTATTAAATTGAGAAATGTGAAGCAATATAAAAAATAAACAATCTGTAACCATTAAGCATTTAATGAATAGGGTCATCAATACACTTAGTACCTACTTATAATATTGTCATTGTGTTTTGTCAATTATTAGTTATTAAAATTACACTCCATTTATAAACACACATATTTTATTTTAATTATAATTATTACATAATATTTTTAAATAAATAGAAATTTTAAACTATTTCTCCTATACTGTTATTTGAAAGTTGTTTTATAACATTGCAATGGTGTATCTATTTAGTACATTATAGTATTATAATAAAACGTAACATATCATGAATTTATGCATAATAAACTGTATTTACTTAAATATAATTAGAATAAACATATACTAATAGTTAATACTATGATAATTGTACATTTATACCTAGTTGTTTATATTAAACATTATACATTTAAGTTTGAACATGTATTAATGGGAAAATATCTTTTAAAAAAAAGTGGCTAAATTTAATAAAATTTTTCATAAATTTAGTTAAGACAAAATATATAATTATGGAACAACAGAACCGCTATTAATTATTATTTTATAAGTATATATGATATACAAACAGATTGATATTTAAGTCTGCTTTGAGTTAAAATAAACTAATTATATATAAAATATATTAACTTTAACAAGTTGACAATTATATTATTGTTATTTATATAGATTTACATGATAGTATTAGTATTTAGTCCAACTAATAAATAATTTTGAGTTAGTACTAATTTGTGACTTATTATCAATCGTACTTATATAAAACAATACATCAATTATTGATTATTTGTATTTTTCTTAGTAAATTATTATGTACTTTCAATGTAATTTTGTCTTTATTTAATTTTTAAGTCAAATTAAATTTAAAAATTGTTGGTAATGTAACAATTTATCACATAGTATATAAAAAAAAAAATAATAAAAATATTATCACTATGACTGAAACAAATAAATGATATTATATTTTAATTAGTTAATAATTGTTAATAAATCATTAAATAGTACCTTATGATTAACATATTGTATTCATAATAAGGTGTATGCATGGAAATTGCGTAAAATACTACTTAATTATTTTTATTAGTATACAGTTCTCAAACACTTAGTTTTCTACGTACTATTTTAAAGTAATCTTGAGAAATAAAAATAAAATATAATCATGAAATTTTAAGTTGTGTTATGATGAATAGGACTTAGGAATCCACCAAGAGTCCATTACCATTTTCAAAATACTAAATGGTATTAATGAATTCTTACTAGAATCAAAAGCTTGTAAACAATAAAACTGAAGATTGACTGGCAATGAACGGCAGTATTTTATTGTGAAATGAGTTCGGCATGCAGTGGAGCATACCATGGGATAGAGGAGATGTTTATCATTCAGTTTTTCAAAAGCCACACCTAAAAATTATAAAGCATAATAAGTTTTTGATTAGCAGTGCAATTTAGATGAATTGCTCACCTAATGGAACTCTATTGAGGAAAAATTCCAGTGTCCCTCTGCACATATCCAATCGAACTCCTATCAATGCATCACCATGATCATATTTCTGACCATATATCAAACTTTCTCCATCATGATGTTTGACACCTATGATAAAAAATAACACATTATTAAACCAGCAAAAAAAAAAAAGTTAAATTATAATATAACTGAATACAACCGCTCGACTTGCCTTTATAAGAATATCCCCAAGATTTTTTATCTGATCCTATTAGACTAGTATATTTGTTTTCAGAGCTCTCCAAGTCAAAATCTTTTGTGCCGACACCAACTATCTATGAGTACATAAATTATTTATCAACATTAAGACATATTGAATACAAATATTTCTAAACGTCTCTGTTACAAAGAACTAGAGGGTTATAGTGTTACCATGTCAGTGGCCATGGGCGATCCGGTCACTTTGATCTCCCAATAGTACATATGACCGGGCACAAACGGCATGTCACCACGAATTGCTCCGGTACCACGGCTAGAGTTTGGATGAATTACTACGTCTAACGTGTCATTTGATATATTCACATCAGTAGTCGATTCCAAGGGATCCCATCCCCATTCCAAGTCTGACCAATACAATATTAATTATATCGTAACAGATACATCGCTACATTATATGGTCTGTTTAAAGCAGCTTGATATGCACATTTCGGGTTATACTTACCGTTATCGGTAGTCAAACACTCGCAGTTTGTCAAATTTTTGAGATCCAGTTCGAAACTCGAAAGGGCCATTATTCGTGAGCGACTTAGTTTTTAATTCGAAATATTTGACGCACTATCGATACACACTCGGTAGACTTTATTTCGTCAACGGGTCCGGCAGTATACACTATTCAGCAATTATAAAAATAATAATAATATTAATTTCAACCACGCTTGCTACGGAGTTTCAGTTACTTCATTGACCAGAATAACATTCACAATGATAGAATCCGAATGTCGGTAAACAGAACGATCAAATGTCAATGTGGTGCTGTAGTGCTATACCTTTTATTTTACCACAGATAAACACGGCCAGTGGCTACACAGCGCAACCTGTTGTTTCTAGAACATTCTATAATTTTATGCGCGAATACTACACAGACAAGTTCGCTAGATGGCGCTGTCGCCGTACGCGCGTAGATTTGAGCTTTTCTCCCGCTTTCGATAATGTCCGAGACCACAATATAATAATAAATTACTATTATTTATTATTTTTATGAAATCGTCATAACTGTACACCTACGAAATGTATTCATCAATCATATTATTTGCCACTCAAACATAAATCGATTAAAAATATTAAAAAAAAAAAAAAATTGGAATAATTAATTAAAATACTGATAACAGTATTATTCATTTTAATTCATTTAAACTATTTATTCGCATTATTATTTTAATTTGATTACTTATTAATACATTTAATTTAAATGTTTATTTTTACTGTTTTTTAATAAAAATTGAATTGAATGCCCTCTTATTTTAAATTCATACGTGTGTATTTTTATAGATTATATATTTAATAAATACAAAAATATACAAGGTTTTTTTTAACCATGATAAGCTTCGGCATTTGAACCACTGGCTGATAATTTTTTATTTATATATATATTTTTCTATTTATAGGCATTATTTATTAATAAAAAATTATAATATAGAATAATAGATATAAGTTTGATAAATTTTGAGTTTAATTTTTTTTTATAAAGTATTAAAATGTTTGTAGTCAAAACTGTAAACAAAATGTTGAAGGAGATAATGTTACATAAAGTAAATACATTTTTGGTTTTACAATGATTTTGTTTAGATTAAATTTCAAGATGTATACTGGATTACAGTGCAATCAGCTTCAGACTGTTCAAGTTGAACGTTTTTACTTTTTAGTACACAAATCCCGAATCCAGCTACATGCAGGTTATAACCAAAATATATCGATGTTGATTTGCAAGCTGTTTGTATATTTGCATATTGCTGTGGTATGATAATATATTAATAGTATCCGGTACTGTATACTATATAAATGAAGTAGCAACATACCGCAGATTTCGTATAGGTAGTCCTTGAAACTTGGGATAAAATTGTGCAGTCGTCGTTTATAAATACGTATAATTAAATAGTTGTAGCCTATATTGTACTTGAATAGCCTATCCATAACGCCGTAAGATTATAATGATGTATTAACTAAATAATTAGTGAAATAAAACATGTGTTTTTAGTCTTTTGGCAATTATGGGACCTAATATAATATGATAGTGGTACAAACACGCTGGGATAAAAAAAAAAAGAAGAAATACGTGACATTTAAAGATTTCTGGGATAGAAAATAAAAATTCAAAAAATGTGGTCACATACGATCTTCTAGATTTTTCACGATTCTACATCAAGTTATATTCATAATTGTTAATATAATTAATTATATTGATTATACAATTTTAAAAATAAGTTTTTTATCGAACCAGACTTAACTTTGAATCGACATTGATAGTTATATAATTGACAGTATATGTTATTAGTTTTATTATAAATATAGTTTTAACTTGTATGCATATTAACAGGTTTAGCTACAAATAGATACACCTCCGAAATAACATTTAAACCATGTTTAAGCATGTTATTATGTCAAAGAAAACAATATGTTCAGTGCCCACACTTAATATCGCCTCTATACATCCCAAATTGGATTTAATCTATCTTTTGATAGGCATATAAAAAAATTATTGAGTGGGTATCTATTTATAACAGGTAGTTAAATTATTTGTTGATTTGATTTTTTTTTATATTTGGACGTTTCGGTTAGGTTCTTTGATTGGAAAATGGGATACGGATATTGGATATATTTCTCCGTTACTATACTTATTGCGATGACGTACACCGAGAAATGTGAAACAAAAATGACCGAAATTAATTTTAATAAATTGTGAATACTAATATACTCGTAATATAAATAAAAGTGCTTAAGTCCTGACTATATATATATATATATAATATTTTGATATGTTAATGTTTTAGTAATACATAATATAGGTTATGGATAGATATAAACATATAGTTGTCAGTTTAATATTAACGACTAGAGCAAAACAGTAAAGTAATACATAAAATAGGAAAACCTAATAGTTTTCCGTGGAGATTAGAGGTACAGCTCATTAATCCAACACGCAAATATAATCTACCTAGCTATAAATGCAAATGCCTGTGATTTTGTAAATAAACTTTTCAAGGTTACTAAACATATATTATAATATTAAATCGATATTGTAATAACATTTATTATAGTTGCAAAATGAGTCTAATTAAAAAATTGAAACAATTAAATAACTCTAACGGTAAATACACGTGTAACTCGTTACGTCATCTTCACCCATTACGATTTGCAGGTGTTTCAAGAGCCCTTATAATTTTCATTTTTGTACTAATAATTGTAATGTTTATAGGATAGGAAGAAATTCTGGATAGCAATATTATTGCACCATTGAAATCAAAAAGACTACCTTTATTCATTGGCACCGTTTGGGAGGAGGGGGGAGTGTATTTTGTTGTAAATTGTAAATAGGTAATTAGTGAATTCGTGATACACATGCCTATTTTTCTTGTAAACTGTTACTATATATTGTACTAGGAATACTAAAAAGCAATTAAAATTTTTTCAACCATGTCACAATTCACGACAGTCTGCATAATTTACAATATACATATTTATATTCCGCATACTATTGTATAACACTAGCTATTTGTATGATAGTATTTATTATAAATAATAAGGCATATTCAGACCCTTTTTAAAATAATTTTATTGAAAAATATATAACAGTGGGTTTATAGAGTTACACATAGCTAATATATATATATATATAATATACTATACTAAATGATAACATGTGATTGTGTTAAATTTATTGTGTACAGTTGAGAGTTGCGACAGAAAACAACTTAGGTGATTTAATAATGACAAATTCAATTTGTTACGATTATGATTGTTTCGTATTAAAATGATTTCTACCTATATTGTGTTAAAATGCAGTACCTAAATTCTAGTTTCTTACTTTTTTAGTCACTGAGTTAATATAAATATACTACGGTCATTACTTATTTAATGCTTTCAGATTTCGTAAAAAATTATTAACTGGTAAATCACAAAGTGAAAGACGACGATGAATGGTAGGTAATTTCATGAATAGAAAATGGTCGGTCAATAATATTTATAGCCCATGACCGGTGTAGTATTGTATTATTAATTCAACAAACGAAATAAAACCTAATATGAAGTTCGGTTTTTTGATTGACTGAATAGATGAGGATAATAATAAAGAGAAAAAAATAATCATACCGATCATAATTTTAAATTGCAACATTAAATATTTTCAATTTTGGTTTTAAAATAACTAATGTTCATTCATTTAAATAATATGTTTTTTACATTAGACACACATCACGTTATTCTGATGTACTGAAGTACAATTTCAATGTCTATTGTGTGCTGTTTCATAGAGTTTATACAAATTAAAAGTAAGTAAAAAGTAAAAAGTTAAAAAAAAATAAAACAAGTCGGTTAGTGTTATAGGCGGAAAAGACTAAGGAGACCCAAAGAGGATTAAGAAGCCCTTGGGCGGGGCTTAATGATTTATAAAATTATTTTATTCTAATACATTTTTTCGAAATAATAAAAATAAATCTACGAGTATTTATTATTATTAAAAAACGATTTAGCATGATTCATAACGTATAAGTATTAAAATATTATTTCGTACCTAATTATCTGCATAATAATAAAGATTCAGTAGCATTACCAAAACGGCTCCCAGCACAAGACAAAGATTATAGTTTCCGGTTAGAAAATTAAGTTTTATTTTAGATAGGTTCTAAATTTGAGATGTTTTGATAAATTTGTGTTCTAAATTGCAGAATTACTATGTCCCAATTTCCCAACCGAACAAACCATTATAATACTATACAGTTATTTATACAAAAATATTAATGATACTTGATCAATTATAGATCACAAATTATTTCTTCTAAATAAATAACGACAGATATGTCTACCAATGATATTATAAATATTAGGGTTCTCAGATTGCATGACTATTTTGATTATTATAATTAGTAAACAAGTAACTATCAATACTATTACGATTTTAAAGACGTTTATACATATTAATTATTTACACTATACTACCTATGTATGTTTAGCATCGCACAGTGACAGTGTAAACACTTAAAAATGGCGATAGACTGTAGTAAAAAAAGAACACCTGTGACCGTTTTAAAAATCACTATTCAAAAACAACAAAACAAATATAATATATGTTTTTTGGCAAAACAATGCAATTACCGTTAATAAATAATGGCCATGCGAATAGATTTTGGCGTACACAGTCGGCTGCGCACTAAGTAGTAAACACAATAGCAACGATCTAAATAAGTATATCATGGTATAGGTAACATTTCTTACAAAAAATTGATCGAAGATCGTACGACAACTATACCATATAATATTCTTATAGTAAAGTTAGTGTATTTAAAACAAGCGATAATAAAATTAGATTTTTTTTTTAGCATAAGTAGTGGTGCCTGGTAGGAACCTATAATATAGTGCGAACTGCGTAGGTATTGTCTATGATTTTTTCAGTAAATATAAAATTAGATATGAGGAGAAAAAGCAACAAAACTTACAGAAATAATAAAATAAATATTTACGAAGAAAATTTCAAAAAAAAATATTTTTATTTTACCGCTTGCACCTCAATCAAGATCCGTAATTATTGGCAAAGTCGATGAATTTTATGTTTTATGTTTTTGAAGACGAAAGTTTTACCTGAGAGTTTCAAAACAATGTTTGGAAGATTACAGATATATAAAACTAAATATTTGTCAAAACATTTTTTTAAAAAATTTAATTTTTAATAGAAAAATGTTTGAAAAATAATTAAAATAATTTTTAGATCTCTTCTTGTTAGTTTGATTTTGAGAAGGAAGAAGTATGTCGTGAACTTCAAAACTTGGCATGCAAATTTATGTGTACGGCAAATTAAAAATTCATATATAAAATTGTCAAAATTGTTAATTTATTTTTTACCGATGGAGCTCCCGAAACTTGGTAATGGAAAAATTCATACATTTTATGTTTTTTTGATTTTGAAGTGGACAGTTTTAAGTATCAGTTTCAAAACTGGGCTTGGAAGTTTATAGGAATGGTAAACTAAAATACTCTTTTTTACATTTTTAAAGTCCGAGTAGATATTTTGAGGTTAGAGCAGCGTAGTTCGGTAGTCGTTATTAATAAATATTTGTGACAGTGTTGGAAATTATGGTTTATATTAAATTAATCAAAACAGCTGTTTTGTTTATTTAATACCATAATTTTTATTAACAATTCTTTCTTTTTTTTAAAACATTAGGTATGAATTAAAAAAAAAATGAAATATCTTAAAAATACAAAATGTTAGTATATTTGTTTAATAGAATTAAATTCAAAACTGTCAAATTCTTACTATTAAGTAATAGTTTTATTTTAAATCAAAATAATTTATTATAAGCGTTTATAATATATAAAATGTTTTTTTTAACAAAAACAAAAAAAAAAAACAAATAGTGGTTTGCTCGTAATATATTATTATTATTATTATTGTACCTTTGAAAAAATTAAAACTATGATCAATCGTAGTATTTAAAAAGTGATTTTGAGCGGATGATAAAACTACGCTCGGCATAGCAGCAGAGAATTCTTCAACGTATTATTTTGATGATTATTTGCTATAGTACCTACGCAAGGCACTCAAAAAATCGAAAAATTACTACTTAAGTAACAATCATTATTATAACACTGTATTTTTGGGGCCATTATCTTTACTACCAAAAAAGTACAGTTAAAAAAAAAAAAAAAAACTAACGTCATAAAACAAATACCGATTTCTCTCATTCCTCTCCTATCGGAAACTAGTGAAACATATTTATGAGTATTGACAAAATCTATATTCGTTTAAGTACTCATCTGCATCAGTGCGAGTGCACGACCAAGTGCATCAACCAAGTATGTTCATAACGTTATTAACCTTGAAGTCCTTATCTCGACTTCCGACAAAATACGTTGTCGTTAATAGTTACTCAGCTGTATTACTGCTGTCGTACTTGTGTCTCCCATATAAAAGTACAATAATGTATGTTTAATTTATATAGTATTGCAGCGATTCTCTCCCAAGTTCTGGTCGTTGGCACAAAGTCGAACTAAAACAAGTTTGTTTTGGTTCGGGTTTGACGACGTCGACCTTCGTCGGATTTATTTCAATTGTAAGTAGGTATCCGCTAGTACTCACAATTATTATTATAATATATAACAGTAGGTATATATTATAATATATTTCTACAATATTCCATGTATCGTGGCGTTCACTTTGCCTACAACGGCTTATATACCATTAAAGGAGACAGACTTTGTTATTATAATTTATAATGTGGATACCTACATATTATGATAAACTTCGATTAGCATAATGTTATTATACACAACGTGTAATTAATTGTTCATCATAGTTTGCATCATATGTGTATTTATATATGCATTATGCATTCGTGTAATAAATTTTTCGTGTAATTTGCGTACCTATACCTACATTTGTGATCGCAATAGAATATTTTTATTCGTGCTGCTTAGTGTATACAGTTTGATGGCGAAATAACTGTATGATTTAAAACGAATGCATAATAAATTGAGTGTTCTATTTAATGTTTAAAATTATATTTACCAAATTAGAACGTTGATATATCAGTGTATAACTTTACGTATCATTAATTGGGAGTGTCTAAAGTGCGACCAAAATTATCCTTAACTAATGAGGAGACGCCCGATGGAGGTTTGAATTCAGGTAGCTCTGTTGGCTATTGCGTCCCAAATATAAGTATCCCAATTTAAAAAAAAAAAAACAATTTGCTCAAAAAACATCGTATAATAAGTCACATTACTTCACTATTTACACTTAATGGCTGAAAATAAATCGTATAGTCATACTTAGATATCATCGAAGCTAAAATAAAGTACGATTATTACACTGCATCTACAGTCATAGTTGTAAGAATTACATAAATAATATTGTACTATTTTTAATTTTTTATGGTAGTAGTATCATATTTGATCGTTGGTTCTGTCTTTTGTTCTCTTAGAAGTTTTATACGATTATAAATAAATATATTATCTTAAATACATGTGAACTGAAAAGAACGTATTCGAGCTATTCAATAGAATTTGTCAACATGACCGCGGACACATTCTGGCTAGAAAAAGGTAAAAATTTAAAACGGGACGCATTTGGGATGTTCTCGTTTCATCTCCAAATTAAAACGTAGTTTTATATTATTTAATAGGTATTTTTTTTTAAGTTAATTTTTTCAATAAAAAACATACTTGAACGTAAAATGTACAATAAGCTTAGTTGAGGTATCTACTTAAATCATGATTAAAAAATGTTTAACGGTAGGTAACTACTCTGCTATACAGAAAATGCCGAGTGCACCTCGTCATTAAGTTAAGTCTCTATAATATAAGTATGTGTTAAATTTAAATTTAATGATAAAACGATTCCGAGGAAAAACAGTCTGCTAACTTAGACATTTATTTTACTATTGGACATTAGTAATACAATGTATGTTGAATTAAATTTTGCCGAAAACATTGCATTTGAAAATATCATTGTGATTATAAAATGTAGATAAAAATGTACGTTAAAAGTTTCAAGTATACCTATCCACAAATAATATTTTTAAATTACAAAAAAATAACTAAAAATTGTTAATTTTTATTTAAATACCTATTTAATTTCATATAGATTTGAACTTAAATTATCTGTGAAACTTTGTTTATATATTTTTTGGTTCCATGATATGGACTACTTATAAGGAACCTTGTATTATATATTCAAGCTTTAGCGATGAAAACGGATATTTTATATATTTTTAACCACAAAATCATTTGACAATTTTCATGAATTTGACGAATTTTGTCAACATTTGAACATTAATCGCAATAAAAAAAAAGATGATGCGTATGCATCTTTAATCGTTTAAGTAGGTTTTAGCGGCAGAGGTTAGAACCTTTTGCATCCTGCATTCTCTCAATTTACGGCTTAAGCCTTATCTAAAAGTATTTGTGGGAAACTATATATGCAAAACGTAGTAGATGCCTACATAAAAACTATGTATAGGCCTGTACAAGTATACAAACAGAGATCCGTTAACTACAATTATATATCAAATATAGGAAAAGTTTCTTAAAAGTATTTAGTCTGCCGGCTGAGACCGCCGGTGCAATTATAATTTTATTCGTACAGCATTACACTTGGGTATCTAACTCATACAAACACACACAAACACGCATACAATATAGTAAAATAATATACTTGTATTTTGTGTTCATAATTTATATTTAAGTCCGACTACGTAATAACAGTGTTAATGATATACTCCGGTCCACGAGAGAACATTACCGTGTCTCGACCAAAACGTGTCCTATTCCGCGCACATCCAGTCTTGACTCATATTGGAGGAAACTGCGGTTACTGCTATCAGTCTATATGCGCGAGACGGTAATGTTCTCTCGTGGACCGGAATATAGTCAATAGTTGGTTGTGCGATCAAAGTCTACCTAATCATACCTATAATCACAACTCTTCTTTTTTTTATCTGTCTCGTCCTCACAAATCGTCTGACAACTGCCCTTCACCATTCTTCATTCATCTCTCACTCTTTCTCTCTCTCTGTATTAAGTTAAACATAGGTATCTATATTATAATATTACTAACAAATTAAGAGCACGCATAAAGGTTAAAAAATAAAACACTAACATAATATTCAAAAAATAATTTTTTTATTCTCGAATTTAAATAGCATTCTATTTATTATATATATAATATGGAAATATATGTAAATAAATATAAACATAAATTAAATATATATACTTATATTAAACTTTCACGCGATGATTTTTCATATTATTGTATTGGAAATTCGTGCATTTGCAGTATTATGCAGAATTGTTGCACACAATAGTTATTCGGTCTTCGCAATCCACTGCGGTCGCTTGAAATCAATAGCTGATAAATATACGAGCGGGGCATTTCAGGTCGGACCGCTGTGTTTCGATAACTTTAGTCTACTGATAATTGCCACCAATGTGCTGTGGCGTTGTCAATCAGTAACCCTAAAACCGCGATAAATGAGACCAAATTCAAATAAATAATAAATAATTCACTAAGTATATAGAATAAAGCATTTAAATTTCCACCAAAATCCAGTGTCTCATTCTTAAAGAAAAAAAAATAACAATTTATGCTAATTATTGCCTTTACATTTTGTATTATTGTATTAGTTATGTCATATTATAGTTCCGTATGAACGCGTTTCTGGTATAACAAATAATATAAAATATAATGAATAACAGGATTAAATACAATTTTCAGATGTCCAGTTGCACAAATGTGGTAGGAGTTTTAATTTTTTTTTTGTGGGGGGAAAAGTATTGGCTCCCGAAATAGACACGAGAAAAGAATACACATAGAAAAAGTTTATCAAAAACCCCAAAAGGTTAAATATTATCATTGCTCACTAGTCAGTAGTCAGTGGACACTTAAAGATTTTACTAGTATTTTGAAGACCATCCAAAATAGTAAAATGTATTTTATATAAATTTCCGTCCGTTCCATACATATGTTTTAAACGGACCTACACGATACATAACATCTGCGTTTTTCCGCAGAACTCATCAGAAACACAACAACATATTTATATTAGGTATTTAATAACCTTTAAGTACCGTTTCGGGTTTTCTAATCCGTTTGATTAGAAGTATAATATTGTTAATGAAAGATACGTTTCGCGTGCTCGTGTGACGTGGTGTGTATACTGCAGAAATAGTATCTGTACATATTGTTTATATTAAATAAACAGAGAAACTGTACATCGTGGGAAGGATAACATCAAAATTATAACGAAAATAATATATATATATATTTATGTGTATACGCTCGTTATTTAATCTATCGGGTGAGGTGATTCTCCATAATGCGAAATAATCCTGCAGTATAAATTAACATAATATATTTAATTTATGAGCCAACCTTTGGGCGGTACAACTGAGTATAAACGAAGGTAATGGAATTTCAAAGACCCATTACACTCATACTTATTATGCATTATAATTTATAATGATATTACATAATATAGAGAATCACCCTGTATAATAATATATAGGTAAGACTTTTTGTCTTATTGCCAATACTAATACGAACTGTGATTATTATAATTTATCGACGACGTCGCCTTCATGCATATTTATTAAGAGCATTTATATTAAAATATTATAGACAAGTCTCGTTTTCGAAACCGATAACTATTATATTATATTATTGTCTATACTTTTTCGTATCATCGTATCTGGTCGTTTACATTATATTATTACGACATACAGGCGATCCTGCATTTGTTATGGAGTATAAAATGGATACAATTTTACAACGCGACCTGTTCAAATACTGTGATACCGTAAAAACAAACAATTATTATTTCAAAAATATTCTTATAAAAAATAAAAATTGTTGAAAGTATTTTTAAGAAAATAGAGGTGCAAATATTGTGCAACTTGTCAGAAATTAAATGAGAGCTTGTTAAACGAATGGAAATGTTGGTGAGGGGATCAGACAATTACAATTATTATAAAGTGGTAACAAAATTTGATTATACTTGCCGGTATACAATATTAAGCATGTCCCTGATTATAGAGCTATAGATAAATAATTTTATTTGCAATAAGTACTTATAAAGTAAAACGCATAGCATAATATTCAACTAGGTATTAAAACTGTACATATGTTTTCCACTAAATGCAAATAAACAAATTTTAGTCTCTTAGAAAAAATCTTAAATAACGAAAAATTTTGAATACTAAATACGTTTCGATAGTTGTTCCAAACCCTATCCGAATAAATTGAAAAATTACATAATGCTGTTGTGTTGCAGCACACATTCATGCACAACTTGTATGGTTTGTACTTTGTTGTTACCATCGTTGGCATTGTAACAAAAGCATAATTTATAATACTATGTAGTATTGTTATAACGACAGTATTTGAATACATATTATTATTTGTCATCTTACATTATGGTTCGACTTTAATATTGTAGCCGATACGAATATGAGATAAAATCTACATTATTATCATGAACACCACACTTGAAAATGTTATAAGACGGCAAACAAATTATTTATTACATTATTTTTTTACTAATATATATATATATATATATATATAAACAGGCTGCAAACGATATACTATATTATTTTTTTAGTCATCACATTTTGGGGTCGTTAATTTATTATATGTTATTTATTTTGTCCCGTGGATATCGTATTTGCAGTAAAATATGCGATATTGTTTAGCCAATAATGTTTTGAATGCACTAAACGTAAAAACATTGATTGTAAAACTATGGATAGGTAGGTAAATAAATCTTATATATTTTGAAATTAAATATTTTCTCAAAATTTAAAATTTCACTCTTCCTGAAATATTTTAATGAAATTACGAAAACTATTTGTTTTGTATTTTAAACGTATTTGGTTATAGATGATTATAAATGATTATTGATTAAGTATACTCATTGAAATCATCAATAATGAATGAGTTATTTATTTAAGGATCAAAGTTTCCAAATTATTATGTTAATGGTTATAAAATTGGGTATAAAGAATATTATATTATCAGTTATCACTCGGTGTTATTGCTTATAAAATTGGGTCCTTATTGGCTATTATTTATATATTATTTGATACGATAAAACAACTTTGAAAAATATTCTGTGCTATACATTTATGACTATAAACTTTTAGATAATATAATAAATAATTTATTATTTTTTTTTCACATAAATTAACTATTTTGAGAAAATAAATTTTATGACATTTTAAAACCCTAGTTATTATTTTACCTATTTATATTTGGATATACACTATAAAACCATTATAGATTAGAAAAATAATCGTTGTAAGATTGTGTATAAATACTACGCGTACAGTATACTGTAAATCTGTGTAACTGCATGTATAATAGGTACACCTAAACTATAGTTGTTTTAAGAAAACACATTTATTAAAGGTACATATGAATAACAAATGTCATTACGAGGGTGATCGGAAAATGCTACAATGACTCTAGCCCAGGACCTTATGCGGTAATGGACCTCGGGAGATACCACCGGACCAGATTTACGGTTTTTCTTTTACACATGCCTATTAATATAAACGTACCTACTTTATGTTTACTGTGTAACCGCTTGACCCGGGCTTCGCATAAAACTATTAGGGACGGCCCTAACAAAAATGTTTATTCCAAAATAATGATTTTTTTCTAACACATTGCAGTTTCCCCAGATGGATTATTTATACTATATCTTCACTACAATACGCCATCGTGGCAACGTCATGTCACTGTTATAATATTTCAACAAAAACATTGCTATTATAATGATGATATTGACAATGTGCATATTATATTATTATTAAAGATGATTTACAAATTCTTCAATATTATAATAATTGATGCTGTGAGCAGTACAAGGAAATGCACATTACAATTAAATTAAATACTTTTATTTATAATAATTATTGATTTTTCTTGCAAAATCATAACCAGCGCGTACAGTTATTCAATAGTATAGATTTTAACTATAATTTAAAGTCACGTAACATTTATAACAAATTATGTGAAAAAAGAACCATGTTATAAAATGGTGATATATAGTTTTTTTTCGATTTATTTAATTATATTAAAAATGTCTTGCATACAACACGCATAAATTCTTATTTTTAAAACGTTATTATTTTCGTACATGCGAATGCGCGAACTCCATTAAAGATAATCATTAACGAGCATAGGTACAGGAACGCCGAGCCATTTGTTAACTGTTTTGCCAACCAATCAGTTACGAAACAATATTTGATTGCATTAAGGTCGAATTTCCTCTTGAAATGCCTTCGAAACGCCCGCAACAACGTTCGAGTAGATACGAAATTATATTATTATATCACTATTATACGTACATTTATATTATTCATATTGTTTATAAAAATAAAGTATGACGAAATATCGTATTTTTGTGCGTTAGAACAAAGTTTTTTAGTTGGGTATCAAATTATACAATATTCGTACTATATTAAGTTTAAATTATAAATACACTATCAGATATAAAACAACACTAAAATAATAATGTTGGGTTATTTAAAAAAAAAAAAAAAATGTTAGACGAAAACCTTTTCAGTGGCTTAACGGTAACCTATATATATTTTTATATACAACGTGAACTAATAATATTATTACAATATATACATATTGGCCGTTTAAATGTTATTAAAGTATTACGCACAATACTTATGACTTGTTAATAAATTTAGATAGTACAGTGTAATACAACAAGAAATATTGTAAAGAATTACAATACAATTATTTACAAATCGTTCTAAATCTAAACTCTTAAATCTAGATTCGTTAAGAGGAGATTTATTTAATGAATATATTCACGGTATAAAAATATACCCAAAATAATACTCCTGCTGACAGAAGAGATTTTAGCTTTTGTAGAACATGATATTATAATTTATATTAGTGCAGGTGAACGATATACATGCAATCAGAATGTAATGTATTTATGTCCCTTGCGGTTTTACTAATTTAAATTTCACTAATACTTTATTATATTTTGTTGTTCGTTAGAATGGAGAAAAAATAATGCATTTCATTAAAATAGGCATTTGAGTGAGTTTTTTATATTTAGAGATAGAATTATGACATTTTAATACACGCTACATACCTATTTGTGTAGTTTAAACTGTTTAAAGACTCAATAACTTTTTGAATCAATAACGACTTACCGTAGAACGGTGTGAGTAGGTTCATGATATAAATAGACAATATTATATAATATTGTCAATATTAAGCTTAATGTTTTGATAATGTCATTGTGTACAAAATTAAATCAGAAATATAACAAACTAAGTAAAATGTGTATACGTATACCTTTGTGAAATTAAAAGTTAATACTTAACTTAAAGATATAATTACAAATTTAAATTTGATTAAGCATATATTAGGTGTATACGTATTTATAACTTATTAAGTTATAACATATAAGTTACAATACAGGCGTAGATCCAAGAGGGGGGGGCAAGGGGTGATAGTCCCCGCTTTGTAGACTCCTATAGGATATTTCCTATAAGAAATTCTAGGATATCCTCATCTATCTTGTTTTGGCAGCCAATAAAACTTGCCATTATCAGATTCAAACTGAAATTTTATTCAAGATGGACCTCTCCCGTAAATATATTCTGGATCCGTGTCTGATACAATCAGTGCTCGACTTGGCAAAATTAAAGTAGGGGGACTCTGTTAACTATAAAAAAAAGAGCGTCCCCATCACTTATTAAACGTTACTAAGCCTTAAAAATAAAAGTAGGGGTACGCTAAAATTTCTGAAAAATTAGTTAGGGGACTCCGTCCCCCTGCGTCCCCCCACGTGTAGAGCACTGGATACAATACGTTAAATGAGATCGAAAAGGTAAAACAGTTATATAATTTATTTTTTATTTTTTATTTAGATATTTATACTTTATTGTACGCATATAAATTATATTTATCACAGGCAAGATTCCATAGTACTCGATTGAAGCTTGTTTATAATACCTATATAATATATTTAATATTATGCAGTCAAGCTAATAAGTTACTCAAATCAGTAATCTTAAACTATCTACCAAACCAATTCAATATAGGAAATGACTAAAGCCCGCAGAAAAACTAAAACTTTATTAACAACTAGGATAAATTTTTGGATACGTTGCAGATCTAATGGAAAATTAAATGCTACTATTGCAAAACGTAACATTATTTAAAATATTTTTTAAAAAATAGGTTAATTACTCTATTTATATTATAATTGTTTTCTCATTCAATTAATAAGAAAAAATAATTTAAATATTGTTTACGTTCATACAACGAGTAAATTTTATAATTTAAATGAGACTATTTCTATGTTTAAAATTATAAATATTTCAAAAAATTGTATAAAAACAAAAAAAAAATGTTTTAATAGGTAGTTCAAATTACGAATGAATTATTATTTTCAATATAATATATCCACGATGTTTATTCTATCAAAATTATATTTTGTTTAATAATAAAGTTACGAACATAGATCAAAGTTCATGTTGCGTGAACCAAGATATATATTTTTTGTTTTTATAAAAACACCTTGGTGTTATCTACTGTCGAAAATTGTTGTCTCCAGTCTGCCGGCAGCTATTAATGGAATAAGTTCATTGTATTAAATTTTTTCTTTGTTGATTTTAACTACAGTTTATCTATAAAAAAAAATAGTAATTGTTTATTATTTTCTAATACGATGAGTGTTTGATAAATTTTCGAACGTTTTTATTTTTATTAAATATTTTTTTCAATTCTAGAAATGAGTCTAAAATCATTAAAACGCATCACTGATGTATAACTTGAAGATTAGGTTAGGTATACGTTTCAATTAAAAAAAAATGTAATTTATAAAAAGCATTTGCGTATAAATACGACAGGCTATAATGGAATGTTATTGATAAGTTAATAATTATTATGATTCTATAAAAATCTAATACGAAAATGAATAATTCCAAACTTTAATTTGAATAGGATATTATTTACTCGAAAAAATTGATTTTAAATATTTTGATAACTGTAATCTCTAATAGCAATAAAAACTCATACGTATATAGTTGAAAATATTGAATCATCGAAAGGCTCTTAAAAAAAAAAAAAAAATACATATAGTATTTTGTTGACATTTTTACTATATTTCATTTTCGTATTAGTCATTGTAGATTTCGATTTCATTTATTTATAGTAGAGTTTTAATCACCAGTAATAGGCCAATTTCAGAATCTTAATTTATTTATTATTTATACCTAAAGGATTTAATGTACTGGAATTACAGATTCTAAACATTATACTAAACTGTAAGGTTTAAAATTCAAATAATAAAGGGTCTTGCACCTCAATTAATTGGAATCCGTAACATCCCTAAAAACCTTTAAAAAAATACAACACCCAAATTAATAGAAACCCGAATCAACCTTCCTGGTTAAATAAAAACCCGAATAATTTTTTATTTTTCATATTGCATGTAAAATACAATTATGTTTATTTGTTTTGTTGTAAGTTCGAGTTGTTAAGTATTTGTTTAATAATAATTATTGACAGGAATAATTTTGCAATTATACTTATCGCTTTATACGTTTACCCATTAATTGAGTATAATGTCGTACATCAGTAATTTTTTATTAATTTAAATAACATTCTAAAATCTAATATTAAGGTAAATATTTTTTAAATTAAGTGTTTCTATTATTAAATTTAACACCTGTATTAACTCATATTAACTTGAATAATGCAGACGGTTATGAGCACCAAAACGTTTATTAGAATTTGTATCTGGGTGTTTGAACACCTGAATACCTACATCAAGTAATAAACATAAATAAATTTATCGGGTGTAAAGCCCTGGACTTAAGGTATAAGTACTTAAAAGTTAAAATGTAATTAATAGTTTCAATTATTTTTATAGAATTTTATGGAGAATATATGTATTAGATATGGTAAGTAGTAATAACAAGTGCATTTTTCCTTTGTTGTAATTATTATTTAAATTATTAATTATATTATATTTTAATGATTAGAAAGATAAAAAATTTCCATACTTTTAAAAAAATGCATTATTTTTTACTTACAATAAAATTCTAATGATTTAATAATTATAGTGTGGTTCCTACGACCCGTGTAAAATTAATTACATTCATAGCATAATAAACCTACATGATATAAGAAATAATAGTTTTTTTAAACTCTCAATTTTGAAAAATAAAAATGTGAAATGTTTAGAATGCTGATTGCAATTTGCAGCTATACTTGTATATTATATAATAAGTTAGGTAAAGAATGCTTTTGAATTATTTTTTATGAGTACCCTAATTTATTAATATATTATTTTATAAGAATTAATACTTATTTATTTATATTTTACATATTTGTTGATTTATTGTGTGACTTTATAAATAATATTTTATTAAGGTGAAACAAGTGTTATTGCCAATTAGGCCAAAAAAACAAATTTCTTTTTGTCAAAAATCAGTTTTACGTAAAAATGCCGGTTTTTTCTTAATTATTTTTATTTTTCCCGACGCTTTTAAAAACTATTGGGAATTTTCGAAAATGATTTCTGAAAAGTACTAACTAGATTCCATTTCCTGTCAGAAAGAATACTGATGAAGAAAATTGAAATATTATTTTTGACTACTTATCGTGTACAGGAACAGAAAATAAAATACATCATTGTAAAAGCAATACATTTTTGCTCTGCTCAGAATCTAAAACAATCTAGCTAATTCGTTTTTCAAGAGGAAGAAAAGCCAATGATACACCAAAATATTTGCATTTATATGAATATCAAATGAAAATTCTGCAGAAAATCGATTTAATAAGAGTTGGATTTGTATAGGTCCGTACAATTTGTAGGTTTGTTAATGTGTTTTATGTTTTCACGTATAGTAAACTACGTAGAAGAGGATTTCTTGAGCGTACACAGTGTACTATGCCAAAAACCCAAAAATAATTAATTGAAACTGTAATGGTGAAAATAATTGCGATTAAACGAAATTAAAATTTTCAATTATTGTTATATATTAAGTAGGTATATGAAATGTATATTTAAATTTGAAGTATAAATTTTACCTGTACGGTGCGTATCTATTTTATTATGTTATCTGGCACACCCACTTATACCTATATACGTCATTTTATCTATAATACTGCAGCTTTGATCTTTCGAAAGTTATTAAAAAGAAAAAAAGAACCAAGTATATACGAGTACCTATATTATAGTATATAAGTCTTATCGCTTGTATAAAATATCCGGCTATCAATTGCAATGATGTGAAATGAAATTAGTTGATGATTGAATGATAATAATTGTTATTTATTGAATAAATTTCGCGGGAAACAATTTGGTGCATGAAACACAGTTATTTTGGCAATGGAAACAAAGACGTAGCCAACCCTTCAAAACACAATACTTGACGTGTTCAACTTAACAAAAAATTAAGACATGCTGGTCGTGTTTATAATTGACTTTGGATTTCTGATATTTAATCACCAGTACGGTACATTAAATAAACAAAAGTTCATAAATATGGAATATTTGCACGTAAAGTAATAATAATAATAAATCATAACAAATCACTTTCAGTTATTCACCTCGAAGAAAATCTGGTAAGAAGAAGAGTTAAAAATATTTGAAACATTAATAAAATGTACTGCGTATATAATAATATTAACCACATGGCTGATGAAATATGTAAAAGCAAACATATTATGTTGTTTATGTTAGTAAATGTTAGCAGTTAGCACTACAATGATACCGCTCTTCAAGTGTGTGACTTTAGACTTATAGGAGATTGACAATTGACTTACAACTATATCAACAACGTGTATAATGTAAAAATATACTATGTAGAGTGTAAATAATAAAATAAACAATAAAACGTATTTCGAACTATATCTGAGCGTATGCACATATATGCATAATAATTTAAATACATATTATCAAGATATTAAATGTATACGCAACGTTGAAATAAGTTTGACTTTAAGTGTTATCGAGTTACGATATTTGGTCAATTGATACGGTTATAATATTACGATTTATGACATGCGAGTAACATATCAATTTTTAATGCTTGTTTAATTACATTAAATCTATAGTTACGTATAATAGTGACAAGTCTGGTTTAAAACTATTTGGGTCCACGGGATCAAATTCAAAAACGGTACACATTTTATCAAAACATTTTAACCTTATCCCTCAAATATTGAGCAATAAACAAATAAGCCCTAACCTCTGGGAACCATATAGGTACGAACGTGTAGACTTATCTATTTTGCATCTCAAGCTTTAAAACAGGTACTTATAATAACGTCCACGCAGAATTACATAGAGTGGCTGTAAAGCGGTTGTGGTGAAATTCGTAACCGTTCCTATCGTTTATTATTAATTGCACTTTTCGTCACACAAATAATAGACAACGTTTCTCGGAACTTTGCTTTTTATAACTCGGGACTTCAGATTTCCTGTCCTCGTCATCAAAGTTACAACTAAGTTCACGGTCACTGAGTTGTCAGTTCACTATATATGCTAATTATTACGGGCATTCCATAAATATATATACTCGTACACTTTATGTGAGTATAATATGTATATACATTTCGCGTCGTAACTATCAATTTACAATAAAATTTATACTTGAAATATTAATTTATGATACGCATTTATATTTAATATATTAATCTACTATCTATCTACTTACCCTTTGCATAAAATACGACGACGTTGACGGGTCTCATTCGAGTTTTGTGTCTATTACGACTATATCCGACGTTAGAGATATGTAGGTACTGCTATGCATTACGATTTCTGGGACCGAGTTAGGAAAACCACGTGGTTTTATAGAGATTCGAAAGGCAGGGCGAAAGCTGAACGAAAATCTGACGATGAACGACTCATCTCCAGACGACTGAATAATTGACCGTGACGTGGAGCTGATCATGGTTACCCTCCGGAAAATCGCATGTACAATACAATGTATTCCATTATGAATCATTAGAATCGGATCAAAGGAATCGTCGATAATCGAACGGACGAGGTGAAAAATGTGTAGGCGGTTGTCGCCGTCTTCCTTTGTGACCGACCAACGGAAAACATCGCTGCGGTTACCTATACTCGCGAATAAAGGCGCTTTCACAGCTCATGCGAAGTGATAATATATAGTGAACACACAGACCGAGTAGGATAGAACTCCATTACACGGTATAAGCGGTATAGGTAAGACATTAGCATGATTACCACAAGGTTTAACCAATCACAGTTCTAGAATATTTTTCAAGAAATCACGTCTCACAACGAGCTGTGAAGGCGCCTTAATGCAGAATATATTGTATTATGTACCGTGGTATAAAGTCGTTGACCGTGTGCGGTATACGTTGTATAGTCGCAAACGGGCAACCGCGATAATTTCCACCGCGGTCGTCAATCGTCTGCATTCTACACCGGTCTGAGGAAAACGCGATCGTTGCTGACCTTTTTCTTGGCGTCCATTGTCGTCAACAGTGGTGGTTGATGTTTCTCTCGTGATGCGGCAAGCGAAGTGTAACTCACGGAGTTTATAGTATGTACCATAGGCGCAACTAGACCTAAAGTTTAAGAGGTGCTAAATTTATGTATATGTACCTGTTTCAATAATACACACTGATTTGGATTTTATGATATTTGCGACATGTCTTTTAATCTATAAAATGACGGGTTAGTAAACCGTTGTTTAATATTCTTGTACTCAATCAATTTTTAGTTTGTTGCATACTGGAAAAATTATGTTCAGATGTTGCAGAACTCGTTGGAATTGTAACTGCGACTTATTTAAAAAGCCTATTACTGAACTTTTTTTTTCAATTAAAACATAAAATCAAAAAAAAAATCCTTCATAAAAAGAGATATACCACTCCTTCCTCATATTATTTTTGGTGTTTTATAACATGTGGGCCAGGGAGTGCTTAATTAGAGCAAAGGCACCCCCGAACACCCCCCTAGTTGCGCCTATGGACTATGCACACAGAATATCGTATTATGATAATTTAGTGTTATTAAGTACCGAAAATTTCTAAAGACGCCGTTGACCGTTATACAATGAAAATTCAGAGGGAATACGTTTTAAGCATTTACATTTAAGCAAAACAGAATATTTT
Organism: Pentalonia nigronervosa; assembly: GCA_014851325.1. NCBI lineage: Eukaryota > Metazoa > Arthropoda > Insecta > Hemiptera > Aphididae > Pentalonia > Pentalonia nigronervosa. Next base: position 58,703 of record JACXSJ010000648.1, on the reverse strand, counting down.
ACGGCGTAATATTTCCCTTCACAATAGCCCGTTCGAGTACATAAATATATTATATTTCTTTGCATATATTAGCACATTATGCTAAATCTGAGCCTATTAGAGTTACTCAGAAGACACCATGAGGAGGTTGGCTTGATAGTCTATTAAAAGATTTATTTTTTAAACTTTGTTCTAATTTAATTTTTGTATATTATCAACCGTATTATTATATAATATGATGATCTTTTTTATTTATTTTTTTTGCACAAAACGTGGTCCATATTATTACATACGAAATAGAGATATGATACGGATTACTAAAGTGTTAGATTAGTAAGAAACAATTAGTAGAAGAACAATAGCGCATCATTTGTCATCGAATTTACGATATCAGGAACTCATCTCGCCCGCACACAGTGGTTTGAAATATACGACCTTAAAGTTGGAAACAAATGCTAAAAACTCGTTGTTCACAACCAACTATGTAATATAATATTAATTAACATATATATCTATAAAGGAAATAAAATCGAATAATATTTGGAAAGCTTATTTTCAATAAGTGGTCTTCAACACGTACTAATGTGCCTACGTGTCTGCCGAGTAAGACTAAAAGGCCTAATAATAATAATAATAATAATTTTGCACGATGGCCTCAAAATTATGATAGCTGCAATACTGGTAATATTTAATTATATGATTATATTTGATTACTGTAATATATATATTGTAAACTGATTACTGATTAGCTTATTATTATTATTACATGATTTTATAATTTATTCGTTCGATGCGTAATGATGACATCTTTGTCGCGTATTATCCTGTTAAAATTAATAACGCCACTAATTCGAATGAGTCATTTTTTAACGATATATTAATGTACATGTAATATAACATTATATCGAAATGGAAAAAAATCGTAGTGGACTTTTTTGTTCATATATTTATAAAATTATAATAATACAATATACAATGCTCGACGTTGATGGAGTTTCGGTAAAAAAAAAAAAGCTGGGAGGTAGTCGCTCTGTGTACTTTATTATCGAGTAAGTATAAGGATAACTGTAGGTAATAGATATGTTAAATTTAAATTAAATGGTAAATCATTTTATACAAAAAAATATGATTCTGGCCATCGAACCTATATATTTCCAAAAATATTTTGTTATTTTATTATATTACAATTATAATTAATTTTTTTATTATAAATACCTACGGTAGATCTATTTTTTGCTAAAACTAATTACAATATATTATGTGGTATGTTATATAATTGAATGAATAGTTATACTATTTAATATAATACTATTAGTTGTTCTTTTTGAACATCCAAGTCCAACATACCAACTGTACCGTAAAACGGCGTAAGTTCATTGTGTAAACAGCATATAACTAATTCAAATATTTTGAAAATGTTATTGTTTAAGTATAGTAAATAATAATATTATAGTTGTAAAAAGTTTCAAGTAATATTTTTTTTAAATTACAACAAAATTGTATTTTATTTTTTTATATTATTTATATAATAAATATTATTATATAAATAAATTATATTTTTTTTTCGCTCATGTATCAAATTTCGTAAAAATGCAAACTTGAATTATTTAAAAAAAAAAATTGTGCATATATATTTTGAAATTTTTAGGTTGTTATAAGAACAACTTATGAGAAATATATTATGTATAATTTTAAGCATAAGTGACCTACGGCATTAGTATTTAATTTTTTTTAGTTTTTTACAAAACTTTATCATACATATAGGTGTATAAATAAAACAAATTAGGAAAGCACACTCTGCGAGCACGCTAAATTCCCAATTTTTAAATATATTTAGGCGGTATTTAATAAACTATAATACCATGTACGTATAATTTATAAATAATTTGGTAACTTGAATATGTTTTAAAATTGGTTTCGAGTAAAAATCCTCGTTATTCCCTAATTGTTTTTTGTTTTCCTCGATTATACTGAAAAGTATAAGTACTCCAAAATACCAATTATATTCAACTTATCAGAAACCAACTTCTAAGTTAAAGATTGAAAAGGACAAAAGGTGATAAAACATAAAAAAAACACACGTTATTATAAAACAATAGGTACATTCATTGCTTAACTTAGAATCTAAAAACTTCGTCTACGACGGAAATAAGTATATTATGTATAGTAATATAGTAATAGATATACCCACCTTAATGTGAGACAATAAAATAATAGTTTTCGAAGGTCGTGATCCTGGACCTAACCCACTGCCACTCTACATTATATCTCGATAACAACAAAATTACGATATATGCACGGACTGGCATTGTCTGACGATGATATTATAATAATATATATTAATATTATACAAATATCTGTCGTTATATTTAGCACTATATATTGTGGGCGAGGTGTACTTACGCCATTATTGTCTGGTTGTTCGCTTTTCAACAGTTCACAGACTTGCATATCCATATATATATTTGTATGCCCATAATATATATTCAGAGATTTTATAAGCCATGCACTTATTGTGTATAATATTCTATACACGCAGTAATATTATTCTTTTATTTGTAATCCTGGTTTTTGAAAAAAAAAAATTGTACAACGCGCAATTTAAATGCATTACAACGTTTTAGAAAAAAAAATAGGTTGGTACTTTTTACTATTTTATAACACTATGTCATATACTTGCCAATTAAAAAAGTAAAAAACTTAAAAAATATATATGGTAATACAAACAGTGTATAAAAACATAATTTTTTTTTTCAAAATCAGACATTTACTGTAGAAATGGCTGCTGAAAGATAAGAGTAAATCACCTTGTAGGTTAGGTTAAATTATACGCTATATGTTATTGTGTACGTTCGTGTATTGTATGGAATAGTACGTACCAGCAGTATAAATTTGTATGTTCTGAGTCAATTTTTTTTTACACGGTAATTTCATCAAGCTCAAGGGGGAATGTCTCCCTTGAAGGATGCTGATTTATTGTATTACACATCACAGGAAGATTACACAATCGTTGTCCACACATTTGCCCCTCACACAAAAATATTTATTGTATTACATTTTACAGAAAGATTTCAAAAACTTTGTCCACAATTTTCCGCTTTACTCGAAAAACTTGTACAGAAAAAAATATATTGTTGTGAATACGGTAATTTTTTTACGTAAGAGGGAAAACCGTGAACAGTTTTTGAAATCTCCTTGTAAAATGTAATACGGTAAATCAGCGTCCTTCAAGGGAGATATTTCTCCTTAAACTTGATGAAATTACCGTGAAAAAAAATTGACTCAGAACATACAAATTTATACTACTCGTATCTACTATATAATACAAATAATACATATTTATTCATATTTATTGTATAATAATTTTTATAATTATTGTATATTGTAAAATATGTAACACAAGTTTCTTCAAAAACAAAGACTCGCGAAAAGGACAAAAACGTAGAAGTAATATATGGTATACCCATTGCATTCGTGTCTGATGATGTGCATGGAAATGGCGAAGAATCAAGGAGTATTACAGCATGGGTATTAATGACTGCGGCTCAGTTTATTTCGGTAGTCTATACAGAAACAGAAATGAAAAAAAAAAAAATTTTGAGTCTTGTATTTTATTATAGTATTGTGCATTATATTATTTATTATAATATATATAAGCATTATTAATATATTTATATTATATATTAAGCATTAATACGTATGTAATAATAACTATAAGTGTTTGTGTCTCTATTAATTTTATTCATTAATGTTATTTTCAATTTATTTTATTAATTAGCAGCAAATCTCAAACATAATATATATTTGATCAATAATCATTTAAAGTTTATACTTTAGATAAGAGGATTTGGGAATAAACAACAGTTTGTGATGTATACGTCTTATTCCACTCCTCTACATATGATGTAGTATAAAATTGTAAACGCTTATAAGTGATCACCGCAACAATTAGATCAATCGTCCATATTTTTCGGAAACATGGACTAATGTTTTTGGAAAAATGTTCTACTCCTCGAGTTATTCTCTCACGAATATTATAGTTTCCATTTAAGAAAAATAGTAGGCTATTACCACTCATCTCAACATTAAAATAATTTAAACAAGCAATAAACTACACAAACAACCGTATACACGCATTAAAATAGGAGTAGTAATAATAACAATAAAGTGTATAAAATAATTTGTTAGTTCAATATTTAACATCGACGTCTACTTCAGATTATTGTGATAATTATTAAAAATAATGTTTTCGTTTAAGAATCAAAATATTTGATAGAAGTTTTTCCAGTAACAATATAGTATACGTATGTTGGATATAATATTATAATAATATCGGAATCGCGTGCGTCTAAATTTACAATTACGAAAATTTTCTGATAATAGTCTGCATACTATATTTGAAATAATAATGAGAGTTCAGTATAATTAAGAACCATCCGACCGGTATAGGTAGGTACTTACCTTGTATGCGTTTCGTCTGATCGGGATGAGTCTCGAGAGCGGTCTCTAGCAATTCCTCGGCAGCTTTGGTATCGCCCAACCACCATAAAGCTTCAGCCTTGTAGAGGACGGCGTTCAGCGATCGACTGTTGAGGCGCAACGCTCGATCGCAATCGCCGCCGACTTCGTCCATCAGACCCAAATTGATCTTGGCCAGCGCCCGGTTGGTGAACAGCACGCAACTGTCTTTGCGCACGTCGATGGCCTAAACAAAGACAATATTAACAACTCGGAAAATAATAACAATATATATTATTGGTAACAGTGGCGACTCATCGTGGGGTTCATATTGGAGGCGGGGCACAGATGTTTCCCCCTTTTCTATCGTTACAACTTACCACCCCTAATTCCTGTCGGTTTTAAATCGAATTTTATTTGTTTGTTGTACCTACTTAAACGAAAAATATTTTAATACGCGCTTAACATGTAGTATGTTGCACAGCAATTAATTAAAAAAGTATGGTTTGAAAACAAATAATAAATATAATTATATAGTTGATCGGTTATATTTTTGATAATTACGAATGCGCTCAAATTCCGGTATGAGCTCAACGTCCGTATGATATACATTGCAAAATCCCGTTGAAATCATTCGAATAAGATTTTTAACGAATCTGCAGTTGACCGAGATAAAACAATATGAATGCTACAACTTTTGAGCACTGTACGCACAAAGTTATGATTAGATTTTATCGTTATGAATTTACTCATTTTTGATTTTTTTAAATATTTAAATTATATATAGCCGGCGCACGGCGTTGCCCATGCCAAAGATTTATTTATTTTATAAAAAAATGCATATGCAATATTTCTATAAATTAAAATAGTCATACAATAATATGTGATTAATAGCAACTCATTGAATAAACAAAAACATTGTTTTTTTTTGTATGCTGAAAAGTGAATTGATACGTGATCTACCCTTTAGCTACCTATAAGGGTGGAAAATGAGCTATAAACACCATCCAAGTCTCGCGGAATCTATTAATATAACTTTTGTTGAAAATGGCCCAGTAGTTTTTGAGTTTCTATAGCCTATAACAAACAAACATACGGACAGACCTCTATTTTTTATATATATTTTTTATTAATATTAAATTTTAGTTAATAATTGTATCATTGTGTATAGATACGTATAACTATCATATATATGTATTAAAACTGTTTAAACACTGCGAAGGTGTTAAAGTTAGATTGAACCATATAGTGATCAGGGTCTGTCTATATTGGAACTTGCATGACACAACAACATAGCATTGCGTTGGCGTTTTTTTTTTAAACCAGTTGACTGATGTGTTGACCGCTCCCTTTCCCCTTTCCTTAGGAGTTGAACCTTAGCTATAATATGTAATTATAATTTTTCCATTTTAATAAAATTGTGAAATTTCCGTCAAATAATATAAAAATAAATAAAACTGTTAACATTACTGAGCTGGGCCTGAGAAAAACGATCCGTTATACAGCGTATTAAAATAACTTAATTATCTTCCCTATACACTCATTAACTATATTAATAATATTATGTATGTAAAAATTGTCGCATTTATTTAATACCTTAGTCTTATGAAGAATACTTTTATTTTGTGTTTACGCATTCACATACTTTTCAAAAAATATACTCAGAATACATTTTTCAATACTTCAAAAATACTGTTATATACTGTTGTATTATTGTACTTTATGGGTTTTAGAAAAATATTGATAATATTCTATTGAATGTTCACCATAATAAAATATCAAATATAAATATATAATGTCATATATAAATATTATACAGTATAATATACCATCAAGTATTTTTGTGTTTTTTTTTTTGAAAACTTGTTCAACATTCTTACCATAATATAATTTATATTATATACGTATAAGTTCGTGTATTCAATTAAAATTATAGTAAAAATACATTTTATATTATATTTGAATACCATATTATTTGCAGACTGCATTGTAGCATTATTAAATAACGTAAGAAAATCCATACCGCGCTTTGTATTTAATTTTATAAAAGCAACTCACAAAAATCACGAACCAGTAGATTTAATTCTTCTCCATCTGTGCAATTTATAAAGTCTCTGAGTATTTATTTCAGTTCGATGAATAATATTGTGCCCAATTTAAATGCCACGCACTCATAGGCAATAGCATGTGTAAAATAAAAGTCATGGTTTTTATTTTAAAATATTATTGCGACACACGTTGTCGTCTCGTAGACCAACATAACTGACGAGAGGTCAACAAGTCAAACGGTACGATAATTTAAATTTAAATATCTGCGGCTTTATTATAGGTTGAAAAAATATTATTTAATATACTCTATTCAAAAATACTACACTATAACATCAAATGCATAGTCGGGATAGACTGAAATACATTTCGAGAAAGGGTTTTAAACCATATTGTAAGTCGTACTAGTTAGGTTCAGTTTTGGTTTTTGAAAAAAATGCAGTCTACAGTTATATGTGTGCAAGTAATAGTAAAACAACAGTTATATCAATATAAAATTGATAACGTTACTATTAAAACGTTTAGTTTTTTACTTCACACTATAAAAAATGTAACTATTGCTTAACTCCGTTCGCCGAGAGAATGTGATGTTACTTTAAACATATTATAAACGATATGTTACACACGATTTCCAGCGAGAATAGGTGCAAGGTAGGTCGATACAGTGGGGTACGACGCGTTTTAGTTTGTGCGTAACCCCAATCTCTCGGCGAACGAAGCATAGGTAAAAAAAAAAAACAACTAACACCAAAATCTATGGATGACAAAATTAAAGAGATAATAAAAATTTCAAAAAAACAATTAACACTAGCAACATTAATTAATAATAATAATGATAATAATAATTATTATTATTATTAAATACAATAATAGGCATATATTATTCCTGCTACTAACCGTATTTGTTTTAATATATTTTTAATTTAATAGATATTTAAGTATGAATAATTTTTTGAAATACTCTTTCCTCCAACAATGTGCTTTGAATAAAAGCCACCGTTAATACTTAACATACTTAATAGACACGCCTAACAATTTCATTATATGAGCTTTATGCATTCTTTTCTTTTCTGTTCTTATTATTACTGCATTTGTTTTACATTATTAATATTCGAAATACAATAATTTCTATATTAATAATATTTTTAAAAATAAAAAAAGTATGAATAATTATATAGTAACAATACAATGCAATACGTTTAGTATTTAAAAATTTCATGAAATATAAAATTTTGAAATATTTCAGAAAATAATACAAATGCGTAAAATATTTTAATATTTTAATACAATTTATTTTTATTTATTTTTACTTCCATTTGTTATTAGTTATTGTTTTCTTTCGTGTATAAAAGTATTTAAATTTAATTACAAAAAACATCCAAAAATATTTAGATGATACAATATCATGAATATGGTACCAAAGTACAGAATGCATAAATTAATATAACATTAAATATTTATATACTATTAAGTTTTAATAAATATGAATATATGCTATTTAGTCATATACCTAGCTAAGTTTTTAATAGAAATATTAAATATAGTTTAGTTTAATATATTACCTATAGCCTACTAGGAATTAAATTATTTTATTAATTTATAAAACAAGTAACAATAAACATAATTTATTTTTTTTTTATAATTTTCATAATTTCATCTATTTCTTCAGTAATATTTAAATCAATATCTAAACTACTACTGGAAAAAAACAAAGTTTCACTATAAATAGCCGAAAACAAGACCGTAATATAGTATTATCACCAATATGTTGACCACAGCACTCAATGCATTAATATCTTCAATGTTTCACATTTTTTGTGAAATATTTTATCATGCAGTGAAATATTTCAGACTTCAAACACTAAATACGTCTTTACGCGTACAACTAGTTATAATACGTAAGTACTACTTGTACGTATACTACATATTAGGTTATTATACCGTGTGTTGTATAATGCATGATTTTTTTTTTTTATTATTCTGTAGAATCTATATGATATTAAGTACCTATATCGTGTGTTGTATAATTCATGATTTTTTTCATTATTCTGAAGAATCCATATGTTACTATTAATATTATGTACTATTATAATTACAGGCTGATTCTGTTAACAGTAAATACTCGTTATATTACAAATTATTAATATATTTTTTTTTTTTTAATTTTGAAGTCATTACATAATAAAACATATTTTTTTAACACAATCACAATTGTTTTAAAAATTTGAAACATTCAAAACACACAAATTTAATACTTCTATTTTACTATTACAGTGACCTTGACCTACTCAATGACAAGAAACATTATTAACACCTAGTCGTCACCCTATACTATATACAGCAGAGCGACTTCCACATTTTTGATTTTTTTTTCTTTCGCGAATGAAAATAACATAAATTATATTTTTATACTCCGAGTCAATATATTTTTATGAAAAATTGGATAAATAAAAGTTGTTTCTTAAATAGTCATATATGTTACTCTAGTACACTCAACTTTGTTAAATTCTAGTTCACTACATCATACTTATAACTAATAACTGCTTGTTCAAAATGAATGTTTTAAGAATGAAATACTTGGAAAACTATATAAAAACTGTTATTTAAAAAAAAAATTAAAAACTCAACATTTTAAACGATAAAATTAGGAAACAATTTTTTTTTTAGGTTTGGTTTTGTTATGCATCATTATAAAAACTTATGTTATACTTTTCGAAATAGTAAATATTAACTGTTAAAATAACCACTCTGTTCGTATATGTATAGGCACGTAACGATAAACGCATTAAAACAATTGAAAATCTTTTTTTTTTTTTATTACAACTCGGGAAGAATTTCTGTAACTAGTATTTATATTTTTAATGTAAATGTTTTCTGTGAAAATAATTGTTTTTAATTGCGCACTTTGTGCAATACGTATTGTATATATATATATATATATATAAGGTACCTGCCTAGTGCCTAGTGCCTACCTATATTGTATATTGTTATCTGTAGCTCAAAGCCACAAACCATTTAAACTTAAAGTTATGTTGTTATCGTTGGAGATTATGTAAACTGTATACAATGTACATAATTAATACGTATTAATAATTATTATCCGTCATCGTAAAAACATATATTTGTCATATGAATTGCGATTTATAATCAATAACATTGTAAAATATGTAATAGTTATTAGTCAGCAGTTTTACACGATTTTTTAGTTTATTTACAACCGTGCTAAGGATTACTTCTACATCACGCTAGGTACCACACCTATTATAGTTTACAATACGAAATTCCATTGTAAATGAATCTTGGCCACGATCCCGATAGTTTAGAGTTAAGAGATTTCCTCGATGAATTTACAAAAGACGTAAATGCATAATTATAAAAATATGCAATGGTATTTCATCGTGCTTTAAATATTTCTATAATAAATTATTTAAAGAATAATAATATAAAGTATTTATAACGTTTCTATATTCTAATAATTCTATACATAGATAACGGATTTATGCTATGTAAATATCAGATGTTTTTTTTAATATAAAAATGAATTTATAGTTCAAAGAGAGAACAAAAAAAGTAAGAGTGTGATGTACGGGACCCAAAGATATGGGATTTAGGTTTCTCGAAGTCTTAACTTTTTCTGTAAAATTTAATTTATTCTGCATATAACTCTGAATTTAAAATCATTAACCAAATTTTGATAATATAAGCCTATGTTCAATATTGAATGTAGGTAAATATATTACCAATAAGAATGCAAGTTTTTCTAATTAATGTTAAGATTTTTGAGTACCTAATAGAAGTGTTTTAGATTCTAGGCAGAGCGATAATTGAATTGATTTTACAATAATGTGTTTTTTTTTTGCATGATGACACTTTTTATAGTAAAAACAATGCTTCGATATTTAATTTAAGCATCTATTTTGGTAGGTTGTAAATCTTATTGGAACTCAAAAGTGAAAAATTCACAGAATTTTTCTTAATAATTAGAAAAAACTGAAATGTTTACACAAAACAAGAGAGTAGATACTTGAAATTTTGAACAAATGTTTATATTGACATTTTCTATGCATAGTATAATTTTAAAAATATTTTGGTGATTTTTGAGCTATTTATTCTTATTTTTTTATGTTTATAAAATATTTTTTGCTTGATAAAAAAGCTTGAAATGTAATACTAGATTACTCATATTATATTGTTTTTATAGATAAATAAAAATATGAATAATACACAGGTAGGGTTTATTAAATAATCATTTTTTAATTTTTGATAAAAATTATCAAAATTATGTACATATGAAAATTATTTTATAGTAAACCAGGGATCAGGACTTTATGTATTTGCATCTTAGTTTAGGAAATAGATAGAGAAAATCGGATTCGATACATACGTAATATAAGGATTTCAAATTTAAAAATGTTTATTGCATATTTTTACTTATTTTAGGTTCTTTTTCTTTATATGCATATTGTAAAGATTTATTAGTTTTTATTGCATATTCTATAATTTTTTTATTGAATTAATAAGAAAAATTAAATTAAAAAAAAATATATAATGTACCTCTGTAAAATTTTCATTTTTGATGCGTTATAAAAATGTTATTTAAAAAACAAATGTATAGGACCTTGTTCACTCTAAACTTATTTTATCTATATGTATTCGTCTGCAATAATACCAATAAGGCAATAATCAATAGCGTGTTAATTTTCCGTCTATGAAACTTTACTAACAAATAATAGAAGATCTTTTAAAGTCGATAACATCAAAAAACATTCAGTAATCCAGTGTAACGCAAGTAAACACATATTAATTAGAATTATGAAATAATAATTGTTTTTCAATAAATAAAAATATACCTAAATATGAAAATTAATCGAATTAGTTTTAATTGTTATGTATAGAAGAAGATTTTGAACGTTAAAAAAGATCTAAAGATCTACCCATTCAACAGTTAAGCCATATTTTTTTTAATATAAAATATAATATACTGCTTTGTTACCTAATGGAATATATAAACATTTTTTTTTAATTTAATTTGTGTATATCTTTTTTAATTAAAAATAAACACATATTTAAGCGTACATTTTGGTATTTTTTTTATGGATATGTATACGCATATTTTTATGATTTTAAGTGTATAAAGTCCTGAACCTTGCTAATAAGTAATAAAGCTTTAAAACTTAATACAAGATTTCTCATAGGTAGTTCATACTTCATGCTGGAAACAAAAAATCTTAAAATACATGAATACAATTCTTTTTATAGACATTTAAGTTTGGTTTAAATTATAAATTTTTTCAAAACATTTAAATATATTTTATTCCATTCCCTATTCATACCACAAACCTACTCACACTGTTTTACGGTAAATCGATATCGGCTCAAAAGTAATTAATAATAATGTTAGATATAAACATATATTATAGGTACTATAATAATTAAATATTAATAATATAATAAAATAAAATAAAATTGCATTAATACAATCTTTTCGGCAAAAATTAAATCAATTTACCATAATACTTTTAGTATAAATAAATTACAAATAAATTGCAATATAAATATAATAAACTATTATATTATATAATAATTTTTTATTCACATAAATGCAATATTTCACGAAAATTTCAAGAAAATAAATTTTACGTAATTTTAAACCCTGGGTACTAATATTTAATAATACAATTAATTGATTGTACCTAGAGGTTATTGATTGCATAACATTTTGTTAAAGTACAAATTGATTAAAATGTTTTTAGTATATTATTATGTAATACACATAATTGCGTAGGTATTCAAAAACATTATAGGCACGTTAATTAATTTTCGGAATCTATAAAGTGCTTCCACGATTTTCCCAACCTTAACCATACTAATAGTTATTAATTTTTCGTTGTCCGAGCCCCTTCCCCCTCCCCCAATAGGGTTCGCTAATACAGCAATGACACTCGATGATAAAATCGATGTAGCACACCGTTTTGGGACGACCCCGTGGATGTCTGAATGCACCGGTCATTTATTTATCAAAAAATACTTGTAAACTATTGTAACATGCGACTATAAAAATACTTGCAGGTGTCGGATAACGAGAATTCCGATAAACGATCTTTCGTCAGACTCGGTTAAGTATAAGAAAGAAAACGCGAAGGAAACGAGTATAAAAACTTGTCAGCTGTCAATAGGTAAAAATAATATTATACTCCACCCGTTTGTAAATGTTTTCTTTGTGCGTACGGTTCAGGTGCAGCTGTATATAATCATGGACGAAGGAGCTGCAGGTTCAAAGACGAAAGATTCCGTTGAAATATGCACAAAAGCATGCGAAACGTTTGATCGACCCTCGATCTAATTTTTGACATATTTCTGTGACGTCAACATGGCATACCTATTATATATATATATATATATATCATAAAGTGATTCATTTATCCAGAACCAGGCAGTATTTTTAGAAAGTGCAGACATTTTTTCTTTAAATATTTTCTTTAAAAAACGTTTAAATAAATACTATTTTTTCCAGTTTAAGATTTGAAAAAAAGGTCGGTAAGTGGGTGTCGCTTTGCAGTATCGTAGGTGTCGAGTGGGTCACTGTAATGGATGCATTGAATTTGAATTCAATGATAATATAAAATCATTGTACACGAAATACGATTCTGAGCAAATACGGTCTGTCAGCTTACATTACTAAGCATATTTTATGATATTATTATTGATATTAAATTCATTTTACTATTATTATACAATCGGTGGAATTAATTTTTGTCGAAAACATTTGAGAATTTCATTGAGTGTATAAAAAATAATAACATACTTTAAAAGTTTTAAGCATCCACGAAAAATAATTTTAAAATACGACGAAATACCTAACGTCGTTATTCTTCATTTTAATATCTAAATTCGTCCAAATTTGAACTTAAAATATTTATAAAAACAATCATCTTAATAAATTTTTTTGATTTTCTCTAACAAAATTATGAGAAACCGTGTATTAAATTTTCATGTATTTTGACCGAAAAAACATTTTTTTATTGATAATAATAAAAAAAACTAGAACATTTCTTATGCCTGTAAATAGACCAAAAAGAATCAAAATAAATTGAAACATTTATAGTGTATAGAAAATGCTAATATAAACATTTTGTGAACATTTTATGCATCTACAATCATTAATTTTTGTGTTACACCAAAAAACAAAATCGTTTCTGTCAAAAATTTGCTTTGTGAAAAAATTTCTGTTTTTCCTTAAATTTTTTGTTTGATTTAGATTTACTTTCCCGCCAGAAAGGATACTGACGAAGAAAAGATCAAAGCGCTTTTATTGCCTCAAAACGTGATACAAAAAAACAGACACAAAAAAAAAGAATAAAATATAATAATAAAAAGAATAATATTAAAATATTAAATTAAAATATTTTAAAATTCCTATTATACTTTTTAAGGCATTGTGTGGTTCACCAACCATAAAAGAATCACACACTGTGTCATTATAAATATGTATTACATTACAATATTATAGGTACAACATCTTTTTTTTTTTTGTCATCGCTTTGTATATTATTAATTTTTATAAGCATATTTTTCGTTTAATGGTTTCCATTACGTACCTATTCAATATATATTTTGTATGTTTTCGTATTTACAGCGTACAATGTTATTTATAGTTACTATTAAACACATATAATATTTTATAATAATGATACTATATACGTCTCGCGAGAAGAAATAATGAATTCTTATTTGTTATTATTAACAATAGTTTTTGTTTTGAGTATGCGTTTATAGAATGATGTATGCTTATTGTCTTATATAAGCGTTTTCATAAATATGGTGATCTCTCGAATTCGCACTTTTTTTTAAATTCATTTGTCGATCTCGATTTCGTACGTCAAATATTTAATAATCACGATGGACATCGTTAAACTTTATGTTTTTAGTCTTTCGAAGGTTATAATATCACCATAGTAGACGGATTATTATTTCAGGCGGTAGTGACCTCCTATACACTTTATACACACTATTTACTTTGAACATTGAAATCGTATTAACAAAAGTTTAATCAGTTTAATGACTGTCTAAATGTACGTATACGAGTATACCTAAACGTATTTATAAAGTATTATTATTCGTTTATTTAATTAGCACATTTATCTCTATGCACTATTAAAACTAATATTAAAATCGAACTTCGAATACGCGTCATATCACGGTATAATATATTGTATTATTAATTATTATGATTGATGTGCTATATAAATGTAATCATTTTTTTTTAAAGGATTTTTAGATAATAATTAATAGGTACCAGTGTTTTGAGAAAAGTTTAGAACACAGTAAATGTTTTCCTAGTCCTAGGGCATGTAATATGAATATATATATATATAATTATTAACACTATTACTCAAAATTGATTTAAGACCACGCATAATATAATATTATTGGTATGTATTCTACATAATATTAATTTAATGTTTAAATATAAGTAATAACTCATTAGTATATTCATTGTAAGACTAAAAACACTATTAAGTAACAATAATTAATTTTTATTGTACACAATTATTTATAAGATAATTAACCTTAATGATCCAAAACTAAATTGTTCAGATATAAAAAATAGCAGGAAAATGTCAACCCATTTTGGTCAATGACCAATATCTTATAGTTGATTATCGTATTATACGTTGTTTTAATTATCTTCAATGTGAACTATAAAGATGATAAGTCGAAGTAAATTAGTATGATACAATATATACACAGGCTTACGATATATTAACTTCACGTTTTCAGGTTAAACTTTAGTTGTACATATATACAGGGCCGAATTAGATAGTCTCGGCCCTTCATGAAAAAATATTTGTCTACCTGCCTGTAATTTGCAATAGTGGCCCATATTGATCAAATTTTAATACTAATAAGTAATAATGGCTTTCATATCACATATTTTGTTGACGAAATAGAAAATAAGGCATTACCTTGCTTAATGTTATTTTAACGTAGATAGTATTCGAATCCTACCAGCTCAACAAATGTAGCGGCCCTTCGAGATTATTTCGAATGCTTGACTGGCCTATCCGTGTCTGAATATACGATATATTGTATATTGTAGCTGTCCGAAAGTCGGAACATAATAAATTATTATAAACGCCAACAAATAATGTAATTACATAATAATATATTTAAACTCAGTACTGCATGTCCACGCTGAATCCCGGATGAAAAGTCCGAGGACAAAAAGTTAATTTTGAAAAAAGTCCAGATCATTTTTTTAATGCCAGATAAAAAATCAAAAAAAATAAAATATTCTATTCACAAAATTTTAATTTAAGAAATGTAATTCATTGTCTTACACAATATTATATTTGATTACTATTCTTTATACCTACCTACAGTTTACAAATATTATTTTATTAATATGTAATTACTCAATACAAATATCTTTCACCCTACCTACAATAATAATAATAATAATAATAATAATCTATTTACAAAATTATAATTTAAAAAATATAATTAATTTATACAATATTATATTTGATTACAATACCTTCTTATATATACAGTTTACAAATATTATTAAAATATATTTGTACATGACAATCGTAAATGTAAAGGTATAAGAAATAATTATCAAATCAATTATTGAATAAGAAAATAAATATATATTTTAATAAATAATAATTTATACTTTGGATTTGTAATCTAAAAATAAAAATGTGCTCACACTTTTTGTCTAATTGTAAAAAAATGAATTCTGACTTTTTTCAAAATGGACTTTTTGATCGATTAATACCCTGACCCTAGTTTTGTTAGTGTGCGTATCGCCATGGTGGATATAATTAAAAATACGCTAAATTTATAGTGAAATATGATTATTTACTTGATTGTAGTAGATGAGAGCTTTTTCATAGTTCCCCTTTCGGTACTCATAGTTGCCCATAGTTTTCAAATAGTCTGAACGTTTTATTTCTTTTTTCTTAGCTTCGGATCTTTGTTTTGCATCTCTTTCCACGTGTGCCATAAATCCGGCTTTAAACAGACGCAAATATTATACACAATCAAATCACACAAAACTTCACATTAGATATATATTATTATAATAAAGACGATGAAATAAAATTAAAATATAATTGTTTTATAAAACTAATTGTAGCGCTCTCATAAATCTTTCCACTTTAGTTTCGAAATATTAAGTAAAGAAAACCCTTTTTTTTACCTATTTTTATTTATTATTACTATTCTAACGATTACAATTAAATATTAAATAGTCGGTAGGTTGATAAACTATGTAAATCTATAATACAAATTATATCGATACAATGTTGAGGAGTAAATATTTTACGAGTCTATTTAAATTTGAACAAGATAAATAAGTGACAAGAATTATATTTTATAAAAAAGAACATATTTCTGAACGGTTAATTTATGGCTTATTTTTCGTTTCATCGTTGTGGCCTACACTAGATAATTGTTATAATGTTCAATGATTATTAAAAATTAAAACAAATTGGACACAGTTTATACGTTAGTGAAGTACATTGCAGAACCTATAATTTATAAAATCAGCGGTCAGTGTATCAAATGTACGGCAAACGGCTTTGCGATATTTACACAATGTAAGCATCTGTATTATAATGTATCTATAAATAAAACATAAATACTGCATTGCTGTGTCAATGTCCACGCAAATAATTACCTGTTATTTTATTTCCTAGACATCTTTTTTCTATCATTACTAATTTTATAAGCCTTGCTTATAATTATTTATTTTTACATATAGTAATATAACTGATAATAAATAATATAATATACTGAATATATGGGTGGGATAGCTGCACGTGGTCTCCAAAAACCTCTGACACCTACGCGATGTTTATACAAAAAGTAAAAAAAATATAGCGTGCACAATACATCCTGATATCTCAGATATGTATTATAATTATTGGTAGTCGGGTAAAAATATTTGGAAAAGGAATCGTCGAACACCAGGAAATCGTCTGCAAGACGAAATTTATATTTAAAATAAAAAACCTTCGAATTTTGCAATATAGCGTATTATTTATATTTTAAGAAATATCGTAAAACTGAGAATACGTTTTATACGAGTAGATACTACTCGGCATGACTACTAGATCCATGCAAAGTTAGTGCCACTCGGGAATTTTTTTACTCAAATCAAAACCGCTCCACACAATCCAAACACTATATTCTAATACTACTTAATAATTTGTTTTACATAATTTTTGTATTCGTATAATGTACAATTCATGCAAATAACTTTTTTTGTAAATACCATAATTTAATATTCAACCAATGACCGCTGATGTCGCGGACTTTTTTTGGTAAAAAAAGCACAATAATTTCTAAGAGTTTTGATGTTGACTATGTGACATACATATATATATATATATATATATTCAGTAAAAGCCGCTTATTAAGCCGTTGGAATACAATAATCGAAAAGCACCCACTTTTGGGCCAAGGCGAAGAGTGTCAATTAACCGATTGTTTTTAATAAGCGATTGGTTTTATTTGTACTATAAAAAAAAAATGATAAAAAATGTATCGAGGTATTTTTTACGTATTACATATTATATCATATTGTACATTTATGACATTTTATATTATTTTACTGTATGTAAAATACGTATCTATCGATGTTTGTTTTTTTGCTTCGAGTAAATCAATGACCATATTTTCGTATATCTTGTATATCTCAAAGTAACTACCACGGCAGGCCCACCCGTGTTGGCTTTGGTTCGCGTTTAATCGTATTTTCATCGTCAGAACAATAATGATATTAAACATTAGATACGATTGGTACTTTTTGATATTATAAGATTTACGATAATCAGAATAATTTTAGCGCAATGTGTATAATATTATGATAATGTAGAGAACGACACTGGTTGGCGGCGGTTCTCACCTTATTCGACGAAACCCCGGAAGTTCGTGATATTGCATTTTCCATTCAACTGACCACGACGATCGCGTACGCGTAGAGTGTGTACACAAATACGTATATAGACATCCAACCTAACTCAACATTATATTATTATTGTATAAGGCACACGTCATCGTATTTTGTTGTGCGTACGAAATCATTTTGAGATTTACACACGATATACATAATACTCTACATGTGCGCGGTATACATAAAAACGTTTTTTTCCTGTATATTTATTATTGCTCGTTTATATGCATTTTTATCAATTCGTTTTATATACAATAAGCCCTACAATGCATGCCGTTTCCGGGTTTCACGACTACGTTATATTTATATTAGTATATAATATATTACGCTATATATCTTCCCACCTGCGCGTTATATGAAATCTAATCGATTATTAACGAATGAAAAATCGATTTTTACGCGAATCGTTTTACAATCCTTTTTTGAATGTAATGATCATTATTTTTTTTCAGAAAAATTTCGACTATGAGACGACGTTAACTCTTATAATATATTTTAACGAGGTACTACATACCTAATGGTACTTACCTATATCATAGTGCCTAACTAAAATTGTTGTGTGTAGCATATACGATACATACGTGCAATATTATAGGTAGGTACTCACAGGATTTAAAACTTGAAAACAATTGATAATAATTTAAAAATTGTGTTTTATCCATGATTGTTCAAAAGTTTGACAATATAATATAAAAAGAGTTGCTCTTTTCGCAATTAAAACCATCAAAAATACATAGTCTCAATTTTTTTGTGACTTTCTCGATTTATTTAAATTATTAATAATATATTTTAAACAGATTTGTGATTTACTACATATTATCTATTGTATAAATTCCATTGAATCCGTTGGATTAATTACAATTAAATAATGACTTTCCATTATAAACATATAATTTTACTCTGTAATTATTTACAAAACGTGTAGGAATAAATCATGATTGTATATTGAGATATTTCAAATATTTATTTAATTTAAATAGCAGAGTAGAATATACATGGAAACAAACTATGATAACGGATCACATATTATAGCCTGTACAGTGTTTACATACTAACCACGAACGTGCATTGTAATTATTTTTCAAGTATTTACACAAAATGTTCGTTTAAATATAAATGTATGCTACATGTTTACAATAAATGAATATGATCTTATGGGCAGATATTTAAGCATCGAATGTAAAAATAAACTAAACATCTATTTACAAGATAATATCGAACGATTGAATATGAAATAACAATTATAAAGGTCCTCACATACTGCAGCGGTGGCGGTAAAATTTAACCGGACACAGTTTACCAACACCGTAAAAGGCAATTAAAAACAATTGAAAAATTGAACAAATTTTAACAAGTTTGTGTCGCCGGACCCAATACTTCAGTCCTCAAATATAATCATTGTATCAATTGTCGTCTTTTCACAGAAATTGTTGATATCGACGGACTATTACTATCTATATATAAACGAGTGTCCTGAGTGACTGATTCATAATCAACGGTGAGCCGAATCTATTTGAGCTATCGATTTTAAACGTCGATGGCAAATTAATATTATAATTTCACTGTGCACTAAGAAAGGATTTTTCAAAATTCATGTTTTAAAGAGGTGCTCATACAAGGATTTTGAGATTCACGATGGAAATCAACAATTATTTTTGTTTCTTAATGGTTACCATTGATTACAAATTAAAGATTATAATAGTAATAATAGGAATAAATTATAGAAATAAGTTATAGAAATAAAAATGAATTTTCATACCGGCATCTGAAGGTATTTCATCTTTGGGTTTGCCTAGGTCTTCGAATGCCTTACGGTTTATCGTCGTACCATTCAGCACAGTTTTCAATGAACTCTCGTCCCACTCTTTTTCACCATCGCCCAACAGCTCTTCAGCCCTGAGCATGCCTACTTTGGACTTAGCTTCATTCGTCGAACTTATATCCTTAATAATGCCACCTGCAGGACACACAATTATTTTAATATGTTATATTATTAAACTGACGGATTCAGTCGGCGATAAAATCACTTAAACGTAGAAAAATGTATCAATTTTCAATTTTGAAAATTATTTCTGATAACATTATAACAATAACTAAAATATTGGAACGAATTGGGGTACTCTTAAAAAGTCAATGTTGAAAACTGGAAGTACATTGTTATGAATCGGGAAAGACAAAAAAAAAATTAAGGAAAATCAGAAATTATTACACATAACCAGTTTTTGACGAAATCTATATTGTTTTTTTTTGTATAACTCAAAAAAGAAAAACCACGAATACTTGAAATTTCTCTAATTTTCAAAAAAAAAAAAATGAGCTATTTTAGATATTGACATTTTCAATTTTATTTAGTTTTTTCTCCTTTAAATATCGATACAAAATGTTTGCTTCCATCAAAAATTTTAAAAATTTAATATAGGTTCCTCATAAATTGTTCATAAATCATAATATAAAAGTTACATAGTCATAATATTTTTTTATAAGCGTTTAAAGTTAGAATTTTAACAAAATTCAACAAAATCATGAAAATGTGAACATTATTTTGTAGTTAGAAATTCATAAAAAATGTATTTTTTTATATCTAAGGTTTAAAAATTGAATACAAGATTATCCATGAGTGTCTTTACCTATCACAAAAAAAAATTTACCGTAATCACATTAATTTGTCATTATAGAGTTTGAACTTTTGAAGTTTTTTCCAACATTGAATATTATCTTTCAAATTAACTATTTCTCCTCAATTAATTTTTGATATTTAGTTGTAATTTAAAACATGATAATTAAAATTTTTACCACATATTTATTTTATTATTTTCTACACATGATACAATTTTCAAAATATGTTTGCTTTTTTTTAAATGTCAATAAAACTTTTTTTTAGTTTCATCAACATAATTCAATTGAACGGGTATGTGAGAATCAGAGCTCCTTACGTAATTGTGCATTGAAGATTTATAGTGTGGCTTTAGCCCTCACCTCAAATATATTATATCTTTCTACGCCTATGCATCTTTTCTATACTTCTATGTATCTAGATCTTATAGTAGAAATAGCTTTATTCTGTAAAAAGAATTGCAGAATTCGAACAAAATTTGATTAATATAATTATTGCAAATAGAATATTTACACATGACATATCTGACAAAAACTGTATTATGTTAAAATTGCTTATAAAAAATGTAATCTCTAGTAGGTATTATCTAAAAAAAAAAAGTATTGAAATTGTTATTTTTTAGTAAACACTTATATTTCTATCGCAATTTAGTTAAAGATTACAGTTATAAATTAAAAGTAATGGCCGGTGAGCAGAGAAAGCTATGGGGTTATAGTCAATATTTATACATTTAATAAATGACATTTAATTCTGAAAATCCATTTTTTTTTTGTTTTATTCAGGAGTAATATAATATAGCATGTTTTTCATTAATTTTTAGTGCAAAAGTGCATGTTACTGCTGTTTATTAAACTGCAGTTTCTGCGTAGTACATCAAATGCATAGCCCCGCTGCATTGTGCATTGTGCATCAAAAGCTTCACTACAATTGTCTATACTTATAGTGATATATTTGTTTTGTATTCGGTATATTCGGTATATGTTTTATTATGCAACTGCAATACATCGCAGTGTGTCGTATATATACGGTGTGGACACCTACCTATGAGATTGACTTTGCGCATGGATTCTTCAAACTCTTCGTCGTCCATGGTCGAGTGGTTGGGCATCACTAGACAAATATAAAGCGTACCCTGGTAGTGTTTCTTTATATATATTTATTATTACTGTGTTATGATATGTGTAACGATACTGGGCTCGCTGTAGCTGCGTTGCAGGCATAGGCACACGCGAGTGCCAAGTTACGAGCGAAAAAAGCACACAACGATATTCGATAGCAATAACATTATAATATGGCACTACGCATACGCATATGGTTGTTAGAATAATATTTGTATATAATATAGTTTCGTTGCGCTTGGTGCCGTTGCCATAGCGAAATCAATTATTGATAACGCGGCCAGGAACAGACACGTTGTAGACTTCGCGCGATGGATCGCGTGCTTTGTTTAACCGTAAAATATTGCATTGAAACGCGAGCATTGTGCGCGTAATATAATAATATGATATGCGGGTGTTTGAAGGAGATTTTGAGACGTAGTATTGAAATAGTATCCACGATTAGCGAGTGTATAATACAACATATCACTATAAAAACAACTAAAAATCATTTAAATGTTTGATTAGAAGGATTAAAAAGGGGCATGTGCAGCATTATTTCTGCAAAAAAAAAAAAATAATAACATCATTTTACCAAGACATTATAATATTTTGGATTAAAACTTTTTACATAATTTATTACATATTTTATATCAGATAAAAACGTTTGCTTTAATAATACGCGTTGTTAGTTACCTACTCATTATAAATTTGTATATAGCCGTGTAGGGGTTATCGGTATTATACTCGTAATAGCAACAGTAATTTTGAGTTCTTATTTTTAAAAATTCGATTTTTTTAATCGATGTGGAAGTATAATACAATACATTTTATTTATTTATTTGAACGGTTTAATCGAACATAGTCGAATCAATAATCAAAGAAAAGTAATGAAAACAATAATGTTTTTTTTTCGGTAACCAAACTAAATACAATTTAAATATTCAAAAAATTATCCAAAAAAGTATATTGATTATATTAGTCGTATTATTATTTTATATAATATATTTATGTAGTATATTGTATGATTGTCTTGCAGTTTATTTATGGTTGATTTATTTAATCATTTTCGTCACCTGAGACGAAAACATTTAGTTCTACCAGAATAGTAGGTACCGTAATTCTACTACCGTTTAAAAACAAATTATTCAAACCTCTGCCGATAAATGTATAGTCAAATGCCTATAATTATAGGAACTTAATAAAATCAGTCGATTTTTAAATTTTGAATTATTTTTCGACTGACTGGGACGAACACCGAGTATACTAAATTTTAATAAAAAGTCTGTCACGCCGAGGAAAACCTAACGCTATGAAAAAATTTCACATTTCCTAGAAAAAAATAACTGTTTGCGGGAATTAAAAAGTAATACGTGTGACCAATTTTACTTTTCTTTGAACAATGGCCAAACGCCACGGAAACAGTTGACGTCACCGATAGATGGCGAAAAGTGTAGTTGGTACTTATATAGACATAAATGCATCGCCTTTTAAGCTCAGTCTTGAGTGAATCTATTATTTCTAATGAGCCAAACAGAGTAATGATTATTACAAATTACCGACGTTAACTTCATATTATGTTTGATTTTTTTCAAATATTATAAATGCATGCGCATTACTAAATAATAAGTGTATACCTAATTGTTGCAGGCACCAGTCTAAAAAATCATTATTATGTAGGTAAACCTGCTGTAATGTATTTCGTGGCGTGATTGTGTAAAATCAACATTGTACTTAACAAATACCATGAGTTTTTTTTTTTAAGATATTGACATTTCACACGACGATAAAATACTAAACATCGTTATCGCTTATCGTAATTTTTATTATATTATGAACCCTAGTAATAAACACATTTCATATTTTCAACGTCACCCATTTTAAATTCTGAGCGGAACTCAGTATTGGTTTTACAATTATGCGTGTGTGTGTGTGTGTAGATGTTCAACTTCTAACCAAAAAGCTTGAAAATTGAATACAAGGTTTCTCATAATGCATTGTCTTAATAGAGTTAAAAAAATTAGTCGAGCGTGAATCTACATTAATTTGTATAACCGTATCCACTTACCTTTAAGTTAATAACAGTTACTTAGTACCTACCTATAATTTTATATGAAATAACATTACAATAATTATTTTAACATATTTTATTATTTTATTAATTTTTTTTTAAATAGAAAATTTAAAATTATTTTAACCTATTGTAATATAAAAAAATAAATTACTTATAGACTATAAGTTATAGCAATATAAATATATAATTAAAAATCATTGGAAATAAAAGCCGATAAGACTGTCTCCACTTAAAAATTTCGTTTTCATCCTGTTTCGACTTTTACAATAAAAATGTACGCGTATACATCATGTATTATTATTATTTTTATATTTTTTATATTATATGTTTACGTACACCATTGGTCGGTTTATGGTCAGTGCATTAAAACAAATGTCAGTATAATAATTACTGGAATTAATGAGAACATTACATTTTTTGAAGCGCGCGTGAGTCATCATACTAACATATACGCTATGCCTTTTAAGAACATAGAGTGAAAGGCACACAGTACACTATTCGTGTCGTTAAAACAGCGATGATCCTTATATTAATAGCACTTGCACAAAATAGTTTATTGAAGTAATAATATTGTTGTAATATTAGTTATGACGACAGTGATATTAAAAATCGCGTATATCTATGAATAAATGAAACATGATGCGGTTTGCTGAAACTGTGAATTTTTAATGATGAACACAACAAAAATGAAATATATAAACCCCCCCCCCCCCACCAAAAAAAAAAAAAAATAGTAGGTCATAATATAAAATATTAATGTAGTCATTTGAAATTATCGATCCCATATAATTTATCAGGTGAAACTCAGGATAACATATTATAATATTTATAAAATGGTGCTCGAATCAACGTCTTAACTTATACCTGCCATGTTGCAGGTAGGATGAGTAAAATATGTGATTTTTTTAAAACGTTTTGGTTCTTCTCAATATAGATTACGTTTAAAAATCAACTCAAACATTCGATTAGGATACAATAAATCATTTTAATAAAGCATATCTGCTTTTGACAGCTAACAATTTATTATAATAGTACCTCGTATTTCCAATCTCCTTAATTAAATAATTCATGAGACGAGTTTAAGAGGTTAATGCGATGACCTTGTTTAGGATCGTTTATGTATTATGATATAAAAATAAAAAATTATATAATATTTAGTCCGAATATCCAAACACGACTTCAGATTGAATATTTATTATAGTTATCTATATATAAGTATACATAAACTATAAAATATCAACCGTCTAATATACGGAGTGTATTTACGTTGATGTACTATATTTCTATTAAAATTAAAAGAAGATTTTTTTTGATTTTTGACGGGCAATTTTTTATGATAATTTAAAATATTTAAGTATGGAGATTTTAACAATAGCAAAATTAACATCATTTGTTTAAATAGTAACAATTATTTTTTATTTATTTTTTATCAACTTAAATGTACAGGAAGTGCATTTTTTGAAAAGGTCATTAGGTGAATTTTCAATTATAGATATTTCTTTACTTTATTATAACTACACTCTTTTGAGTTAAGTAAACTATTATTAACTTTTTTATTTAAAACAATTAGAATTGTAATCCGTTTAAATTCTCTATATTTTTAATCTTCTTTTTTAATATAAGTAGATTACTAATTTTTTTTTAACGAATAATAGAATATATTTACTTGTATAACCGATAACCATAATATGTATATTATGCTATATCATATTATGAAGTAGTATACCTCTTAAATTAATACACAACAAGTCAATTTTTAATTGAGTATCATAGACTTAGTATACTTATAGTTCAATATAGTTCACTTTTCATAAAATGTTAAAAGTAAATATTTTAAGTTTGTGAACACTCCGCTATACATACAGCCATAAAACCATGTAAATCGTCTGCATTTAAATATTTAGTTTTGCTTTTCCGCGTTGACATAATGCATATTGATTGCTTGGCATATAATGTATGCCTAAAAGTCATAGTATAAGAACTAAAGTCAATAAAGTTAATTAAAAATAGATTTTCCATTGAACACTCTCAAAAAGTTATTCTACGGATGTAAAACACTTACCATGACCATTAATTATTTTTAATAAAAGTTTAATTAACTGCGGCACGCGGCGTAGGAATTAATATCATTAGTTAACTTGCGCATACTAAAGTATATGGCTTCCGACTGTAAACGAATTCGACGAACGTTACGTTGCACGTAAGGTCAATGCGTTTACTGCATAATGAAAATGTTGATAAAAAATATTTATTATATACATAAGTATTATGTTGATAATTTTACGAACGTTTTCGACAAACGTTGGAATGAGTAATTCGCGTAAAACGAGTTCGCGCTAGCTGGTAGACAAGTAGTGGCCAACAGCGGTGGTGATCGATGACATATGCGCAACTAGACCTAAATTTTAGAGGGTGCTAAATTTATGAATACCTATTTCAATACCACACACTGATTTGATTTATTTTATAATATTCACATTTTGCAACATGCTTTTCAATATTTAAAATAAACAATTTAGCAAACCATTGCTTTAACAAATTTGTACTCAACCAATTTTTAATTTGTTGCATACTTGAGAGACTTGAGAGAATTGCCCCCGCTTGACTGTAAAATCAGTCCGACCGTTGGTGAAGTATAATATTATATATAAAAGCGCTAGAAAAAATATTTAATTTATTAATATTTATAGTTTTCTAGTTCAAATAAATAGACGCTAATGTACTATAGAAATTATAAAAACGAGACAATCGTTCTCAAACTGATCCATTGATTTCAAAAAAGCCGCTGTAATAGAACGTACCTATTTAACATTTTTCGATTTTTCGATTATTTTGTTTTAGCAGTTTCATATTGTAATTTAATTTGTTCGGCTCCTCTAGATAGAATATGACGCCACTGAGGTAGGAACCATCGTTATTTAGCTTCTCCGCGTCTTTTTTTTATCATAAAATGAGGCTATTTTTGCCTCAGGCACGTATAAAGTTATGTAAGACGGTAATTGTATACTTATATCGAGACAAAAATGTAAAAGTAAATTAGCTTGCAAGCGAAGCGATCTGTTTATATTTTGGTTTAGTTACCTATACGAGCTGGTAAAAACATTTGCCCTCTCCTATTAAAACTAAAATAGCGCCACTGGTGTATTCTCGAAAAGAACGATCAAACGTATACGTAACCGAGTAATTAGTTACTCGTCTACGTTTATTATTTCGTGAATAGCATACGAGTAATGTAAACGACCAATTCGTATAAGAAACAACTCGAACGTACGAAATAAGAAAAAGGCAGTTTAAAATGTCGATTTTATCACAGTTTTGGCGAGTTTGAAAAAATATTTTATAATATGCCATCACAGACAATCGGCGTAGTAATGACACGAATTAGAATAATGGTGACTAACGGTCGTGGCTATTGGCTAAATAATTGTTAGCTTCGCTATGATAACTGATTTTATTTACGATAAAACAGAAAGCCAAACACAGCGGACTAACAATAATACGTACTCGTAGACTTCATGAGGTATTACGTCCTGAACAAGTGTCAAGAAAAAAATACTAATTGATAACAAAACGTACGTAAACAAAGTCTTTTCGTACGGCGGATGAGACGTAACCGCAAGAGAACTACGAATAATTACGTACGCGTATTGTTCGATAGCAATTCAGGAATACGCTTTTTTAATACACTATACGTAAAAAATAGCGATTTGGGTGCGCTTTGGCCTAACCTAACCCAACCTGTGCAGCACAGTCAAAGTGTTCCTCCGGTCTGCCCGACCGCGTCCCGGTGCCACCGACGTACGCGCGTCATTGCACAGCCAACCGCAATGGTGGCCCGGCCGGTCCTAACGGGTTTTCTCCGTCGGGATGCGGTTAGGTTAGGTTTGGACCGCGGTCACCGAGCCGTGCACACCCGTGAGTCCCGGCGGCGAAAAAGTGAGACACGCGCGACCGGGCGAACTGCAGACGGTACCTGATGGTCCCGACGGTCGCACGTTCAAATCGCGTCGTGGCGACCGTTGAACGCGAGTGACGTCAAGCGGGCGTCGAGGTCGACCACGTGCCCCGGCGGTCCCGTCAATACTCCCGGACGGCCAGCCGGATCCACCACGCGGAATGGAGTCGGTGGACGCCGAGACGTGGCCGCGCCGATGTTGCGTCTCAAACGGATGTCGGCCGATGCGTGTGTGACCTCGAGCACACGCGGAACCCCCCCCCCCCCCAAACGTCGCTTCGGGTCGTCGAACCCAAACTATTTCGCGTACAGGGACGGACCCAATGCTCGAATTAGGGGAGGAGGAGGGGGCGCATAGGAACTCAGCTCACAAACTAGCATTTGATTTTAATTAGCGTTCCCGTTTTCCTAAAAGAGCGCATAGGTACGTGGTATTAATGTATTAAATACCAATGAAATATTTTTTTTGTGTGTGTATTCAATTGTATAAAATATTAAATAGGCACCCACCGCCTAACTTTTAAATGAAAAATAGAAAAATATTGTTGTTGTTTTTTTTTTTTTTTTTTATCAAAAATTGCTAATAGTTTGATAACAAATTCAATTTAAATCTGGTTTCAACATAATCTTGCATTTGCACTTCGTTTTGAATTAATTTTAGTGGTCGTGTCGTTATTTGACCTATTGATTTTCTTTTAATGAATTAGTTACAATTTGTATTTTTAGAAAAGTTGTTGTGTGTTGACGGTAAAAAATAAAGACCGCTCAATTAATGGTATATTTGCCATAAAATAAAAACAGCACAATTGCCACAATTGGTTACTGATCGAAAATATGTGCAGCACAATTGGTATAGGTACTGACTCTAAGATGCAAATTTCGTTTTAGGCGTAACTGGTCAATGCCCAAATGAAAGTTGAAATTTGACTACATTGTTTTATAACTATTTAGTATCGGTATTGAGCATGTATCTTTTTAGCAACAGTATTGAGCATAGAATATTGTATGCGACGTTGCCACATTCATGTTGCCGAAATTTTGTAATTTATTATTTTTACGCGTTATTATACCAATATTATTATGACCCAAGCCCAGCTTTATCAACAATGTTATAGATTAATATCGACGTTTTAAACATTTAGCAATAGAAGAAAATATAAGATAATTAAGATACAATTTCAAAATTATTATAGAAATAATATCAGTCTTTAACCACTTATAGTCGTATTACATATAATTCGTTTCATATAGTACGCAAAATTTTGATTTTTTTAATATGGATCTACACAGTATAACAATTATGTGACTATATTATTGAATATAAAATCATGTTATGATTTATATTATTATAATTATTTAAATAAATATTTTTGTATAATATAGTTCAAAATTGAAAATGTCAACGTTACAGAGTGTTTTATGTTCAATCGTGTAGGTTTTCTTTTGTATTTCGATTTCTTTTGATGCGCCGACAAATTTGCTCAATCGTGTTACAAAAAAGGTCTTTTATGCTAAATCGTATCGCAGCCTTTAGTATTTAATTTTTATTTTTTTAAATGTATCAATTTTATCGAAATAATTAGAGTCAAAGTTCTTAAATAATTAATTACCTACATTTTAGATTGAGTTGTACAAATGTATTTTGTATACAGAATCTATAACTGAACATTATGTAAGTAACATAAATATGTAACATATGCATCCATATCTTTATAAAATAGATTAAAAAATTAAAAAAATGGTTTAATTTATATTTATTTTTCTTGAATATGAAGTATTAAAAATTGAAATCCAGTCGATTTTTATCATATTATACAAAGCGAATGCTATTTTTAGTAGACTAACTTTTATCAACACAAGACTACATGCTGAATAGACAGTAAAATAACGATAAAAGAAAAATTATGATAAATAGTTTATACTTCTGTCTTTTAACTATATTAGAAGTTAAAACTCCATCAAATTTTTCTTAATATCATTTTAGATAAAACCATACAAAATTCAAACATTTTTTTTTATTTGCCAATTTGGTATTTGCAGTCGGAAATCGTGAAAAGCATCGACTGCCTTTATGCATTCAAAAAAAAAAAAAAAATCTTCTAAAATAAAATATTTAACTAAATGGATTTACTTTTACTCCCATTTTTACGCAATTGTGATTTTCAATTAAATCAGAATCCGCAGTCAAAATATATTACTAACGAAATAATATAAATTTAAAATTTAAAAAAAACCGTAACGGATCAATGTGTTTTCTTGTAAAGAATTATATATAAAGTACTTATATACTTACTCGTATATCGATGTTTGGTTTAATACCCATACTCGTCTGCAGTGAGTACTATTATTCCTTATTATTCCGTTATCGTAATTATTCATAAGTTCACTACGCGAATATAATGCAAATACTGTTGGCTGCGGCTGCAATTCATATCACTATACCTTTGTATTTAAAGTTTACGACGGCTTATATGAATTCTAAGGATATTTTCAATTTCCAGAGCGAACCCAAATATGATGCCGATCAAGGCCCATCGGTCCACCGGATTTGCATAAAAAATAAAATGTATTTGTGGCATTATTATACGACAGTAGTTTTTTAAAAGCCACCATATTTATAGACGGACACTTAAAATGTGGACCTGAAACTACGGTTATAACAGTAAAGTAATATTGTATGCTACATCAGATTATTATTCTACAATATCGGCGGGTAATATCACATACGCATTATATTCAAATACAAAACATTTCACTCAAACGTAATGGAAATGTTTGATTAAAATAAAAATGCTATGAAAAAATTTGAACAAACTAGCCTTTTTGTCGACCACGACAAAAATCTTCTCTCTGTAGTAATCCTCCTCCTAATGGCACTTATATTACGGTAGGCGTTGTGAAGACAGATAAAATCGAGTGCAGGAGTGATGATGATATTCCGCCTCGCCGTGGTCGGTAAATTGAATTTCGGACGTCAAATGTTTTTGTCATTGAAAGCAATTACAAACGACAGGAATTCCAGGTCACATTATATAATACCAAAAATATAATTATAAATTAATTTTTTGCGAGACAGTTTCGCACGCATATGTTGCAATATTATTGTTGCTAGTACACGCACTACGGTCTACGTCAAACATACCAAATTGTGTAGAGTGCATCTTCT
The DNA here is from genome assembly GCA_014851325.1 of Pentalonia nigronervosa. Lineage (NCBI taxonomy): Eukaryota > Metazoa > Arthropoda > Insecta > Hemiptera > Aphididae > Pentalonia > Pentalonia nigronervosa. The sequence continues at coordinate 27,349 of JACXSJ010000648.1, read as the reverse complement.
GGACGGCGGTGATAAACGTATCATAAAATTTAATAATTGTTGTTGTTGGTTGGTTTAGAAAATGCCATACGCGACGTTTTAATCGACGTACGAAACAAACACGAAAATTATACAAATATACAAACGTGTACACCTATACCAGTGGTTCCCAACCGGGGGGGGGGGGGGAATTCCCCCCTAGGGGGGAATTTAGTGATGACGAAATAACAAGAAATATTTTATTTATAAAATTGAAAACAATAAATTAGTTTTCGGACGGTCGCCTATTGATAACAATTTTACGAGTATTTTATAATGATTGATCTATACAGGTAATGTAATATTAAAAGGTATAAAACATTAATATAATATAATCTAATCATTCTAATCTAATATTTATTCTTATTTTTTTTATTTTTAGAATTATGAAAAATTATATGTCATTAGTTAATAAAAAATAATTATTTCGTATCATTAAAACAAAAAAAAGGTCTTTTTAATTCTAATATAAGGGGGCATGGGATTTTTGAAAATTTACAAGGGGTGCGTAGAATAAAAAAGGTTGGGAACCACTGACCTATACATATATTATAATACATAATATTAAATATTTTATTGTACATTTGTACGGATGTATAATAATAAACATCACCTACCTATATGCGACCACCGCAATTATCTAAAGTAAATAATCGCGATGGCTATGCACACATGGTACCTACATCATCGTGGACGGTGTTTTGCGGTATCGACACTTGACTCTGTAGCGTACAGTCGTGTAGTATACCTATTACCTATCTAAAAATGTTCGACGACCGCATAAATATTATTGAATATACACGATCGTCCATAACAATTACCCAATAGTTAATATATAATATTAATATTACATTTATATTTATAGAGACAAATCGTTATTATTGTGATTATATTGTATCGTTCGATATAATATTTTGATTTGATTGCATAGTGCACGCGCTGCACCACAGTATTACCTATACATTTTATGGATTATAGGCACTAAATTAGATATAAATTAGATATTCACAGCGGCATAGTGATGGAGAACAATTCCAGAGAGATTGCCTTTGAGATTGTCCAACTTTTAGGGGGTGAGTGTAATTCTTATTCAGAGTATTAATAAAAAAAATTAACGTAGTAAGCGTATTCAATAAAATATAAGATTGTGAACAGTTTGTAACACACACAGTTCGTCGCAGTCCATTTACCTTCTTTGAGTCTAGATAATTAGATATAGGAGTGTTGGTAAAATGATAAAAAATAAGATATAATTTGGAATAAAAATTGGATGGTAACTTCTAACATTTTAACTCACTATTCACTGATGTGTGGTAGTATGTGGTTGGGCGATAGGTAGATTTTCTTCTAAATAATTTAAAGTTCGTTACGCAATTGTAAATTTATGTCTATCAAGTTATCTTAGAAATCTCAAAAGAATTATGCGTATAAAGTCATTAGCATTTTTATTACTATATGGAGGGATTTCTTACTGCTGAAAGATGCGAGACATATATTTAAATAACTCAATATAATTTATTGAGGATATGAATAGTTTTGTCTTTTGATCTAATATCTTATATCTTAAAATATTATGTTTTATAATCATTTGGTTGAAAGATGTCACCTGATTCTCGCCATGAAAAACATATGGTACAGCAATAACTGATAAAAAAATAATAATACAACGAAATAGTAGTTTCAACAAAGTTAAAATGTGTTTTTAAAAGTTCTCAATTATACAATTCGGCCGATTATTAACAAATATATATTATTAAGAATAATAGTGCTGATTGGGAAAACAATAGGAAAAACTACTTTTACTTTAAATGCACAATAATTCTATATAACTATACAATATGCATATATAAGACAATATGCTTCTATATATATGTACATAGAACCCAAGTTTAATAATAATAAATCAACTGCATAACGACACTCGAGCAGAACAAAAAAAAAAAAAGATTATTATTTCGAATTTATCGTCGTCACGCTAAATTTAATGCTTTTTCTCGTAAGTATAGGTATTATATTATTTATTTAATTTAATTTTCTTTCAAAACAATACTAAGAAAAACTCGTGTGGAAATCTGTAGATCCAACAGTTTAGTATTAAAATACTTCACGTGCAATGCCATGTATTCCACTAAATAATTATATTTATTGGTATTATTATACATAATAAATAAAGTAGAGTTCAAATTAAAAAAAAGAAATTAGATTAAGGCACAAATATAATATTTAAAATAAAAAATGTGAATTGTATTTGTTATTATATTATCATACAATTTGTCCAGATTTTGAGAAGCTCTAAAACTCAATTATTTTCTGTTTGATTCTAATTTCATTCGTTTTTTTTTTTATTATTATTAAATTTAGTTTTTTTTTTTAATAAAATTATATATTTTACATACGACTAGTCAAGGAAATCTTATTACAATGTCGATCTATATTGTTATAAGTAATTCCTATAGGTAACTATAGTTATTCAAACAACATACCATAATAATATATAGACTAATTAAAATTGAAATGATGTTTAAACGTACAACAATAAGAACTAGTGCTATAGAATTTCCTTTGTGTTATTTGTCTCATTATTCGACAACAACCATACACATATTTGATTTTATAATTATGTGATATTAATTTGAACTTAATTCAACAGCAATATATGTGAATACGTAAGCAAGCGCATAATATAAATAGTTATACATATAATAGGTATATGAGGTAGGAATTTAAATGATTAATGAATGAAAAAATACAGTAATAGGTTATTGCTTTATTAACGAATAATTGGAACAATTGTTTGTGATTATGTATTAAAATATAGCAATTGTACGTCCTAAATAATATAAATAGACTTTGTCTTTCACACCGTTAATATATATGTACCTATATTAAATAAGTGTTATATTTGTTTTGTGTTGAATTATTTATATATAACACAATTAGTTAATTTTAAAAACTATATTGGAAAACAACAATTGAAAAACAATACAAATACAAACAACATAAATAAGTGTAAATATTTTTCATATGAATTTTTCTCATCCGAAAGGACCAAAGCTGAATTAAGGATCAGAGCCGCCCTGGAGCAACATGTATTTGATAGGTACTTCTTATCAAGAAGTCATTAATACAATATAATATGTATTTCATGTAATATTATATATTTATATGAATCTATTAAACAATTTAATAAAAATACAATTGGTACTTTATATTATTACTCAAATAACTACTACAAGTTTAAGACGACAAATTATTAAAATCTTTAATTTATACATATACACACTCATAATGATTAAAGTAAATACAATATAATATAAAGAAAAAACCCAATACCCATGTTAATAAATATATTTTTTCCTCGATTTGACTGTATCAAATTTATTAACAAGTTCCTCCCATTTAATTTCTCTAACTATTTCAAACTCGATGCACAGTATTGACAAATCTGACGAGGATACCACGATATTTTAAAAACTCAATTGTTTTAAAAAATGATGTGACATCTCGATTTGTATGAGAATTTTGCAAAAAATACAACTTGAGTATTTATTTTTGCATTTAAGATAATATTCTAAGAATAAGTTGAATAAACCCAGATTTTGAAGATAGAAAAAAAATTTCAAAAAAATCTTCATTGGGTCATCCCACTGAGTGCGCATATACTAGTTACCTCATCAGAAACACTCTGTATAATATATATTAATAAATATATAGCTTATAATTTTATATTTTAATAATAAGAATATATATTATTATAATGAAAATATGTAATTTTTCAATAGCTAACCTTATATTACTCAATTTGACATTGGAAAAACATGTGCACAATATTTAATATTTGTATTACAAAAGTTATATAATTAATCGATCGGTAACGTTATTTATGTATTAATATATGGCTCGTCTCTTCAGTATAGAAAATGGTATAATATATAAATATATAAGCTAACCATATTTATAATATGATTTGAGAACAACATCTTTATATTATAAGTATTAAATATACTGATCCGTGTCTGATAAGACATTATCGATTTTAAAACTTTCAAGTTAATATTATTTTAACTTTAACAATCTACCTTTTTTTAAAATAATTTAAATGTATTGCGTGAAAAGTCTATTCAAAAAATTCTTATCACTCTATTGTGTGAAACGGTGAGTTTATTTTTTTTTTAAATGAAAACATTTCAGGCATTTTTAAAAATCAGTTAATTTTTCAACGCAGAAATAAAATAGAAGTATTGAAGAAACGGTCATATATTAAATAATTAGATACATAACCCAAAGTTTTTATATTTCTACTCTTGCCTGTTCTTTGACCGCGAGGGTGTTGGTGATTGCTCCTGAAAAGGACTTGGTTCACTGCCGACGGACCATGTGTTTGCCGTTTGCTACTCTTTCCACCATCTGCACAGCATGGATGACGAGTTTCGATCACGAATTACGATCTGGAACGCCGGATATGAAAGACTGAAGTCGATTACTGGATATGTCACGTATACCTACTGAATCCAGACAAGAGCGTTATTGGTGCTAAAACGAAGAGGTATATTTGTAATCGAATAAAACAATGATACATAGATGCTGCGTGCCTGCGTTTTGGTTAGAGGAAAGACCGACCAAACTGTGTAGAGTGTCAATTGTTGTTTTTTTTTTTAATCTTGTGTAAATTACGCAGGATAACAATAACAGTTTAATTTTTGGGTCAAAAAATATATAAAGCACTTGTATCTGCTAAAACATAACCGCTTTTTTACCAATATCTGTACCCTTCCCTTTTCGGGCAAACTAAAACGTTTAATAATTACTTCATATCATATTAAGAATAGAGTTAAAAATATATTGTGTAAGAATTAAACATCATGTATTCTTGTCTTGGTACATAATATAATGATCATAATCATACTCGACGACCACACCAAACAAATAATTAATGACAACAATTATATAGGTTGGTATGTATTTTTTTATATTATATCATTATATTCAATTTTTATTTTTTATACTTTTCTGTATGTACAACATAAAGTAAATACTAAACTTGTTGATTTGGTCAAAAAGAGAAGAGCATACTCTTTTTGGTCGAAAATTTTCTCGCTCATTTGCTGTTGCCTACAAGTTGTATATTTTCTGTTTTTATTTTGTATACGTTACACTTTAAAATTCCTGATCATTTTTCCTTATATTTTTTAATTACACATATGGAATATAATAATTATATTTTTATACACTAATAAATAGTAATAAAATAATTGCAATTGTTAAATTGTGTTATTCGAACCATCTATAACAACAATTTACAAAGTTATTTAATTGTTTCTTTTAGCTTTGCCAATTTATTTATGTCGACACCCCTAGCGAATGAGTCACCGTCAATAGACAAAATTATGCGCCAAAAAATAAAATAATAATAATAACAATAATGATTTGACCTAAATCATGTAACGGTTGATTTTGATTTTAACTTCAAAAGTTTATACTTAATCCAATTATTTCAAGCAATTTTAGCGAACTATTAAGTTTTTTTTTCATTTAACCGCATAACTAAAGTTGAAATTATTCATTAACTTGCCCCGCAGCTGCCTCGGCGGGCTCAATAACAATATTATATTGTACTAATTTATTATTTTACAGAAACAAAATTAGATTTTATGCTTTGATTTGCATAAAATAATCGATGTCACTAAACCCACTCGTAATATATTAACGGTGTACGAATAGTTTGGTCAAAAATATAAAACAAATAATATTGTAATACTATGACTAGTTAGCTCTATAGAAGATTAGGCCAATATCGTGGATTGCCAACGACGATATGTTGGTATTGTATATATGTTTTATTACCTATACTCAAACAGTTAATACATATTATCTTATATACTATAAAACAGTTTTCGATTAAAAACGATAAGAATAAATCAGCCGGCCAACAAGCCTCTCGAAAATTACAATATTTACTTCCACACAACACGTAGGTATAGCCAAATAGGTAGAGATCGTGGAGGTAAGCTGATGGGTATGGTATACACTATGCAATATATAATAATATGTTCTCCATAATTTTATTATAGGACGCAATGTGGATAAATATGTTATATTGACGCATTTTTTTTTTTTTTATATTTGATAAACCATAACGACTTGAATGTGTGTATAACCTACCAAACGTGTGATATTTGTGAAAACACCATTCAAGTCCACGTAAACATATATATATATAAATGGGCGTATTAGACTGCATCTGCTGCAGCAACATACGCATAACTGCAATATTTCTTCCGCCGCGGGTTTGGCCTATAAATATTAATTATTTATACTGTGTTTTCGAGCACTTAAGCACTTATATACTTCATTAAAATTTCGTATAATATACGAGTATGCAGTCCGTCTAAAAAAATCGTAAAATAAAATAATTTTGTGTATCTACGATTAATAGAGAAAAAAAACACAAAAATCGCCACGCCCTAAACGCCGTATTTCGCTTACAATTGCGTGTCTTATTCGTTTTTGTGGATAATTCGTGCTAGATAAATCGTAAGAGAATTTTTCGGCGTGAAATATAATAAATTATACCATTATGGAATATTTTTGTCATTTTGAAGATTTCCCAAAATAAAAATATATAAACGTTTTTAAATTATAATACGTGTATAATATTATATCACACGTGTCTACCCATTATACCTACCAAGCCCGTTCGATTACGTATTCATCGGATAGGATAAATACATTTAGTTCATGTGATGATTATTTTTTCATACTTGAAAAATGGACGGTTATTCTTTAAAAAAAAAAAATTTAGTAGGTATAATTGTTTATACTCTGTGCCTGTACAAACATGAATTAGCGTTTCGATAGTATAAAAGAAAATATAATATAATATATAATATTGGCAATGTTGTACGTCATTGTTATTATTATTATTTGTTAATCGGATTCTCCTAGAAATCGTGCTGTAAACTGACATCCGGGTTTTTTAATTACGGATGTACTTCACTTCGTTATTTTTCATAAGTTTAATACGATGATGATTATGTGCCAATAAAAACCCACTATAAATCAGTCAGGTATTTATTTAAACTTCAGTGTAATATATTTTAAATCTCAGATAAAAACCCGTAGTCTTTAATCTTCATAGTAATTTTATGTTCTATCTTTTGCCATTGCCACCAAGACCATCCGACAGCAGTCTTTAATTTAAATATTCAAAATTTATGATCAATATTTACATCCATACCTCGTTATCTATTGGATTTAAGTATGTCTAGTATGTGACAAACTTAAAGAAAAAACGAAAATACTTCTTGCCTAGTTAACACGTTGAATCGTATTTTAAAATACCAATCGTATTATCGTATTTTGATCGTTTATTATAATAATTAACATGCCAGTACCTATATTAGTGGCTATTGTTTATGTAGTGCCAATAGGTAGTGCAGTGCAAGGTAGGTTAGGGCTGGCGGTATTTCAAATTTTTATACCGTTAGCCAGTATTCATTTATTACCAGTGTCTATGGTATTACAGGTAATTACCAAAAATACAGTAGATACAGTATTTCAACTTAAGTAATTTGGTAATTAACATACCACCAGCCCTGTGGTATATACATATCTAATTTTAATTATTTTGGTAATCGACGGTCGTTCGAGCAAAATATTGAATTTTGTTTAATGCCATATAATGACGTTTGTTATTTTTTCGTAGATTAAACGTAATTTTGTGCTTGTTTTTTTTCAAAACGCACGTGGAAAAGTTATTTTAAAGCTCTGTACGTTTAAATCATCAACTCAGCATACGCACATATTAAAAAAAAAATATTCTTAAGCATATATAGGTACCAGAAACAAATAAAACTACATTGATTTCAATGTGTGAAATGTCAAATGTTGAATATCAATCTGTTAGAAACCATGTTACACTCTTAAGATTTATTGAAATTTATTGTCCAGTTTTATATACGTTAATAGAAAAAGAGCAATCATAATAGTGATACTTCATCTAAATTTTCACAATTACATAATGCTATTATTAAAAGCTAGTTTGTTATTAATTTAAACGTATCTGGTGATTTATTTTCTCTAACTTTGCCTCTTTGTAAAAGTTTTACAAAAAGTGAACTACGATTTTAATGAAGTATGCGAACATATCGAAAACATATCCGACATTTCAATGAAAAAACGATTAAACGCCAATGAAGATTTTCAACTGTAATTAGCAAATCTAAAAACACATTAAAATCAGTTATAATGGTGACATATAGTTATGCCAATAATTAGTTATCAACAAAACAAAACGTATTAACATTAAAATCAACAATCCCAAAGACAATTTTCGAATTGCAATTTACATACTTCTATAAGACGGCTTTTTACAACTAAATTAACGATTGTATGACAAGAAAGAAAAAATAAAAAGCCTGCAAAACGTTACAGCCGTATACACCAATATAATGTAAAGAAAAGGAAAAAAAATTGTCGTTAAATTTTGTTTTAAACATAGATAATGTGAAATATTGTGTGACAATTTACAAAGCAATGAGACGGTTAAAAGTCTTTAGGAAATCATCATATTTTATTATTATTTTTACTTATATTGTTCGATAGTTATTATGAAATATTATCTGAATTTCAGTTAATTGCAATCAATATAATATTATTATTATTTACTTTTATTTGTAACTTTTGTTGACGGTACAAAAAAAAATGTATAGCCGGCAGACGGTCGCGTCTAGTGACGGGGTGATAAATTATTGTATATACGGCTCAGTGGCGATGGCAGGACGATAATAAAGAGTAACATAAATAAGTACATTTTAGTATCAATATGATATTATTATAACAGAATACTTACACAACGGGCTAATTATATGCAGTAAAATAATATAATATATTATAGCCTCGCAAAAGTATATAACAATTGTCATATTTTTGCGACTTGAAACATTTGGTCTGCTTGCTGAAACGAACAAAAACATATGGTATAAATACTCTGTAGTTGTACTGCACAACGTATCGCGAACATCTGACAAGTTTTTCATCGGATTTACATTAAAATATTAATAATACGTCAGATCGTGGCGATACACTTTATATTTGTATAATATTATTTTGCCATGTCTTATGATCTCAACAATACCAAAACACACACACACACACACCGAACTCACCTTGATCTTTATTCTACACGATCATCGAACCTTCGTTAAACGTATAATACTAATGTAACGTATATACTAATGTAATGACGAATAATAATGATGTGAATGTTCGATGAAAGTTCAAAATTATTTCGGAGAAATCGTTTGTAAAAAAAAAAATGCATTAATGCTCTCTTCGCGTATTTTTTATACACTGCTCATATAGTATAATCTGCAACAGAAAATAAATAAATCATCATCGTTCGTCGTCGATAACAATATTTTATATTATTATTATTATAATAATGTCAAAATATTTTTTTTAATCATTGTAAAGGGTGCATTTTTCTTCGTTTTAAATCCCAGTTCATGTAATACAATCTAGAGGGGAATCGTCTAGCGATGAACGATTTATTATTATTATTATCGATTTGACCGCGAAGAACTGTTTATTTTTTTTTCTTCAGGAAGTAGATGATGGCCATATGTTACGAATTCTAAACGAGTAAAGATGATTATTTTTAACGCTCAGACTTTTGTGATGCCATAGCGAAAACAGCGATTATGTTTATTTGATCAAATATATGCACTCGGGTTTTAAAAATAACTAAATCTCGACGCACATTTTTTTTCCTATTTAGTGTTCATATACTTGCGTATGGGTTACTCGGACACGAGTATATTATAACAATCTCGACGAACCGACATTAATATAAATAATAGATTGCACGGGAAATGAAAAGCATTGAGTGGAGACGTAAAGATTGTATATTTTTATTTTAATCGAACAATCGACAAACTTTATTGTAAAATAAAATATTATTATTTGTAATTTATTATACGATTTAGAGCGAGTACTCACAATAATATTTATCACTGCAATATTATAAATTCGCACTTGCGGTACACATTTTGAGCGTGCAAAACGCGTAAAACCACTATTTTTACACACATATATGTATACACAAACTATATACTTAAAATAAATATTATGAAATGAAATAATAATTACTCACTTGCTACGCGTGTAGGATTTATTTTAAAACAAACATTTTAAAACCAGCGTGGTGGTAGGTACCATTATATAATATTATATTTTACATGACATCCATCATGAAACATTGAACCGCGGTTCGCGGATTTTGCTTTCTATAAATCTTCAAAAATCGGTTGCTACACATAGCCTTTTTCTTCTATATATATATATATATATACACTATTATTATTATAAAGAATGCCGACTAATAATTTTATTGAAAATTCGTTATATCTTCATGATACTTTAATAATATCAATTAGTATTATTAATTTCTCAGCCTCATAAAGCTAGTTATTATCATATGACACATTTCACTCGCTCCAGAGGAGGATCGCATATACATTATGAAACTAAAATAATAAATACTTACGTAGTTACGGTGTATAGAAAGGTAAAGCCAAAGGAAATCCAAAGTCCACAGAATGCATAGCGTTTGATTGTTATAGATATTATTATAATTAGTGTTTAAAAATTTCTGAAATATAAAATTTTGAAATGTTTCATGAAATGTTGCAAATGCGTAAAATATTTCAATATTTTAATACAATTTGTTTTTATTTATTTTTACTTCCATTTGCCATTAGGTATTGTTTTCTTTCATGTATAAAAGTAATTAAATTTAAACACAAAAAACATACAAAAGTATTTAAATGATACAATATCATGAATATGGTACCGAAGTACAGAATGTATAAATTAATATAACATTAAATATTTATATATTAAGTATTTAATAGAAATATTAAATATAGTTTAGTTTAATATATTTACCTATAGCCTATTAGGAATTAATTCATTCATTTAATATATTTATATAATTATTTTATTAATTTATAAAACAAATAACAATAAACATAATTTATTTTTTTATGATTTCTATAATTTCATCTATTTCTTCAATACTGTTTAAATCAATGTCTAAACTACTACTGGAAAAAAAAACAAAATTTCGTTATAATTAGTCGAAAACAAGACCGTAATATAGTATTATCACTAATATGTCGGCCACAGCAATCGATGCATTAATATCTTCAATGTTTCACATTTTTTGTGAAATATTTTACCATGTAGTGAAATATTTCACACTTCAAACACTAATTATAATATATTATTACATTACATAAATCCGCAAACTGTCGGACTTCAAAACGTGATAACGTTTCCTGTGAATATTGAACGTACTGAAAAAAAAACAATATATTTGGCAATAGTTTAATAATTTAAAATTAAACCAAGGACGTTTAAGTTTTTATGTAAATATTATTAAACGTTTACTATACTGCTCACTGTACTGTTTTCAACTTATAGCTCCTCATTGTGTTCGAAAGTAACTACCTCTGTAACAAAAAATATAATTTCAATTTTATCATATTATTTATGAACAGAATCTGATATAATTTATACGGATCATTGATGTTTGATTCATACAAGCATATAAATATTTAATCAAACACATTGATAGTTGATTAAATCAATGTTAGTGATCGCACAAAAGAATATTTGCATGTAGGTAGTATTACATTGTTTATATAATATTATTGTGTTTAAACATTTTAAATAGACATAAAAATATACTTATACTATAACTACTGACAAATATTGCACGCTATATAGCCATTGTACAAGTGCTCAAGCGACAAATCCTAGTGACTCGATCAATGTACCTAATAAATTATTTTATTAAAATGGGTTGGACTTATGAGCATTATTTTATTATTTTATAAGCTACTAAACAAAGTTTACATTGAAATGTGTAATTAATCTTATCTCTTTCAGTTAAAATACTTAATATTATATTTTTCAAGATATTTTAAAATCTGCAATGTACTCAAAATTTCGAAGTGGATAATATAACTATACAAGAACAAGTATTATTAAATAATTCGATTTTTAATTTAATTTTATGGCATACAACATTTTCACAATTTTTTTTTTTTAAAACGTCTAAAGTTTGAATGTTTACGACATTTATCAAAATCGCGAACATTTGCAAAACATTTTTGTAAGTAAAAATATATTTTTAATTTTAACATCTAAGGTTTGAAAGTTTAACACAAGATTCTTCATAAGTTTTTTTTTTTGCTGAACATTAAAAATAATTCTTCTTTCGGATTTTCGGACACAAGGCTAAAGTATAAAGGCGCCTTGCGACATATAATTTACATTCATGCCACGGCTGTCAAACCACGCAAATTTTCCAAACAGTTCCTCACTTCTGGCCCCCTTACGAGAGCGTCTTTTACGCTCTGACGTCCGGTCTGTTTGTGATAGCCTTTACATACCATTACAACTCGTTGGCATGCTGTGAACGTTATTTTATCAATAAAACGTGTGAAGACTATAAAGTTTAAAAAACGAATATGCTTTTAACTTTTAAAATTGTTCCTCGTATAAGTAGTAAAAAAAGTAAGTACGAAACTGATTTAAAAAAATTAAAACTAAAATGTATATTAATAACTGATGTATAACTTAAAATAAACAATAAATGTCAATGTCATTGTAATAAATTATTAAAAGTATTTAACTGTTCATCTCTATCTAACCCGTATACCTAAATAGCAATTATTGTTCATATTTAACTATTCTTTTGCTTATAAAATTCAGATTTTAATTTAACTATTTAAGGTAAGATGCGTAAGAGCATCATAAATTGCAGTGGACCTTTTTTGTAACTGTATCAACTGACAAGTTTTGTTGATAATTTAAAAATAATGTTGGATGATATACTGGCTGGTTGGCGTGTTGGAAAGATGTCTGTCTTAATCTATTTAAATAAAAAAAATGTCAAAAAGTGAGGTACAGTCGTTTAAAAAAAAAAAAAAAAGAAATAAAACAAAACAACTACAAATGCCTATACAAACAAAACTTCTGAAAACATGCACTAGGTTCTATAAAATTGTTCCGTCCGAAAAAGTATTCCTATATTTAAACTTACATTTCTTAATTTGTAAATAACAAGTGTCGTTGCAGTATTTATAGTCTAACAAAATAACTTGAAAAAATGTAGACACTATAGATAGTATATCTATGTAGAAACGGCGGTTTATCAGTAAATGTGTGTATTACGACAATATGACGTTTACATAAAATGCCTATATAAATGATAAAAAAGTCTAATGATTGTTATTGATGAGTGAAAAAACAGAACAGCAAATAAAATATTTGCATAAAATGATAAACAAGAAACTTCTAAATTCTAATAAATCTGTGGCCTGTAAATAAACCTCTATGACAGTCAATAACCTATTCGGTAGCATTATGAAATATTTTCTCGTTTTCATTCATTTGTGCGACAATAGTCTGAAAATAATATTATATAGTTAACAATTGCCACGCTAAATCATAGATTTCTTGTATATTATAATACACTATATTTTAACGCTATATCCTGAGCACCTCATATATATATATATGTCAAGAATCTTCAATATTGGACTATCGATGAACTACGATCGACGTAGGTACGTTCAGCAGAATATTGTCATTAATTTTGGTTGTTTGATAGGGTTAGAATTTAAATGCAAAATGTTATAAAAAATATGAAAAATGCCTTTAAAAATACAATTTAATGCACTTATAAAAAAAAAAAATTGTTAATAAATGCATTAAAAAAAATGATTTATCTTAAAAGTTATTTAAAATAATTGATAAATTGATTACACAGAACGAAACTATAAAAGTCACTCGGAAATAAGTTACAGATGAGATTATACGCAATAGTGCAATACTAAACACAACAATGCAAATAGTGTAATACGATTACTTTACGACTTCGATAAATAACTTATCGTTTTATCTTTATTACAGCCGGCATTGTATTTAACTCGTATAATCGGTAAATTCATAATACATTTTAAAAGTAAAAATATGATTTTTTTTCCTTTAGAGGAAATTACAAAATAAAAGTTTCATTTTTTAGTTCTTTGATTTATGAAACGGAGTTTATGCTTGAAAAGCATTGTCTTAGGACATTCAAAAAAAAAAAATGCGATTTGCATTGAAATCCGCACCTTAGTTATGACTCATGGTTTTAATGTTAGGTACAGTGAAATCGACTTAATATCAAATATTTAAGTACCTACATTAATACAATATCTGTGTTTACACTGTTACTAACAAAATATTATATGTTATAATAGGTCATATTTGATTCGCTCTGATATAATATTTTATTAAAACTAGCAAGAATAAATGGCTTCTGGGGCAGCACGTTGGTATATACGTTTGAAAAAGACCGAGACAACAAAGTATAACACGAGGGTTGTGAAGTATCCTCTCATTAAATGCAGGCACTGTTGCAGAAAATTGCAAATATACACACTGTGCAATATTTGTGTTGTCAGTTAATGAACACGGGCATAATACACTTACACGACGTATTGAAATGTAATGTTTATTATAATTATTTGGTTTATACGACGACTCAATGAGAGAATATCAATATACGTATATATATAATCTTATAAGACTATATACGTCTGTAGAATGCAAAGTAAGCGACAGTTTTGTAAACAGATCACTGAGCGTGTTTCTGTTTATTTACCGATGCAGTGTAAATTCGAATAATTACTCACTAATTTCTAGTTTAAAATTGTTATATTACCGGTAGGTAACATTCAAGCGTCTGTGTAAATGTGTCAGTCGGAATAATTCAATTGAAAAAAATTAAGATAAATTGATTTTTGGTTTTGTGATTCTGAATTACAAATCGAACCATGTTCGCTTGCTCGTATCGGTTGAACTTAGTCGCGGTCGCGGTTAGTCGTTTCTCTTTATACGAGATGAAATTTTGAACATGTTTAAATTATATCTAAATTAAAACATTAAATTCAAACATAACACATCCATTACAGTTAGGGCTCACCAACTTAATAACGAAGTAGGTACCTAAAATCGATAACTACCATATACAGCAACAGTGCAGTAATGAAGTAAAAAGTTTACCGATTTTTTTTTTGTAAATCATGGTAAAAATGATTTTTCTTTTTACTAATATTATAAAGGATATTGGTTATAATATAACATTTAAAAAAAAACTGCAATACATCATATTGATTTAAAGTCACTGACTTTCCGATTAATTAACATACTGTAAATGTTATTTTTTTATTAATATTAGAAATTTGATTAGACAAGCTCAGAAGAAGCAATTGGATCGATTGCAATTATTAGGGAGCTGCACAGAAACAAATAATGTACACATTAACCTTCCATCACAATCATCATTATCCAATGATTATTCACGGTGATAATTCTATGATAGTAAATAGACTTATCAATAAAAGATAATTAGAAATTAGTAATTTCGATGCGTGTAAATGTGACGAATAAAATTAAGTTGTATTTTAATATTGTGGCAAGATAAAAAATACAAAATATTTTTACACGCATGTATATATTATACTATCGAAATTGATTAGATTATTTCATAATATATAATATACGCACAATGCACATGTATATAATATATAGATATATTATAACAATAGAAAATATTGGATTAAAAACACGAAATATTTTTTATGCACATAATATTATCAAAAAACTTGAGAAGTCTACTGTGTAGTAATATATATCGTGTCTACCTCATCATTGAGTAATTCACCCTAATAGGTATGTCAAATTTGAATTCAATTTTAAATTATGCATTTAAAAAACAATATTCTGAACGGCCACGATCTGTCAACCTATATATTTCTAAGAATATTTAATTATATATTTATAATTCTATGAGTAATTTAAAGCTTTTTGTAATACGGCAAGTTGAACAAGTTATTGCTAAAAAAAAAAAATCGTTATATTTTATAATAATATTATAAAATATAATATTATTAATCGTTTTTAATTAAGTCAGTTCCGTCGTACCGTAAAACGGTGTGCATAGTTTCGTGGTGTAAATCGTTTAAAATTAATCTAAAATATTTTGAAAATGTTATTGGTAATAATTACCTATAAAATAATTTAAAATATATCATAAATAGCTTATTCATTTTTGTAATTTTGACAAATTTTATCAAAATTTGAACTTTCAACATTTATAAAAAAAAAATTGTGACTGATGTATTTTTGAAATTATTTAACAGCTGTTAGAACAACTTATGTATTCAATTTTTAAATAAAAAACTAGAATCTAGAATCTTGATCCAATTTCTACCAAAATCCACAATCAAACTGGACAAAAAAAAAACAAGTATCATTCTAAAGCTAATATATTCATCACAATCTAAATTATAATAACAAATTAATATAAAAATATTAAATATATTATACATAGTATATATAAATAATATGTATATAGATCCCACAATATTATATTATTTTAATTTGTAAGTTTATTTTTAAACATATCAGTTTCTCTTTCAATTAATTAGTATGCACACTTTTTGTTGTATTACAACTTTCTAGAGTTCATATTAATAATAATAATTGTGCTTTTAACGAATTTTCAAACTATTCGTCTCATTTAATATTAAAATGTGTTTTAATAAAGCTATTCCGAGACGTACCTAAAGGTATATAAAGTGAAAAAGTAAAGTTTTAAAACATTATTCTTGTCGTTAATAACATATTGTGATATTAAAATGTATTCAAAACTAGTTTCACTCGAAGTTACTCAGCGTTCATATTTTATTCCGAATAACCTGTAAGAAAATCGAAAGCTATATTATTATTATTATATTAACAAAATAAACAAATAAGATCCTGTTCTTTGGTTTATTAAAATCGCATGAGGAGTTCTAAATAAACATCAAGAAACTTTTATTTTTCATCTAACAAGTTGTAAAAGAAAATAATTTGAATACCGAAAACATTTTACTTTGCGATAGATACATTCACCTCTATTATCATTTATAATTGATATGACTATCTCATAAAATATTAAATTTTTTAAAATTAATGGGTGTTTCTTTAACCCATGCAATATGTAATAAAAAGCTGATTGAACGTATGCCTATTGGTGGTTCATATGCATAGAGGTGAATGCATTAATCGTCTGCAAATTAAAATCAACGTTTTCAGCGTGAAAATCGTTTTCTACCATATGATAGCATAGGTGTATGACCATAATCGAGTTGATTTTTTTGTGTTTTAAAATTCAAAGTAAGTATAATAAAACATAATATGTAATATGCTTTAATAATATTGCCACAACGCGTGTGCATTTAAGGCTTTTGTCTAATATTTATGTTGTATTGAAAAAAAAAAACCTAAAGTATAATATCATATTTCGCATTGGAGTGGATATCATGAAGTAGTCAGCTATATATTTTAAATACTATTTTTTTACATACATCTCCCCAATACCTATCATATGTATCAAGTGATTATTGATTTCTACATCTGTGCAGAAGCTGAAGTCGAATACTTACGGGCTACGGTCTACGACGATTACAGCTTTGTAATTATTATTCTTCAAAGGAAAATATTAATTTGTGTTTCGTGCTAATTAACGTAAATTATAGTAAAAGCCTTACCGATACATAAACGCTAAATCACGTATCGCGTATTCGCAAGTTTTATAATTGGCCGTATAAAATATCACACTTGAAACTTTTTACGGTGATTATAATACTTTACAAACCGTACGGTTCTTAATTGAGACATATTATTATTATAATGTATATAACTCGCAGTCCTTAGTTGATGTAAAAGTATAAAATGTGTTTGAGTCGCTGAATATGAGGCTGTTCGCAATGATTAACCGTATCAGTAGTATATATCATAAATATACAACATCGGAGATAATAATATTATTTTATAACGTATAATGAATAATATTTTTAATATTTTTTAATTATATTAATTACGATTTTATTACGATATTATTTTTGCAGTTGTCGCTGCATGATTAGATATAATTATAGTTAAATACTTAACTATATGAAATCGTTCATTTTTATGTCTGCAACATCATTAGATACAAGTTATAAAACAACACGAATACAGTTTTGTGTTTAGTCATTCCGTGCCGATCAGATTATTTTTTATTACTTTTGAGTATTTAATAATATGCACGAACATTTACGCCAAAATTAATAATCGACATATCGTTATTATTAAAATCGAAAAATTATATCGTTAAATTAATTTTACTATAAGTATAGATTATATGTGTTACACAATACACATACGATTTCTCCATCAACAATCACCTCTATACCTACAGGCAGAGCCGGATAGGCAAGGCATCGGCCCGCCGAAACATTTAATACTATGTATAAAAACAATTCGTGTAGTTATCAATTTTGATTATTTTGCACGTATCGGATATTGATTATAGTTTTAATTAATTCGTATTTACTGATAAATTCAATCAATAACTTCTAACTTTAATAAATTCATTATTAAATAAAAAAGAAATATCATTTGTAAGTAGCTACATATTTCCGAATTTCTGATTTTTTGTGCTTTATTATAAAACAATTTTCTTATTTCTAGTTCTAAATGTAGCTTTTCGATATTAAGATAGTACGAGTATCAAATTTCAAAATGTATTTCTTCTTTTTCATCATAAGTAACAACTACAACAGCACAACAAGACGTGTAGCCCGTGTAGGTAACTACGGTAACTACTAACTTACGCATTTAATATTATAGATTAATTTATTCGTTAAAAATCATAATTATATAAAATTAATATTTTAAGATGTCTCAGATGTTAACAATATCTGGAAATTTGGTGCCTGAAAATATTCCATGCCCCTACCCCCTTAATACATATATATATTTTATATATATATATATACATGTACATATCTGCCCACAATTCGTTTAACTAAACAAATCTGTTGCTTATATAGTTTTATAATAATACATAATATAATACATCAAATTTCATACTTCAATTTAATTCAATGCTGAACATCGAAAGCTAAAAAATATATTACATGCTTGGATTCCTAATTACTATCAACCTATTCGGATAACATTGATCAATCCGACACTGTTTTCAAAAATATTTATAAAAATTGATGTCTTCATATTTTTTAAATAAAAAATATATTATATATCATATTTGTCTACATACTACAATAAAAAACTTTAAAAGTGGATCCAAAAATCTAAAAGTATACGCACACACTAATTACAAATACAGATTATTGGGTCAAACATTTAAAAGATTAGACCACGGTCATCGACACTCAATAATATAAACTACGCGCAATGTTAATATTTAAATTTATATTACAATAACCACCTATTGTGCCCTTTCTCACGAACACCGTCCAAATATAAATGTGATAAAGATATATTTTTTTTTTAATTTGGCTCGAGAACTACCAACGTTTTCTTTTCAACTATATATACCTATAGTATCAAAATCTCGATGACTCAATCCCTTTAACTAACGTTAAATAAGATCCTATTTAAACGTAATTCATAGCAGAATTATTTGAAACGCCATATTATGTTCTTACATTTGATATGACGTCTGACAAGGGCACAATTATAAATGCTAATCAAACTCATTTCTTAGTGAAGTAATTCGGTGTAACTAATATAAATTACATACTTAGGTATGATAATAATGAATGTGTATGGTGTATCCCGGAACGAAAACGGTATTTAATGTAATCGATGAGCTCATTTAATATTCATCGGTGATCCCATACAGTTTTAACAATTATAATTTAAAATAATGTAAATGCCTACATATACATTACATATTATAGGTCAGGGGTGGCGAATTTTTTTTCACGCTACGTGTCAAAAATTAACCATTTAATTTTTTTTAGCGTGTCATTAAATTATGAAAAATATTATATATATATTTTGTTGTTGTTTATTATTAAAAATAAAATAAAATATAAATATTTAAATTTTTCACATGTTCTTCAGCATACTTGTTGCCTTCCGACGTCAATAATGACCGGTCGATCATTTTTATAAAAATCGCCTCCTAACTATAATATACGATTTCCCTATCGGCGTATCCTAAATTTTATCGTAAACGAAAATGATCAACTAATATACTACATATAGTTGGCTCTCAAAGCGCGGGCAATAAATGTGTAAGTGATTCCTAAACGATTCAAAAATTGAATAATACACAATATTGTTGTAATATAATACTTACAATTTTAATTATATTACTAAATGTTTTTGTCAACTAATATTTTTTTTTCTTGGGTGAGGGAAGGGAGGTTAAGGCTTGGACAACTAAGGTTATTAGCCTGTGGAACTGTGGGAGAGGGTACAATAGGGTTTTTTAATACGTGTGTGTATGTGTATGTGTATGTGCGGCAAGATTTTTACTACTACAAAACCCGGATGGCCACCCATCCAGGAACTAGTAGTAGTGGGCGTTACTTACTTTCAGTCGCAGAACGCGACTGGTAGCACCCAACGCGCTAAGCCAAGCCACTCGACTAATACTATATTATTATTTTTATAGTTGTATATTATTTGTATAAATGTATATAATATTATACACACCTAAGACTAATATTGGGTTCTAAATATGTCCCTTGATTTATACAAATCAGACTGCCATCATCTTCTTTCACTTTTTTTCTGGTTATTTTTTTTTTTTGTTTTTAAAAAAAATTATGAATTAGAATAAAATATGTACACTATGGCTATATTTGTAAATAATAGACATTTCACACATTGTTACACGGGGACAAACAGTGAATCGGACCGCGAACAACCTATTCGGATTAATGCTTGACCCAAATATGCGTACCAAAAGTTATGTCTGTAATATAACATACAATCGAGCACGAACTCTGTTTAATTACGTTACACCTAGATTCTCTAGTGTGTGGTCTATTTAAGCGGAGCGATGAATGTATCGATTTTACAATAACGTGTTGTTTTTTTTTTTTTAGTCTGTGTATACGATAAGTAATTGAAGTGATGCTTCAATTTTCAACTTCAGTAACTTTCCCGGCGCGAAAGTGAATCTAGTCGGTACTTTTGGGAGGTCAAAATTGAAAATTCCCAGTAGTATGTATTATAAGTTCAATCACAGGTAATCGTAGGTACCAAACATTACTGGATTAGGACAAACCGTAAAATAGCGACAAGATTAAAAAAAAAAAATCAAAAATGCATACCTATAATAAAATGTAAAAATAAATAAACTAAAAATGTAAAAAAAAGGAAAAAAATACATAAAACATATAAAAACTGAAGGTCATATAGATTGAAGTTGTAAAGTTTAGATCAATAACAATAATAATGAAAAAAAAAAAATCGAAGGTTATGATCCAAGTTCGACGTACGTACAGTGGAAAATACAGTCATAATAATAACAACACCATGGTACGCCTAGCTAATATACACTATAGTATTATACACGGTAAACATTATTATTAGGTATTGCGATATGAAGAAGGTGTACCACACGTATCGTACGTCGACACATTGTACTTGTAAATCGTATAAATAATATGTGTGCATAATAGTGCAGACGACCTGACGACACCGACGACTCCATCAAGTACTATAATGTCGTTGTGTATACTATTATTATTGTGATGCGACTTGCGCGCGTATTGTGGTAGTCATATATAAAATCGTTCTTCCTGTTTACAAACATTTTCCACGGGAAACGATATTACACAATGCGTTTATTTTGCACACTGCGTCGGCATCGGTGCTCGTGTAATAATAATATTTGGCGTGTAGGCCTCCTAAATACATTTTTCAATAGCCGTTGACCCCGTCGCAGGTCGCATAATATTATATTATTATAGCTGATGTGCACGGTGCGATGTGTCTGCGCAGATAAGGACACGCGTGGTCATTATGTGCGTCGGTAATATTATACGTACGCTGTGTCGACGCAAACGGATCCGATCAGATTTCGTCCGAAAATAGAAGACGCGCAGACTCCTCGTGCCTGCTGGAACGCGGGCAGCGCTGTAAATAATGATTATTTATCGTAAAAACGAAAATAATAATATCGAACAACGCGTACCGATATAATAATATTGTTACGATACTAAGACTAATAATATTATGATATGCCTATACTGCTACTACGCGCGTAGTCGGTATCACTGGCGTTTGCGTATTTTAACAATAATAAATAATATAGATGTCTGACGATGCCGTCATTTGTGGGTACAGTCGTCACGTATGGCGATATTATACTAGACTGCTGCTGCAGACCTCCATCTGATGTGCACTTATCGGTCATAGGTAAACGACTAGTAAAACTCTATGCTCGACTTTAATATTTAAATGCACAGTAAAAACCGTCTCGGCGGGATGTCTGGCAAAGGAAAGCGTATACATTGCACATTTATGTATAATGTTATGTGAAACGAAAAACGTACGGAGATAAAATCACGATTACAACAGTCGGCTTCGTATAATCATATTACTGTAAGCTGTTGTGCGTGTATAATACACACTTTGAACGAACCGCGTTTTGAGGTCGTCACATGCGGTAGACTACCAAAAAGTCCGAGGTAAAAAAGTCCTAGGAAAAAAATACCGGTGTATATATATATAATATTTAAAATAATTTATTTCGGGTTATGAAATACGAAACAAAAAAATGGTCGGCAAGTGGGTACCGCTCAACTGTACAGTAGGTGTCGAGTGGGTCGTTGTAATGATTGTGTTAGATTTGAATTTAATGATAATATAAAATCATTGCATACGAAAAACGGTTCTGACAGCCTATACATTACTAAGTATATTTTATGATATTATTGCTATTAAAATAATTCATTTTACTATTAATAAAACAGTAGGTTAAATTTATTTTTTGCCGAAAACAATTGAAAATGTCATTGAGTGTATAGAGTATAATTATATACTTTAAAAATTTCGAGCAATTAACAAAATGTCGCTCCGCTCAGAATCTGAAATCAAATAAATTATTCATACTAAAACAATATACGTAATATATATTAAATGATAATAATTTCTATCAAATATAGACTATTCGTTAATTTAATTAAAATTTATATTAATATTAATTGGAACGTTAATTTATTGTGCATCATATTGTATTTTTCCTTTTACTCGATTATATAAACTGGACTTTTATGCATCGGACATTTTTCTCGAACTTTTTTTCCGCGATTTTTACATACATAATATATTATAACAGTATTATACGCATACTTAAGATTGTTGGCTATCCTTTATCAAATGGGTTATACCAAAAAATTATTAATAAAAAACAGAAATGCGCGTTCTATCTATATTCTATAAAATATTATATTCGTGGATCGTCAAAGGGTTTCGACCGCATACCAAACGTCTAAAATATAATTTACAATCATCGATCATGGTCTTCACATATTATATTGTGCATGAAAAACAGACGCTATATTGTTTTATCAAAAAAAAAAAAAAAATAATAATAATAATAATAATAATACCATAAGTCCTTAATAATGTCGAACACCACGTATAGTATACACAGTGTCACTGCGTCCACATCACATATTTATACCATAACTCAAGTTTATTTAACATGGCTTCAGTGTTATCCTCGG
Source organism: Pentalonia nigronervosa (assembly GCA_014851325.1). Taxonomy (NCBI): domain Eukaryota; kingdom Metazoa; phylum Arthropoda; class Insecta; order Hemiptera; family Aphididae; genus Pentalonia; species Pentalonia nigronervosa. The sequence goes on along the minus strand of JACXSJ010000648.1, from coordinate 3,692 downwards.
CACGGAAAATATTATCTTTTGTCCCCTATCATCAGCTTTGACGAATTCAGAGAACTGAAAATATCAGATAAATAAGCCTGCACCATAGAAAACCATTTATAAACTATAATTAATATATTCAGTAGTTCCCGTGCAGTTATTCAAAAAGAACATCCAATTTTATAATTTCCCAGCTTAAAAACAAGCGACACAACCTTGCCACGTGTGAACAAGCGAAGTTTAGCGTTAAATTGCAGCTGCAGCTTGTCGCTTGTGTGTCATTGTGTATGATTCCCATATCTTCACGAAATTAAATTAAATCAAACGATTAGCTTCTATGTTTAATATTTGCACAAGACGGATTTGTGCGTAGTAAAATAACTGACGTTAATCGGCTGCAACGAACGAAGTACATACACGCCGGCTATGGATTGTTCCATTTTGTTTGACCAACGCGATTAGAACTCCGTATTGTATGTGTATTTAATAACGTCGATAAATCCGTTGTTATCTTTACTTCTATTTGACTGTTTATTTTCCAGTTTGATACGAATCAAACACTATTGTTATTAATATTGATTATTTCAATATTTACAAATGAATTTGCGGACCCCGTTTGGAAAACGCTGGTATACAGTACCACGATAGGTATTCGACGACGGCCACAAAATAACACAATATGCCAATATAATATAATATTATAGATACGTACTATAATAGGTCATCGTGCGCACCGTGTCATACAACTCAATCGCGTATGAGTATCTTTGTCGTCTTCCTCGTCGTACCTATATAATATAAATACATAAATATAATAAGTTTGACTTAAAAAATAAACACACTTGTTTACCAGTAATATAACCACTATATATGTACTCACGTATCTTCGATAACAATAGAATATTGTATGAATAATGGCATAAATCGATTTTCCGATATTATATATCATTAGGTATATACATTAATATACATATTATATTGGCATACACAGTGGCGTAATTAAGAATTAGTCTTAGAGGGGAGAAGGGGGATAGATATTTTTCTACACACAAAATACTAAATTTTCACAATATTTTCAAGTACAGTGGTAGCTGGAAATACTATATTATATCAAATATTAAAGGCTTTGAGGGGGAAATATTTCCCCCTTTAATTATGCTCCTGGTCGCACAAATAATTATTGCGATAAAGATCCTGTTTCTCTCTTAAAAAATGTCTTTTTTAGCTGTTTTTTTGTTCGGCTGTTTTGCTGAGCTCCGAAATAATATGTACATTTCACTCTGAATACCAAGTGAAGTATCAATTCGAGTTTTGTCGTCGTTATCTCAGCAACATTAAGATCAAATATTACCGCAGACCCAATTTCGAGTATTATCTTATAACACCGCGGATCCAATTCGTGTTTAATTGAAGCGATTAAATATTCAGGGACCTGACTCACGTTTTCCCTTTTCACCACGTCCACCCGATTCCCTACAATAATTCCTTCGACTCAATGCAATTACTGTACCTAAATTGTATACACTTGCGGTCGAGTAACCTTGATAAGGTTCACATCGTCGATTAGTCAGTCCGAGTGTAAGTCGTTAAGTCGTCCGTCGCCGGGTTATCCTTTAGCTTCCGCCTCGCCGTGCCGTTCGATTCTTTATCAATGGTTTTCGCGTTGCCGTTAGCGAGCGATTAAAGCATTGGTCCATAATAGAATTATGACATAATTAAAACGTATATTAGTTTGGCGTCATCAGTTGTCACTGCCGGTATGCGCATCCGGCACAATCCGTTGGTCGTTTCCAGAAAATTAACTCAGTGTGGTTGTGTCAATATAAGTAAAACGCACATCATCTACCCTTGTACGATATTATTCATAAGTTGCTATCCCGTATATTCTGTAGGCTGCCTCAACGTTCATTTTGACAAATTATTGTAGTCGCGAACTAAGTAATGCGTCTAAATAATGTTATATAGGTTTGTGAAATCCTATAATAAACATCGATAAACTAGTCGCGTAATCGTTATTAAATCCACGAATGCGGTAACATTAAAAAAAAAAAATGATGTATTTATTAAGGTGTTATTTTTATGTTAAATACATTAAAGACATGGTTATAGGTAAAATTTTTGACATTTTAAGTATGCTGTTTTATATAGTTATATAACTTAATCAAATAGTTCATTATTATTAACTATAGGTATGCAGTATATGACGTTTAAAAATAACTAATTATACCACAGTTTAATTGCATATTGCAAATCATAAAACAAAATATTCTTTATACCTAAAGTCGCACAATAAATTAACAAATAAGTAAAATATAGAAAATAAGTATTAATTTTTATAAAATAATATATTAATAAATTAGAGTACAAATTAAAAATAGTTCAATAGCATTTTTTACCTAACTTATTATAATAGACAAGTATATAGCTGCAAATTGTAATTAGCATTCTAAATATTAAAAATTTTTTTTTTAAATTTGTGAGTTTTAAAACGTATTCCATTCCATTCAATTAAAATTGTCTTATAAATTACTGTAATAAAAATCACATTTGTATGGTGTATAGCAGTATGTACTCAAAGCTTCTATTACAAATTTAACTAATTAAAGGTAACTTTTTCCGTGGATATTTTGCCGTATATTTATTTGGGGGCTCTTTTGGTATCGCATGCATAATATCCTACATCTTTAATTATGACGCACCGTTTGAAATTGTCAGTTTTTATATGAACTCTGTGAGCTACATCTCTGAGGTACCTACTATATTGAACCGCATTACAAGCGAAAAAAAAACAAATCGTATAATGACATGTGCAAAAAATTGTTTGTATATTTCCTTCCTAAAAAGGATGACTTTTTTGTCCGTAGCTTACACAGATTTGAGGCCCATCAGGCAATGCGTAATATCTACTACATATCCGCACTTACGGCAGTGGCAGCTTTACTGCTGAGCATCGAGTAAGTATTTGTATAGTAGTTCAATCCTATAACAACATCGGATAGTAAAAATTATGAGAGGAATGGAATTTGCCCAATATGATTTCCGATAAGATTCGTAAAAATATTTCCTACCTATATATGGACGTCAGGTAATATATTAAGATTTAAAAAGAGCAGAGGACGTATCGCTCCTTGTGTTGTTTTCGTCTTAAAAACGTAACCATTGAAAATATGCGTTCAACAAGAACCAATTTTGTGTTGTTAACTTCAATAATTGGCTAAATTGAACTGTCATCAAACTCTAAGGGAGAACATGACTTTTTTGTATTTGTATTGGGGTTTTATACAATATTTTGATTTTTGAGTTATAGTTATGGCTTATGATTAGTACCTATGTACAGTATTATAATTTCAAAATACTCTGATACTAAAATTAACAACACGAGTCAGGATCGTAAATTTGGTATGTTGTATATTTCCCTAGGTTTAACAAGTTTTACTAGACGGAGACTACACATGACGTGGTCGTGAGTCGTAACGTACTCTATTACGGATCGCGGTGAATTGGTCGCGAACATTTGATCGCCGGTGAATTGATCGCGGGCGAATTGGTCGTGAATACAATTGGTCGCCAGGATAATTGATCGTCAAACGAACAATTTTAGTTTTTTAATTGTTTTTATTATACTAATTACATAGGTAGTTAATATTTAATATACACTATCACAAATACTCTTATTTATTTTTAAATAACGTACGGTAAATCCAATTTACAAT
>JACXSJ010000647.1:0-190382 GCA_014851325.1 Pentalonia nigronervosa | reverse complement strand
TTCGATCAATAAACTTAAAAATGTAATTTTAAGGCTCCTCATTAATTATTACTAGCATCATTAAAAAATAAATATAATTAAATCATGAAAATTGTTATAAGAGTCTTAAGTTAGAATTATGAAAAAGTTTGTCAAAACCAAAAAAATGTACAAGCTATTTTAGAGTTAAAAATACATAAAATTGTTACTTTTAATAGCTAAAGGCGCGTACACACTATAGTGATCCGAACCTCTTGAAAACCGTTCATGAAATTTTCATGATAATTCGTCATAGTGATGTAAACACTTATGAACTATTTGCAAACTATAGGGAATGTTGAACCAATGACAAACCACAGTCGAACAGCTGACTGTAGTATCTGTATCTGTCAACCTGGACTATCAAATGTTTGAGATGTGTGGTGAAGTTATGATAATGGGCTTATTTACAAAAAAAAGAGTAGAAAAGAGGAATAGCAAAAAACAACGATGGTAGATGTCTTAATTATATGAAAAACGTGATGGTATGTAGCTATTGTTGAATTTAAAGTCACAACAAATAGGCGGCCAGTACACAAATTTCATACGAACTACTCCTATTGTTTTTGAAGATCTACTTCAGAAAATTGAGACCCAAATTTCCGGACAAGAAAATATAATAAAAATCTCCTCAATAATTAAGAAATGTCTAACAAAAAAAAAAGTTTATCAGAAAGTCAAATTAATTTTTCATGAGTGTTTAAAGTTCATATTTGTTTGACGTTGATATTCACTTGTAAACTAACGATTTCTAATAGAATGATTTTTTTGTAATTTCAATACAAATAAGATAGATACTTTTCTCAAAACCTGGTTTCGCGTAAAAAATTATATATTTTCTCCTGATTATTTTAAAAAATACTGTATGTTTATTTTTAATTTTCCCCCTTAAAGTACCAACTAGATTTAATTTTCTACCAAAAATCAACCTCAAAAGTCATAATTATAGCATTTTTACATCACCAACGGATAATAATAGACTCAAAAAAAACATAATTATAAAATCAGTACATTAATTGCTCTCCTCAGAATTAAAATGTGCGTACTATGTATTTTCAATATTTCTATAATTACAATTTATGATGTATCTTGTATTATATATTTATGGGTGAAAAATAGGTTAGTTGGTTTATCTAGAAAAACCAAGTGTAATACTGAAATTTGCTAAACAAAATTTAGAAAATTAATTCAAAAATAACTATTTTTAAATATCTGTGGTGAATTTATTCAGTTACCAAATTCGTGAAAATCATTATTTAATGCAATTTTTGTTTATAAATGTGAGTTTTTTAAATTCTAGTTTGATGTTGATTTCAATAGATATTTCCTGCTTGTACTATTAGGTTAATAATGATTTCTAAAATATTTTATTTAAAATGTATTTGTTTCAAATTAAATATATGTTTTTTATTTTTGATTTTATTGTTACTAGGGCGTGGAATTTGATGCATTTACATTGTTTTCTTTTGCTCTAATGCGATGCTCGTCTTTACAGAAATTTGATTCTAGGTATACAGAATCTAATGATATATGTAAATTTTATTTTGCATTTTTAGAAAATCGTTTGCTTTACAGTTATTTTTTTAGTATTTTTAGGTCATTTAATTCATATTTCTACTTGCACTTATATTTCCATTTATTCTTATTGAAAGTTACATTTTATTATAACACATTATTTTGATAATACTAAATATTCGATAAACGTAACATGATAAACTATTATCATTAACAATATTATATCGTAAAGCATTTAATTGTTTGTATAAAATATATTCCATTTTTGTATTAATTGTTTTAAAAATGAATATTGTAGACATGTAGACGGTAGGAATGGACAGAACCGCTTTCGACTAGAATGAACCTTTAACTTTTCGGCCATTCTGGAATGTTCGTTTTCGGCCAGTAGACTATTTTAGTAACCAACTAAAAATATTGTTATTATAATTTATTTTAAAATTACATATTAAGTCAAGTAAAAATTATAAACATTATATTATCAATTTACACAAAAAAAAAAAAATAATAAATAAATAAAATTTTAAGGATATTTAATTTTTTTTATAATTGTATTATATTAATGAACTCCATTTGTGTAATCTTTAGTCTCTTATATTTCGTTATGCTGGTATAGTTTTACGACTAAGAACTTTTCTATATTTTGGGAATTTAGAAATATCATCACTCCATATTTTTACATACGATTCTATTTAAATTTCATTTAATTTATTTAAACAATACATATTTGGAGGGGATTCTTAGTTAAAATATGAATGGTAAGATTCTGTTGTTCTAGTTAAATCAGAAGAGCTTGATGCCCAAAAAGTAGGAGGAAATATGCTTTCTTTACTGATATAATAATGTCCGGTTAATAGTCATAGTATGACTGTAGAAAAATCGCCGGTAATATAAGTTTAATATTATAGAACGAAGATAAAGATGAAGGATGTTGTATGCACCTAGTTGGTAATTATTACATTTATCGACCGTCAAAGTATATATGTTGAATTCTTCATAATATAGGTAATAATTCTCAGTAATAACTTTTTATATATGATACAGTAATATTAATAAATTAATTTATGATTATTTATTAAGTAAATTAGTAGTTTAACAGAAAAATATATAAAGAATATTTTAAATTAAACACATGTGCTATAATAAAAAAAAAAATTAAATATTTCTAAAATTTTATTTTTTTTGTGTAAATTAATAATATAATAAACATTATATTTTTTACTTAATTTAATATGTAATATTAAAATAAAATGTAATAACAATATTTTAAAATGATAATCAAAATAGTATACTAGCTGAAAACAGGCATTCCAGAATGGCCGAAAAGTGTCCCGCCCGTAGGCACTTAGTAAGTAATATAGGTAAGTATATCATTACATTTCGTATCTCTGTTAAAAATTTATCTTGTATTAGACGATATATATATATATAGCTCAATAGTGTCTGTTGTTCAGAATGTAGAGTGTAGAGATAAAAACTTCGCTAAAGTATAACCTATAACTTTTTGTCAAATGTAAAATTTAAATTTTTAATATAATTTTTTTAAAATTTTTATGGCGTTTTATGTATTGATTTTATTATATTTTTTTAAATATTTTTAGGTCATTGAGGTCCAGACCATAATTATGTCATATAAAACTTTTTTATTATTAAAATATAATATTAATTTTTGTATATAGCTAATTAAATTAAATAGGTTAACTATTGTAAAACAAGTATAAAATTCAGAAGAATTAATATGGATAACCTTATTGGTTATGGCATTAATTACAAAAAAATAAAAAACTTTTGATTTTATATTTATATTTATATGAATTGTGTTATTATAATAATTATTGTATATAGTTTTTTTTATATTCTAAGATAGGTTTATTTAATGTTTGGCATGTGAAATACTTTTGAGGACAATTTAGGAAAAATCAAACATGTAATAGGCATTGTAACAATTTCATATTTGCATTTAAAATGCACACAAATTAATAATTAATTTAGGATGGTTTTATTTACATGGTAAATTACCATTACTTTTACATTTGAAATACTAATGCGAAATACTAACTTGCATCATAATTGTGAGACGAGTGCCTAACAATCCAGTTGGTACCTGTAGTATTTCATCTGCATTATGTTTTTTTATATACGCTGTACAGTGTACTTAATATTATACCTATAATGCTTATAGTAAAATTTTATTAAAGTAGACATTTGAGTAAATCTAATTCACCTTTTTAAGTAAAGATTTTATTTCAAGAGTCTAGTAATTTTTCAATAGAGCACATTTGAATGATTGGAATTCATATTATCCACATGCGACTAAACAAGAAATTCTACTCAGTAAAGGGATATAAATGTTTCAAAATACCTTTTTTTTTTTATTGCGTTAAGTCTTATACTATTATACGAGTATATCTATATTCCCTTTAATAATTGTATGTTTAGTGAGATAGAAAAGTATATATAACTATTGACTATGTATGTAATAAAAATATATTATGCATATGAATATTTTTTTTATTATTAACAATTTTCATATAGAAAATAACAAAGTAACTTTACGTATAGAATACTGCATTTTATAAACAATATTCTACTGAATACATTCCCAAATTGATAGTTAATAACTCAGTCAATGGATTATTTTTCAGTGTCCTCAGTTTATTAGAATAAATAAATACCCATAACTAGTAGTGATATAGAATGATATAGAGCATCGTACCTGACTTCACAGAGTCATATCTTCACACTTAGTCCAACACCCAATTCGAACAAGGTAAGCAAAATATATATACAAGGTAATCTATTTAACCTAAGACACTCAATATTTCAAAAAGTATTTACGTTTTTGGAAATATTTTTGTTACATAGTATAAGTTTGTTATAAAACAATATTTTTCAAAAAAAATTATTTTTTTAAATATTTTTAACTTTATTATTTTTTAAGTTTTTTTTAATTTTTTGATTTACAACATACAGTTTTAATTTTATAATCCAAAGCAGAATATTTATCTGAGTATTTTGATTCATAAAAATCGAATTTTGGTAGTCAATGAGTTATAAGTATTTGAAGTTTAGATGAGCAGTGTTGGGTGGTATGCGGGTACCCTGCAAAATGTTGGTCAATTACTCCGCTCATCTAAACTTCAAATACTTATAACTCAAAAAAACTCATTCAAAATTCGATTTTTATGTATCAAAATACTCTGAAAAATACTTTGCTTTAGATTATATAATTAAAATTGTCTGCTATAATTCAAAAGAGTAAAAAACTTAATATTTTTTTTAAAATTAAAAAAAAATAATTTGGTTAAATATTTAATTAAATATATAAATTTTTTTTTAAAAAAATATTATTTTGTAACGACTTAATACTATGTAATAAAAATATCAAAAACGTAAATACTTTTTGCAATCATGAGTATCTTGTGTTAAATAGATCACACTGTTAGATTAGCTAATATAAAATTTATGGCGATTAATGTAATAATATTAATATTTTTATTTGATTTTATTTCTAAAATGTGTAATTTATTTTATTTTTTTATAACAACAAATTTTTATATTAATCTAAAAATATGATTAAAATATAGTTATTAATTGTTAATGCTAGTGACGAACCCGTTACAGCGCTTCAGGCGTAACTGCCGAAGTATATGTAAACTAGTGTACCGCAATCTGTAACAACTATCGGAGTATATGTAAACTAAAACACTGCGGTCAGCTCGAAACAGTTCCATAGAGGAATCACAGAATGCACCTATGGCTATTCGGATTCGGAAACGGGTGAAGCATCTAAAAAAACTTCAACTAAGTCATAATTTTTATTATATTAACCATCAAATCATTAGACCTCAACTATGTGAATATATCATCAAGAAAACGATCACAAAACGTTTAATGTCGTAGGAAAAACGATATGAAATCAGACAACTTACAATCGGCATACGGTCCGAAATTACAGATATACCGGCCGTATCCTAACCTGACCTTCTTCCCTAGTGTTAACTGCATGGCTAGTGAAGGATAGACACACCGCATAGTGAACAAATCATAGCTCAGACTCTGGTATATACTGTTTTACTTTAAGTGCGATTTCCAAGACTGCCATAGCCGTCCAAATACCGCCACCGGATCTGCTTAGTAACAATGTGTCTCGGATTTTCACCGAGACAATTCACTTTCGCAACCACGGAGTCATTACTCCACCGCATTGTACGTGTACCAAACACGTCCCAATCTCTGCCTATCCACAGATCACACCACCGTCTGTGTTATATTATGGGTAGACCAGACGACTGTTGTTACCGCCAATCCGCAACGCCGTCAATCCCGTGCCACCATCGACGGAGATCATATGTGAGTGTCCACACCTAATACTACCCCACCCCTCCATAGTATTCTACGTCACGTATTATATTCAATATTCCTAATTGTTATTGTATGCTCTATTGAGAATCAATCATAAAAAATGTTTTTTATTTTATGTGAAACTATATATTGTTTATTGTATTCATGTAAAAATATAAAAATATAATAGAACCAATCAAGAGAATAAATTGTATTATAAGCTATAAATCATAATTAATAGGTAGTTGGATTTAATTTTTATATAACATAGGTAGTAATTTTTATTTTATTATATTTTCTTTAAATATATATATATTTTATTTTATTTTAAAATCTGTAAATGTTAATCATTTACTGATATATGCCTTCTATGTATTATCACCAGAAACAAAATTGCCAATATAAAAGTAAAAATACTGACATTTTACATTCTAGGTGCATTAAGTTAGCTGTGTACCTAACCTATTGGTTTTATAACGATGTATTTTTTTTATTTTTGTGCTTGTTATTAAGACTTAGAACAGATTATATTTAAAATTTTGGGGCTAGATTATATACAGAGTGAAGAAGAGGGGGTTCGTCCAATAAATATTTACTGCTAACAATTTATTATAGGTATTCAATAACATATGAAAGATAAATTTATCAAAAACAATTGAGTTTAGTATATTTTTTTTTTGTTTTTGTCTGATTAAGTTTGTGGTTAAATAAATAATAAGTTTTTTTTTTTAATTTCAACGAAATTACTTAAACACATATATAACTCTACTCAGTATTATGTTTTTATTTTAATGAATATTTGGGATGTAAAAAAATAATGTATAAGTGATGGCTTTATATTTTATCATCACTTGATTTTCAATTCTAATTTCATCCTTGGAATATATTATGTCAGCATTTGATCTTGTTTATACATCGGAAGGAGGTAACAAATGGCAAATTATCAGTATTTTTCTGGATATTTGGTAGAAACAATTAACTGTTAACACATCATTTGTTTATAGTATAAGTGATAGAATTAATTGTTTTTTATCGTAATCAAAATACAATTGAAGATATTTTATAAAGAAATTTAAATCAAAAAATCATACGGAAATTATATAGATATGATGTAGTTTTTAAATATAGCTATATAATGTTAAAATAAGACTTTTATTCGATATTCCATTCGAGTTGATAGTAGGTTTTAATATAAACGAAAGTTTGAAAATTATTTTTTAGTTAAAATCACATGGCATTTTCAAATTAAATACATAATAATACATGAAAATGTTATGAACTTGTTTTGACTACAGAATAAAAAAAATATCAAAAATAAATATTTCCAATTATAAGCGTTTGAAAATAAAATTTTGACATGGTTGGAAATTTAAAGAAAAACAATGATTTTTTCAAACAATTGTCTTCAATTTATTGTTATTCAAAAAGCATTAATTTAACCCAAGACTAAAAACAGTAAAAATATTGTTAATATTATATGTGTTATTATGTTATACGCTGAGTGCATTTTAAAATATTTAAACTATTTCTAAGTTATATACTATAGACAATTGTAATATTTTGATTTGTTTAACTTTTTCTCGATTTATGTTTTACACATTTTCAATTCTCAACTATAAGACTTGAAAATGTTTTTTAGGCTCAAAAATACACATGCACCAGTTTTTTTTATAAACGTTTGAAGTTTATCCTTTCGTTTGAGCTTGTTCATTTTTTCAAAGCAATAATTAATATTTTAATATAGTTCAAATTTTAAGAATTCTGTTTAAGTAACCTATTCGATATCAAGGTTACATTAGAAATAAAATGTGTGGCAGAAGTGTGAGTTCAACTTTTTTTACTATACGCCTCCACAACACTCATATCAATATACGATACCTACTTAAATTAATATATTATAAAATAAAAACATGATTCTTTAAATAATTGATAATAATTTGTTTACAATATAATTATGTTTTTTATTCTATATGTACATTAAAATACAGAGATTATCTGAGTTCATTTAATAAATACAATAGTTAATTGCTGTTTTTATTTTTTTTAATTTTATATGTTTAAGATTTATAAAGAAAAAAATACAAATATTTAGCGAAATTAAAAATTTTTCGAGCGCGTATTTAATATTTTAATTATAATGTTTACATGAATACTTTATCTTAAAAACTTTCTTAAATTTATTATATGTTACAATTTCATTTTAGAAATGGTTTGTTTTAAACTGGATATGATAGTATTACATTATTATATACCATGTACCATTAATCAACAAACAATTAATTATTATGATATTAATGGATTAAAATTCTTTTTATTTTTTGTAATTTTTCTACCCATATTTTTTTTATATTTTTTCGTTAATGAAAATAAAAACCATTGAATTTTAAATTTCGAATCTTGAACGTTACAAGTTTTTTTTTATTTTTATTTTTTACTGCAATATCTTTATTTGATTTTGATTGGTATCTGGTTGTATTTGAATATATTTTTTTTTATTATTAAGAACAATACAATTTACAATATTTGCCTAAATAATATAATAAGTAGGTGCATTTAATAAACGAATACATATAGTTTTGCATGGACAACACGATGAAAAAATTCCCCATTGATGATGACATACTTATCTCATATATGAACTTAATTAATATAGGTAACATTATTAATTATATTATATTATTTGCATTTTAGTTTGTGTGGTGCGCTTTTTGGAGATATGTTGGTAGATATGATAAAATAAGTATCATATAGTGTGTATTTACATTTCTGTAAAAACATTTATAAACTATAATTTATAGTAAAATTTAGTTGTTTTACTTTTAAGTCATATTATATAAAGGGAGATGTAAAAGAGGAAGAGAATGTTAATATCCTCAGCGCAAAGGATTGGAATGACTAAATTATTGGCCTGATTTAAGAGAGTTTAGCAGAACTATATATTGAAATTCCAAAGGACCATACAGTTCTTATGATTTTCTCGCATATTAAAAGTTTTAGATATTGTTATATTATAGATTTTAGTTGATAACGGAATTGATGTAATTGTGATCTATATTGCAGATTTCTTTTTCTCTAAAACGAAGAACACAGATTTGTCATTTATCTAATAATAATTCCTTAATAATTAATTTCTGTTCATACAGAGATTGAAGTTTTATTGATAATAATTAGTTAAGGATAATATTTTAGAGAATATATTTTTTAAGTGAAAGTGATTTGTTCAGATTTGTTAGTCTTAGTATGAGCATTGATTTTATAATACACAGTAATCATTTTTTTAAAATAAATGGTTTCATAAATTTGATTCATAATTATTTTGACCTTGCGTTAATTGTGTTTGTGTGATCCTTAAATAGTTGACTAACTTTAATGAGATTTCTACTGGTGGCTAGAAGAGTAACTATGGTTTAAAGGAAATAAATACGTTGTAAATTTCAGAAGAATGATCATAGACTTGTGGAACTCCGGTATTACTTCAACCATGTTTATATTTATATTAAAAATACTGTTTCTATTTTTTTAAATTATTCCAGTTTACATTTTTATTTTTAAAAACGTCATTAGTTTATTTAAGGTATTTGTTTTTGCAAGATTGATTTAAATTCACTCAGTATAACACTATTTTCCTAAAATACAACTATTATGCATCTTATGCTTAAACCGGATTTACACGATGATAGTAAAACGCGATAGTTGCTATCGTGATAATGCCTGATAGTTACTGTCATGAAAGTGAAGTATCTATACGCTTCAAAAATTATAGTTTACTATCAAATATAATATAATACATGATAGTTGATTATGTATTTGTAATATTTGTATATTATAAAAATGTGTTTTTTTATTTAAATCATAGTTTTTTAAATGCAATTTATAGCTTTACATGAATTGTATCAAAAATCAAAATGTCAGACGAAGTGATATACAGAATTATTCGCGTGATTGAGGAGTTAATTGCCGTTAAAAGAAAAAGTGAAAAAAAATAGAATATAGGTAAAGAATTGGATTCTTAGAAGACGAAGTTTAGGGGCCTCAAATATTATTAAAATAATATTTTGAAAAATACAATCGAACACATGGGCTGATGGGCTGTCACCTATCACGATAGTATGGCGCAATGATAGTTTACACGATGATAGAACGATAGAACTATCACGATAGAACTCCCAACTATCATGCATGCTTGATAGTGTGATAGCACTATCGCAATAGTTCGATAGTTACGATAGTTACGTTTACACGATGACACTCTCACGAGAGAAGCTATCACGATAGCAACTATCGTGTTTTACTATCATCGTGTAAATCCGGCATTAGAATTATGTTTTGGTGGTTGACAAGTAGTAGTTTAGTTTTATTAGTAAATAAATTTAAACAAAATATATTAGACAATGATCAAATTCATTCGGAGTAATGATTAATAAAAATTATTTTGTTTGTCAAAAAAAAAAAAAAAAAAATAATTAACATAGATCCAATTTATTGTTAGATTATTTTATCAAAAAATATGTTCTTAATTGTTTATATAATTAAGTAAACTTAATCATATAACTAATAACCAATCATTGTTTAGCAACCAATTGAGTTTTGGAATAGGACAAAGGAGCAAATATAAAAAAATAACTCATTTTTAATCACACCACTCATTTGACTAAATAACTTGTAATTAATTCAATATAATAATAATATTGTTTTAAGCATTTGTCAGAAAAAAAAATCGTTTTATAAGGTATTTTTTTTTTTAAATTCAGTATATAATTTATTATAAACACACAACAATATGGAAAAAAGTATTATTATATGTTCTGAAATTGATACAAGACATCTTAAGGTCTATGAAAAATACAAACAATAAAATAAATCTATTTTTAACAATCACGTATCCCATCATAATAACAATTTTCTATTATTGTTGAATAATAACCTTTCCCTAGTGGACTGGTCCCGGAATTTCCATAATGAAATTGAAACGTAAATTTTACTTCAAAAAGTCAACTAATGAACTATTGATTAAAAATTAATTGTTTTACTTGTATTTATATGGACTTTTTATTTAAAATATAATATACTGAAATTGAATTTCGTAACTTGTGAAATAATATCAATGAATTCATATATGAGCACCTAATAAATAGTGAAAAATCTTTAACGTTTCGCAATCAGGATGATTTGAGCTACAAGACTTCTATTTTACTAGGTTTCAATCACGGTTATTCTCTCGGTGGCCTTTTAGCATTATACGAGCTTAGCTTATACTTTCTGTTAGTGATATAAACATTTCGCTCCCTGGGGATACATGTAATGTGTTCGACTGCAATGCATTACTAGAGGATATATATATATAGTATTAATATATGGTATTCTTTTTTACCTCAAAAATATTTCTATTTTTTAAATAAAAAAAAATCCAATTCGTTGTTAACCCCATTACACTCTACTCATAAGAACTATTTTCATTTTGTTAAAATGTTTATATGGCCTGTTGAAATTAAACTTTATTCTCTTTCCTACACGTGTACATTAACCCGGGATACTTCACACACGTGTTGTAAATAAAAATAGATATATTCGTATATGTAGTTTATAACAAAAACAATAAATATTATGTAATACATTGATAACAAACAAATAAAAATAAATACAATTGTGTTTATATCTAAAGGTTTTGATTAAATGATTAATATATATTGAATTAAAATTTAACTATATACCATTTTGAAAATGGTCGAAACACTTCACATAGATAAAATATATTAAAATATGAGACATAGCTCTAAAATTATGTCAAGTATTATACTTTGTTCATCAATGTGTAATAATTACAGTCACCGAAATATTGTCTTATTGGACTGTAAAAATGTTACTATTAGGTAAATTTAAAAAAAGTATTTTCAATGTGCTTGTATTTAATTCAACTTATTTGAAACGTATCGAATCGATTTATCTTGTAATTATTATTTGTCAAACAGGTAATGCGTAATTCCTGGATAAAAATATCAATGAATAAAAACCACAAAAAAAAAAAAAAATAATAAAGAAAAATTACTAAAGAAAAAATAATAGTTTTTATCTCCTTCCCACTGTTTGCTATAATTATTCATATTGAATACATTTTGAAAATTTTAAATGGTAGTTAAACTGCAAATTATTTGAGTATTTGTCAATAAGAATTTTAATTATTATTATTTTATAAACTGTATTATTTATTAACAAGCAACATCAATGATTAGAGTTAAAAATATGTTTCTATATAAACATAAAATGTCATGGGTTCATAAAAAAAAAAAAAATACAGTAATAGGTAAACGGTTTAAAGTTTATTTCTTTATATTTCATTTATTTATTTATTTTTTTTTTTTGATACTACATAAAAGCATATTTTTTACTGTTGATAATTTTGGAATTTTAATTTATAATTGTGTGTACAACGGAGATAAATAATATTGTTATATTATGATCTATGATTAAAGATTTCAAAGAAAATATAAAAAATAGTTATCATATACATATTGTAAGGGACAACGTTAGTTGTTATGGTAATGCTATTGTATTAATGAAATACGCAATGAAGTTGAACATTTACAGAAAATTATGATTTTTAAATTTTTAAATAATTTTTTTTAAAATTTTTAAATATTTTTTACGTGTCATTTTTAGTCGACTTGTCTTTATAGATTAACAACTTTTAAATACCCATGCAAATGAAAATTATTTAGCAACTAATAATTAATTAGATAGCTATAAGTGTAGTTATAGAGCTATGTCTCCCTGGTTCGTTTAAAATTAAAAAAATTTAAATTTATCTACCTATAATGTTTATATTATAAGCTAACTAACTAATATTCGTTTAGAAACGACATTCAAAATACATAATATTTTTGTATAATACCTATCACTACAATGAATAAAATTTTCTAATATTATTTAATAAAATCTATAGAATATATTTTTCCAACATATTGATAATGTTTAAAAACAATAAATGAAAGTAAATACTTCATAGTATAATATTAATCAGATAGCTATTAATGTTTAAATATGAATATAAACATAAAATAAATAATAGTTTATGTAACTAGTATAACTATTCTACAAACATTTAATAAAGCATTGATTTGATTAGTATTATAATTTATGTATTTTATACTTTTCTATATTTTTTAAACCACACAATTTTCTTATCTAATTAAACATAAATAGGGATAATGCGTAGGCATAAAAGTTATTATATTTTCACTGAATTGTCCAATAATTGTTTTATCCTTAATTTAAAATTGAATCATTGATAACGAAAGTGTTTGAGATGACGAAAAATGAGGGTTAATTTTAAACACTACTTAATTTATTAATTTGTTGCTCGGGCAATAAGAAAACATAATAAACTTAATGAATAAAGTACAATGAAACATGAAAATATTCTTAAAATTAAATCACGGGTGACAGGCAAATTGTAGTTAGTATTATTAAAGGTTTTCCCAATCTTTGGACCAATAAATTATTGTATCAACTAGAAAATATATTATATAAATGAAAATACGTGGAATTAATTTAATGCGCATGTACGGTTTACGGTTAGACGTTAGGAAACGTGTATATAGGTATTAATATGATAAATTATTATAATTATTCAAAAAAATAAATATAGATAAAAACACGGCCTAATCAAAAAACCATGTGTGTATTTTTAAAATTATTTTTAAATTTTTTTCGTACATATTATTTTGTGCGAGTAATCGCGAAATGACCGTATACAGAGTATATACTGTAATAATTCGTAGGCGTAATAATTCTTATATCTGTCACCCGTGTGCAAAAAACTATTTTAATATTATTATTATTTTATTGTTATTGTTATAAGACTGGCGATCGATAATGAAGAGTGAGAGCATGTTGGATAGTTGAGGTATATACCTATGTAGACAGACCAATGGAGAAAGAATTAGACAGACAAATGGGGAGAGAGATGGAGAGAGAGAGAGTGAGAGAGAGAGAGAGTGAGAGAGAGAGAGAGAGAGAGAGAGAGAGAGAGAGTGAGTGAGAGAGAAACAACAACTGTCGATATTTTTAAAATAGTGTTAAAATAGTGAGTATGATATATATTATAACATATCTTTTATTATATTAATATTATTATTGAGACACGTTTATTGTTTGTCAGAGCCGTCGTTCTTTTCCTCGTTCAAACGTTTTCTGGCCGCAAAACCGCGGACCCTAGCCTGTATCTTGACGGCCGCTTGAACCAGCGCTTCTGCTTCGGCCACATCATCCAGCGTGGACACTGCGATCGGATTCGCCAAAGTGGTTGTCGGATTCGTCGCCGGATGTTCGACCTCAGTGCCGCCACCAACGCCACCTATGTCCTCGTCGCGTTTAAAGACTTCGTCGTCACCCGTCTGCATCTCATCGTCGTCATCGTCGTCACCCTCGTAAACAACAACACTTGCATCAACATGGCCAACACCAACACTACCGACACCAATGCGTCCATCACCATCACCACCACCTCCGCCACTGCCAACGTCTCTGCCACCACCAACGCCGCCGGGAACTCCGGAAACATTTTTTTCATCTCCGACATTGCCGGAACTAGACCCGTCGGCGGCATCGTCACTTCCGTCATCACCGTCCCCTCGTCCGTCGCCGGTGCCACGTGGCTCGCATCCATACTCCTTAAGAGGCGCATAGCTGACAGACACGACCGACTTTTGGTCATCGTCCGACCAACACTGGCTCTCGTCCGTGGTCGTTGTGGTCGTGGACGGGGCCGCGTTCTTCAGGGACTGCCTGACCCGGTAGCCCCGGAAGCCCGCCTGAATCTTGACCGCGGCCGCGTTCACTGCCTCCACGTACTTTCGGGCCCGGAAACCGCGATACACTGCCTGTATGGTGGTAGCTGCCCGGTCGTCGGCTCCGTTGTCCTGTGCCACAACAATTGCTGTCTCAGCTGATTTGTCTGGTGATCCACCGCTGGCCGCCGATTTCATGACGTCGTCGATTTCTTTCCCGGGACAATCTTTTTTTACCATGTCGTCGCCTACAAAACCAAATATTATATATTAACATTATTATAAATATAGATTTATATTCTGATTTTTTTTTAAATAACTTTTTTTAATATTTTCATTGTATTATGGAGCTATGATTATGTTAATTATTTGATTGATAATATTTCTTAGTCTACAAACAAAACACCAACGTTAGGTAAAATGTTTATTCAAATAATCATGCATATCTTAATGTTTAGATTAGCTGTAAATATATTTACTATAATATTATAATAGGCGTACAAGAACAAAGCATGTGAGTTACTCTATAAAGTAAGTAGGTATAAAATACATTATAATATCGGAATATTTTTTTCTTTGAAAACGGACGACAGGGATTACTTGATATATTTGTAGGTAACAAAATATTGATACTATTAACGTAAATTAAGCGTCAGATAAAAGCTTTAAGTTGCATTAATGCAGAGTAGGAGGCAACTGATCGGACAAATTGCGTCTTCACGACTTTCTAGCATGTCAAACGACATACGCAATCTGTATATTATTATCATAATTATCTGACACCAGACAACTAAAGTTTGAACTAAATACAAGACATTCCTTCAAAAGTCATATTTATTGATAAAATGAATATATATAAAATTTAAAATATGCACCAAAAACGTTAAGTATAAAAAAAAAAAATTATTCAAAATTATAACTCCATAACCATTAGTTAGCATTTATATAGAAGTATATTACAAAATTATTTTTTATTCAATAACTTTTATATTAATGTAATTTAGTCGCTAACTGGTTGGATAAATGTAATAAAAATATGCTGTCGTTTTATAAGTATACCATCAGGATATACAGTAAATTAAGGATTTGTTCAAACAATTTGTTATAGTAAAATAATTTGATTTGTTTTATTCTGTGTAAAAATATAAAAAAATAAAATACCTATGAATACTTATCGATAGTATATTTTATGTTAAACAATTGTAATAAACAAATCTATTAAATAGGAATTAAAAAAAAATAAAAAACGTACGGTTTGTTTTAAAAACATATTAAATATATATACTTATTTTATAAAATTGATGAATTTAATTTATAGCTCGAATCTGCTATATATTAAAAGCACATAACTTATGAGCCCTAATAATAGTTATTTTGTAATTATTATGAAGGACATAAAAATATTAATAGTATTAGTACTAGTTAATAAGAGAATACATGCACGAAGATTATAAGGGATTGTTAAGCCCGTTTAGAATAATTGTATCAAAACAAATATAAATTAAATTAAAATATTCTTATCAAAAATATTAAGATATTCCTTAGTTTGTATAAAATATGAAGTATTTAACATCAATTTCAATTAACCTTCAAATTTTATTATTAACGTTATATTAATATGCTTTCAATTAATTTCTTCCATCACATAAAACACGCTAGTAACTTCAATAAATCCACCTACTAACATTCCTACCTTTCGTAGACTCAAACGTGGACGGCTCCACAATGTTCTCATATAATAAAATAAAAATTAATAATATAAAATAAATTGTATGTGTACATAATGAAATAAAAATAATATAAAAAAGACACCAATGTTAATATTTAATTAGAATATGTTATACCTAATTCTATTATAAAATTATTATTTATTATTATTATAATTATTGTATAATTTTAGATATATTTTATTACTCATATTAATCAATGTATTCTTAGTGTATTTACCACTAAATTTAGATGACTTAGTCAGGGAAACTTTTAAATAACTAAATAAAAAAAAAAAATAAATTGTTAAACTTTTACCTATAGTATTATGTAGATACATTAGGGTAATGAGGTTTTCAATCGGGACAATTTGACAACCAGTCATTATCAGTTTAAATATTAATAAATATACTTGGACAATATGCGGGCATGTTTATAACATTAATAATATCATATTTAAAAAAAAAAACTTCATACCCGTGAAAAGGTGGAAAATTAAAACGTTCGAAACAAAGGTTAAGCAAACAAATTAGATAATAATATTATACACAATAATGTGACTATCGAATTTTAATGTTTATTTCACATACAAAAAAAAAAAAAAAAAAATGTGTCCAATACAAATTAAAATAATTGTCGTATTACAATGTTTATACTATTGTTAGACTCTGTCTTACAAACTCGGGAAGATTGTTAAAATTCTTCAAATGTTACAATCGTATTATAGTTTTTATTAGTTAACACACCATTTTTCCAATTATTTTTATAAATACCTAAATGTAATGTATTTAAGTAGTATTATATGTGATGATTTAGCTCGTTTCAAAAGTAATTGGTTGTTATTATTTTATTTCTTGTATGCTATGAATTTATTAGTTTATACGTTTTACTTGTCAATTGTCAAAAATACTAAAACATACCTATAATAATTCTGGATTTTGAGCATAAAAAAATTTACAGAATGCTATACATATAAAACAGAATTAGGGAATTGGAAGTGCTCTAATTTTAAGGAATATTCGATATTTTATCCTGTGTTTTCACTAGTTATGCCTACCTACTGCAGTTTTGGTGAGTAGTAAACGATAATTTGTGTGTCACACACACCGTCCACATATTTGGCACGTGTGTGTATTTCACTGCATTAAAAATACATATAAGTTATTTCAACAAAAAAATAACTAAATTCAATTTGGATCTGAAAATCCAGAACAAATATGCCTACCAACAAAGTATAATTTAAAAAATATATTTAAGCTCATCTGTCTTTTTTCTAGATAATAATTGTAAAAATCTAATTTTGAATAACTATTTTATTGTACGTACACATTTCACTATTTAATTTTTAAATATTTTTAAATACAAATAGGACTTTTACGCAATTGTAATAAATTTAATATTAAAAATCCTTCCAAAATTAGAAATGAGGCCGATGAGCTCAAAGATGAATCTAACATAAACTAAATAGAATCATTTTAACTTTTAAGTAAGTGGGATTTTGTCAAGATGATATTAAATCTACATTGCGAAATAGATACGTGATTTTCAAGTTCCAAACATTTTTATACAATTCATTGTAATATACACAAAATGTTTTCGATCTCCATACACATAAGTTATATATTTATATTTGAATGTTAATATTAATTTCTGCATATATCATTCACATCCCATAAGGGGTTTTTTAATCTATTTCTCAGATTTTGGTAAGACCCAAATAATTTGGCAACTTTTTTAAAAATAAAAATAAAACTATTAAAAATTTTGTTTTACTTTGAAATTATCAGTTAAATAATTCAATATCTACTTTCAGTCATATTGTAATCTATACACCATTATTGAATATGTCAAGATAAAAACAATATTATGTATGTTCATTACTAAAATACTATGCGCCATCTATTGTTGAAACATTTATTTAACAAATATAATATTCAAAACGATTTCTGACCACAATATTTTAATTAGTTGAAATTTATCAAAAACAAAAACTTTATTTTATTTTAAGAGGATTCAATACCAATTGTTTTGAAAAATTTAATTTTAAGCAATATTCTAAGTGCGGTTATAAATATCGTTATGTATACATGCAATTGTAAGTCATTACTAGTCATAAATGTATCATATTAAGCGTAACTGTAGAAGTATGTACCTACTTGTTCATGGTATCGACAAAAATCGAAATTATTAATCCAACATTTGCTATGAGAAACCATTTTCAATTTAGGAAAATCGGTAGAAGTATAGATACTATTTAGTTATATTATTATTTTCTAGTTTTAATCTATTATAAAAAAAAAGAATGTGTTTGAATTTTGAACTTTTAATGCAAATGTAGGTATAAATATTACAAGTTATATATATTTTAATATGCCATTACTCTTGTAAATATATAGTAATAAACAATTAATATAGGCATCTAATGCCTTTGATTCATAATATTACATATTTGTTGTGAAAATTTAAACTAAAATAATTAGAAAATTAAAAACAAGCCTAAAGTGCAATAGTTTTTTTTAAATATAAATGTATTAACTATAATTTTTGACATTTTTATATCAAAAATATTGCAAAGTTTGGATTTCTTGTATATTATATTTACATGAATATACATTGTGTAGCACCACGCACCAGTACTTAAGGTTAGGAATTATTTCACTGGATAGCGCTAATGGTTTCGAATGTGCTTAAGTGATGTAGCTTAATACGTATTTTCCAATAATAAAAAAATTAAATAATTCTTAAATATTACTGTCACATAATAGTCTTGTATTATTTGCTTGCATTACATTACAAAAAAATACATAGCAAGTAAATAATTACTAAAACATGTATTAGTATTTTAAATGGCTTATTATATCCATCCAAAATTATAATATGTTTTCAAGAACTATAAAAATACAAATATTGCAAAATGCGTTGTTTTATTTTACGCTATGTAGGTACTGTGTACTATGTTTATAAATATAAATAAATAAAAGAATATATGTTTTTTGAAAAAAATGTGCTCTATTCGTACGATATACGTGTGATGACATCTCGCTGAATAGTGAGAGACATTTTTTTAGAACCGTTTAAAATAACTTAAACGAAATGTAATCTAAACAAACGTGGAATTGTTGGAATAACAAACATACTTAAATAACAAAATAACTTGAACCAGACATAGTGTTTGATTTTTCAGATTTCACGATTTCCTATAAAACGACAAGTATCATACAGTTTGTTATAATCTATATGAAATAACGCCTAAAAATTCATATACATACCTATATTACATAAGTCATAATATTGGCCATCGGAAATTATTGGAAACATGATAGACTATTTCCCATCAACAGCTAACTTCGCCATATCGTATTATGGATATCACTTATTTGATATAGTAGAATGATTTAAAACAGATTTTTGAATCCATTCAATAGTAAAACACCGAAATGGAAAATAAAACGTTTCAACTGTTTAAAGCGATACCTATTCTCATCAAATATAACTCGATTTATCATTTTGTGAACAAGATTAAGTTGTATTTCATGATCGAATACGACACCATAGTCAATGTCGTTCCCGTGATGTCAAATGTATAATTCTACAATTTTTAATAAAACACAATCAAAAAAAAATGTTTTTTTCCTACTTTATAAAAATTAACATATTTTAGTACTTTTTAGGTAATTATTATATACAATTTTAATTGGTGTCATGGGTAGAGCAATATTATTATAGGTACTTTACCAGTGAGCCCATATTTGTCATTGCTTCAACTTGGATATTACTATATGACGAGTGAACACCAATTTTAGGTGTCGTACATTTTGTGGAAGCTAACTGAACCGTTTATTATTTTTTGGTTTTATTTTAATTTATTTGTTGTATAAAATTATAATATTAGTACTATTTGCCAATATGGCATTAAAATAAAATAAATTAAAAGTACGTGTTTTGAAATAGATAGCATTGATAAGTACACCGTTCGCAATCGTTTTCACCCCGCAAAATATGTTATAGAATTAATGACTGTTTGTTGTTATAAAATAATAATGATCACGTAGAAATAATTAAAAGCACATAAATATCTAACCAATAAACATTTTAAAACGTGTGTATCGTGGTTGGTACATATCTTTATTATCTAGGTGTAAAATAAATATGAGTTTAATTTCTAATATTAAAAACAAATACAAAAAATTAATATAATTTGGTAAGTCATAAAATAATTACTTTTTTTCATACAATTAAAAATGTAATTCGTACTTATAATAGTTTAACCAAAATTAAAATACGATTTAATAAATGTTTAATGTAAATTTAGATTATAAATTTATGCAATTCTGTGTGGATGCTAAATATAAGTAATTAATATGTTTTCGATACTAGTTAATTTATACTAAAAATCTAATATATTGAATTGTTTATTAATTTCTTGAAATGTATATGATTTTAATTATGTATATTGGAATTTGTAATATAATTCATGGATAAAAAAAATTTGTGGTACACGGACATTATTAATTTTAAACACACTCTTTTATTTTCGTCATAAAAATAAAATTGAGGAACATTGTTTTATAAAAACATTATTGTATTGATGTGTTCAATTTTAAGTTTTACAAGAAATTCTTAAACTTAATATGATCAGGCGTAGCTGCAGGTGGGACTAAGGGGTTTTAGCCTCTCCTCCCCCTCCTCCATTTTGAAGTTGTACATTTTATGTATTTTTATGTACCTACAATAAAAAATTCATACTTCTTAAAATGCATAAACTTATAGTATAATTAAAATTATAAATATTGTTACATATAATCTATTATATACAAATAAATTATAACTGTATTTTTTTGAAAAAAAAATTTTTTTTTTTCATTTCAGATGTATAGATTCACGCATGAATACGAAATCGTACGTTATAACTTAGGATAATATTATAAATTTGTTTAACGCTTGTAAAATTTATCATTGTAGCTAAAATATATTTTTTAGTGTACACACAATTAGTTACTGTGTAGCTATAAATTATTTTGTTAAATTAATAATAGATAGGTGCGTATTAAGTTTAAAATTGAAATAGAAACCTCTTTACAGCTGATTGTGACGTGAACCTTGGTAGTTTTTTTTTGCCTGAGGAATTCCTTTGGATATTTAATGAAAAAGTTCCAATATCACTACTATTTTTGACAATGAACTAAAAATATTCCTTAGGAATTCGATTGGCTTTTTGGGCTCGATAAGCATATCTGTAGCATGACCTATAAGTTATGAGCATTACGCGCGTGTCTTGCTATTGTGCGTATTATTATTGTCCTTATTCGATAAAAGAATTGGTTGGCATATTTCAGGAAAAAAATCGCCACCCCTACCATGAAAAAACGTGGCACCACGTACGTTTCCCCCGTAATGGGATGAGAATACACAAATCGCATTATGTTTACTTATTTATACAATACTCTGTGTCTTCAGTCACAAAGATAATATATATATATATATATATATATATATAATAATAATAAAAATGATGATAGAAAAATATCAATTATTATGGTTTTAACAATAAAGACCGAGTGCGCATGGCCATAAAAAATAGTGAAGGCCAAAATTAACAATAACTATAAATATATATTTAAAAAAACAAAGGCAAAAACGAGCGAAACGTATATTATGCATAATGAAAGTTTGCATAATACGGGGAAGAAATAATAAAAATAATATTAATATCGTATTATAATGTCCAATGTTTCAGGAACTGTGCATAACTCCTACGTCAATTTCGACCGATGTACGCCGCTGAGGATAATCCTTGGGGTTATGTTAAAACGTGTTCGACGCTATATACAACACAACATGTAATATAATTTATTATTGACGTGTGGTGTGTACAGTGTAATATGTGAATAATAATATCCTCCATGCCGAGGGTAGTTGTTTTTATTAGGTTTCGATTTCTAAGAAAATAAACAAAAACAACGATATTATGACGTCGGCTGCAGTGTGTGGAGGTGGAACGCAAAAAAATCATTTTGGGGCGCACACGAGACGCATGTTGGC
This sequence comes from Pentalonia nigronervosa, assembly GCA_014851325.1. NCBI lineage: Eukaryota > Metazoa > Arthropoda > Insecta > Hemiptera > Aphididae > Pentalonia > Pentalonia nigronervosa. The sequence goes on along the minus strand of JACXSJ010000647.1, from coordinate 167,970 downwards.
TGCCAGCATAGTTTATATTATACCTTTTATCTCGAAATTTAACAAGAAACCGACATTTGAACATAGAAGTCGAAATAATTAATATTCACGAGAACGCTCGCACAACTGAAATAATGGTGCTCAGCGTACACACACGATTATGCATTATGGTGTCGGTGAGAATGACGCACGAACGTCGCCTGCATTTTGGCAAAATAATTTCATAGATACATATTTTACAATATTGTCGTTTATTTCAAAACAATAAAACATATGATATTCGTTTGTCAATTAATGCGATTTTTATTTCAGTTTAGATTAACGGCTTTTGAGTAATTGCGTAGTTTTGTTATATATATTGCACAATCTAATACTAAACGGCATCTATTATAGTTATTACACACTACTTTTTGATGGAAAACCTAAAAATTGCATCTGTCTTCGGAAGCTTTAAATATTTTTCATTTCAGTACCACCGCTTTTCATTATCATTATTAAAAATACGGTTGCAATGTTTGGACTCAATCATTCCGTTTATTGTCGTTTTTTTTTTTAAATTACAACCCTCTGCTATTAAGACAAATATCAAAAATCGCATAATCCTCGCGGAATGAATATTGTGTAAATTTCATAATTTATTTTTATTTTCTTCTCGTTTTTTTTTTTTTTTTATTACTATTATTTGGTTAAATGTGTTTTTATATTTGTGCTTGATAGTGTATTAGTGAATATCAGTGTTTATTTTATGAAAATATTCATGCAACGATGATCAAAATGTGTTCATTATCTACGTCATGAAAACATTATATGTCGTTTTGTACGAAATGTGTTTTTCAAGATCAAATTATATAGTAACATTTACAATTATCATGCTAATAAATTTGTATTTTTAAAAATAACTTTTTTTTTTATTATTTCAACAAAAATATATGTAACTATAATTTATTTATTTGACATACATTTCAATCAATTTTAATGCAAGACGAAATAACTCTTTAAATATGAAAACAATTATTGTTATAATTATACCTACTTAATATGTTATGTTTAATGAAATGTTTGAGCTGTTGTTGAAATTTTAAATAGTTATTAAAGCTGAGACGTGGATTATAGGTTTATAATAATAACTGAAGTATGTAATATGTTTTTGTAAATTAATATACTGAATCATTATTATCTATTTTAAGTTTTATAATTGTTTTTTTATTAAGCTGGAAGTAAGGAAAAGTCATTACATGTATTTTCATATTATGTAAGTCTCGGATTACTTATTTATTAAAAAATACTCGGAATTAAATATTCCTTAGTTCTAACAAACATAGTATTACGTATACTCATGACGATATACACGAGTAAATTTTATGTTTCGTTAGTAATTAAACGTTAATGTAAATTAACATTGAACAAAATACAAATTTATTTTTAAACAGCATACTAAAATGTTAGCCAGTGACAACTTATGCGTATAAGACAATATAGCCAATGATGCGTGATGTAATAACAATAAATAATAATTCATCCAACAAAATTTGAGTTTAGAATTAAACACTAATTTTATTTCACTGAATAAACAATACCTGATAGAAAGTAACTCACAAAATAACCATTATTATTTTATTCAGCTGGTCATAAATAATTATATCACTTAAAAATGTCTACATTGATTTATTCAATACTTTAAAGAGACTAATAGTATTCATTTATTTTTCTGAAGTTTCCTTGATTTAATTTTAATGACAATTTATTGATCTGATTGTTGATCATAGTAGTTTATTAACAACCATTGCTTACAATTGAATGTCAATTTGTTTAAAACTATAGACAATCTGCTGACCTTCGTGGATAACGAGCTGTGAATTTCATGATTTTGATTATATGAATTCCCTATCTAAATAAAAATAAAATTATTATGGTCTAATGTGTAACATAATAAATATAGTTAATACTTTTTTTTTTTTTTTATTTTTATATTAAGTTTTTTTTTTGGCACATATAAATGCTTAAGTAGATACAGATTGAGTATGACTGGAATATTTTATAATGTTTCAATTAGATAAGCATTTTTTTTTAGTTAATGAACTTAACAACAAAGTACCGAACAATAAATCTAATATTTTTTTCTTAAATTATAATTTTTAATTTACATCACTTTTTGAAGTCAAGTAATAAATCCGTTCTTTTAGAAATCAAAATAATAATATTTTTTTGAATGTTTTAATATTCATTGTGAAACCCCGAAACTGATATCTATTTTAAGTATTTAAAAATATCTCAAATATAGATACAAATTTAAATTAAAATAACTATAAGTCATATTTATAATTTGTCTATAGTTTTAACTATAAGGTGATATAATATTATCTGTTGAGCCAAAAAAGCCACAATATAGTGGCATTAGTCCTAAGTGTGGTTATTGAACATGGTTAGATATTTTTCGTACCTTCACGTAAATTGCACAAAAATGTATTTGTTCAAAGAATCATTTTAGTCGTCGAAAAAAGATTGTGTAGATAATTGGCTCAATAATAATTTATGAAATTAGTTTAAAAATAAGTACTTTAATTAGTTTAAATTAATTAGATTTTTGCAAGATATTATGTCTGATAATGTTCCAAACACGAAACAAATTGATAATTAAGTTAAAATATTCTATGGTAGACCACTAAAGTTTCTAGTCCATTTGAAATAAATAAGAACTGGAAAAAATGATTCACATGACCAAGAGATACAAAAAATAGAAAATATAAAGATAACGATCATCGTGGTCCTTAAATATCTGATGATACCAGTGAGAAGTTGGAGGGCCAAATAATTTTGGCTGAATATAATATTACGAACCTAATAAATCAAATAAAATTGTACAGTTGAGATTACTTTTTGAACTTTTAGTTTGTAAAGTAATATGGATTACTTAAAATCATTATTTTATTCATAATCAATAATAAAGACTTAAAATGTAAATAGTTACACATATATTGTAAATTGTTTCTTTTTAAATTATTCAACAATTAAAAATAAATAACAATAATATGGTGATTGAGGTTGGTGATTAATGCATAATATTACTATACAATCCCAAAAAAAATTATTTTATTTAATTTGTGATAAACTTAGAAACGTTTTGAAGAAATTACATTAAGTTATTTAATAAAAAGTGAGTATGAAATATATTATTATGCATTTGTTAGTCTATTGGTATAAACTATATGTATAATATATATATAATTAATAACTATCAATAGACTGTTGCCATTTTATGTAATTTGATTGTATAATATATTTATAATAATTTTTGTTTTTTAAATTAGATTAATAAACTGCATTCTTCATAGACTTTAAGTGTTCTAAATTAATTTATGTAAAAAAAAAAAAATGCATATAACTCAATAACTAATAAGCCAATACCGACGTACTGTAAAATGGTGTGAATAGGTTCGTAATATTAACAAATTAAACAAGAAAAACTATTTTAAAAATTATATTGTGTCTAATTATTGAACGTATTCATTCTTTACTTATATTATTTTTTAATAACAAAAAAAAAAACAAAATCTATACATTTTTTAAATATTCTCATATATTCTAAGTCAATGAATTTTTTTTTTAGAAATAAACAATTTCAATATTTACATTTACAATTAATTTAATTGAACATGAAGGTAAATTTCAATTTGCGGAGTCGAATTTTCACTGTAAGTACATTAAAATAATATAAATAGTCAACCGCCCGAGATTCAAATAGTAAAGATTTAAAAAAAAAATGTGATACAACGGGTACCTACCATGTTTGTCTAATTTTGTAGAAGACTATGCAGAATAATAATATTCTATTAGTTTGTAATTTTAATTACTTGTGAAAATTAAACATCTATAATTGATGAATAACTGTCATATGAATACTGTTACTATAACTTTAGGTATTTTGCAGCTCTAGACAAAGCTTATTTATACTGAGCCCATTTAATAGTTATAATTTTATAAAGGAGGAGGGTATATAAAAGTCGCAGTCTCTAAACTAGTGCCGCCCTAGGTGCCTGCCTATTTTGCTACTGTATTGGACCATCTCTAGTTATTAATTGTTAAACGAAACATGCTCAACACAATAATGTGGTAGAGGATGTGCTTGGCAAGTGATGAACCCAAATTTTGCTTAAGCTCGATAAACCAGCAACTGATAAGGTTGGTAGATTTTCGTAGATCCAATTACTGAGTTTATAGCCATTGCAATTAGTTGCGTTGGTGGTAGAAATATCGATTTAAATGATAGTTTGAGACTAATTTATAGGATTAATTTTACTAAATCAATTTGGTGGTTGCTCCCAGTTATACGATTAATAACGACGAATTTATAGACCCATCTGCCAAAACACCACGTTATCGAGTTATAATGAAACTGTAACGAATTTCCAATCACTAAAATCCTTCTACTAATTTATATCAAATGTACATATTTTTTTTTCTATGCTAATTATATTTCTTAATACGTATAAAATATATACTGTTATATTTCATGATCGAGTAGACTATAATATGACACAACAGCATTTTTATTAATTACATGTCCGAAGTAATAAAATGTTATGACTAATATCTATCATTATATCACACGGTGTTACGGTCTTAAATTTATAATCTGTTTAAGTTATTTATAGTTAATAAAACCATAACTGTATAGGGATTTATTTTTTAATTAAAATTTCCAATCAACACAGATTTAACATACATTAATAAAACATCAGTGTAATGAATATTATTTAAATGAAAACATTTTTCTTTAAACATTACCTATCTACATTGCTATGGATTTTAAATAACTATATGCGATTGTGAAATGTTTAATGTAAAAAATATTGAGCTAGATCAATAATAACAAGATACAAGAACGTGATAATGTTAACGAATAATTTTTGTATTATTTTCCTTGATATAATTTTTTTTTATAAGATTTTTATAATTGTTTTTAATGATGCTTTATTACGAGATTAACAATGTTACTAACACTTCTGTCATTTTATAAATACGTCATAATTAGGAATATCAATAGATTTTGATAATCTGACGTTCAACAAATTTTAATAAGTGGGTTATATTATTTAAGACGAATTTGAGTTGTTCGTGAAAATTCTCTCATACAATAGATATAGGTATTTTAGTATTATATTTCAAGAATTAAATTAAAAATTTGTAATAAATTACTTTTAATCAAATCTGAAATGTGTACATATTAATTATTATTATGTTAAAAAGTGTTATTATACAACCATGCATGCTAGCAAAATGAGGTCGTTCATTTTGTTGCGACTTAAAGATTATCTTTACAAAAAGAAGAAGATGAATGGTATAAACGTACTATTTATGTGTTTAATGTAAAAGGTCATATCCATTTGAAGTCAAGAGAAAGGGGACTGGGCAGCTATTGCTGGACGCCGCGGTTGGGAAAGTTCTGTAAAACACGCGAAGCCGATATAATAATTTATACGCACCACGGGTCAGTGACGGTCTCTCGAATATATTATTATATTCCCATGCGAAGTAATTCAAAGGATGAAACACTCGAGGCACTGGCTGGCTGGCTAAATATTTAATATTAATAATCATCTTTTAAAACGCACCAAAGCTAATTAAATATTTATCCAAGCATCTCGTTGATAGCGACCGCTATTTGCGGTGGTGGTGGTTTATCACTTTTCACTCGAAGGGTCAACATGGGAATAGTTTCGGTCTATTTGTTTATATTTCAAGAATTAAAAAAGAAAATACAGAAAGTCAATTTCAAAGACCACTGCAGGAGGGCCGTTGGGTTAGGCAACGCGTATTATTTTTCAAACCTCGGCCCAACTGTTTGGTCCTTTTCTGACCATCACTTTTCGCATCTAATCCACATCCACCTACCACCATGTGGACTTATTAATTACACACTTAATAACAGGTTTCTATCGCAATTGTTCCTATTTATTATTTTTGTTTCGTTTGATGAAAAAAAAAATATAGAATAAAATATTGTGAGTACTTAACGTGGTTCCTATGAACATGAATATCGTTACTTGGTAATCTAAGGTCGATGCACCACTCTGGAAGTCAGGCGTCCGGTGTCCGGCAATATCTGTTCACGTAAAGAGACAGTCACGCGACAACGATCAGCTCCGTCAAATGGAAGACTCCAATTGGTCGTGTGGTGCACATGCAAATGTGTGTGTGTGTGTTAATGTCTGTTTGTGTGCGTGCGAGTAGACTGGACTGTGTTCTTGAGTTAAAAAAAACTCTTCATAATATGTGCCCGACTATAATATACAATCGTAATGCGACGACAAACGATCAATTGACTCTAGACGCGAGTGGGGTCAAAACTTTTTAAAAAGGATCAATTTAACATCGCGCGTTATGTAAAGACAAAAAAAAAATTGAAATGATTGGGCAGACGCACGCAATGTGCGAATGGAAAAAAAAAGTATAAACAATGTAATGAAAAGGAAATTTAATGGTACGTAAACACGCTGGAGATGAGCTTTAAAAAAATGTTTTGTTCGTTCACCAGTGCAGTGGCACACGAAATGTGCACGCGTAAAATTTTGAAGACTTATACATATTGTATTTATATATATGTATGTATAGTATGTATATATGCATGTATGTGTGATTTATGCTCGCATATGCGTGTGGGTGTTTAAGATTTCCCATTTTTTGATTCGTTTTTTAGTGTGAATTCCGGCTATTAGATAACTTTACTGCAGTATATAAACACCACTGGTTGCTCATGTCAATTTCATTCTTGAACAATTTTTTTTATTTTTTATTATTTCACTAAAACTAAAACTAAAACAATGTTTTTTGAAACATAAATTAAATTTTAGTTTGATTTAAAATTATATATTTTTTTATTATTACCCTTGTTCTGATATAGGATGATTCAATTCAAATTTCATTTAGTTTCTGCATTTTTCTACATTTTTAGTTAATGCTTACTGAGGTTACCCAGCGATCAATCATAATTCTTAATAGTCTAAACAGTTAAGTATTTGAAACTGTAGTATTGTTTATTACAGAAAATTTCAATGACAAAAATACTCATATGCTATAATTATGATACGAATTTGAAACAATATTGATATAAAATCACTAAAATGTTTAATTAATCGTTGATTGTATATCTATAATAATAATAATAATAATAATGTTTATTCTCACCCGTCACAATTACGTCTGTGTACTAAATTAGCGTACCTTTCTAATTATTATCTTCTCATATTATATTATTAATTATAATGTTGTTATAATAATATATTCGTACAATATGTAATTATATTTTACTCGAAATTTTGAACTATTCCAATGTGTATATTGTACATACTTATAAAATTGATATTTATTTGTTTTTCATTTTTTTTTATCTTAAAATCACATAAATCAAACAGATAAAACAGGGCGTGTGATTTTTATTCTTCATAATTTATTAGGTAATGGATCTTTATACGTTTCGTATAGGCAAGAAACTATATCGATCGATTGCCTTATACTTAAACACCTACTGCCATTTTAATAATGCCATAATTCTTTAGTATAGAAATATAAATGTCTATTTTCCTATTATATGTCCTGGCTACATATTAGTATGACTCTGAACTTTGCAGATACCTATGCAACGAACCACTTCTTATTATAATGGTTTTTACTTGAATAAGATTTTCAAAAATATAAAAATCACAATTTGAGAAATATTATTTAATAAATACTCAAAATTAATTTGTTATACGTGAACAAACCTTTGACGAAGTAAAGGCCCATATACCTAATATTAAACTCACTTAAAATACCTTTTATATTTTAAATATACAACGATGTTAATTGGCATTACAGAATCTCGTCAGCCCTCGGCTAGTTAACCACTCCGGTTGATACGACCATAGTATTATCGATATGAATACTTTAAAAATACATTTGAATTTTCCAATCTGCTTGGATGGATAACAATCTTTTCAAATCTTGGTTTATCAACAAATTTGTTCCATCAGTTGAAAAAGACTTGAAACAAAAAAAGCTCCCTGTTCGTGCTCTATTCCTATTGAATGACGCACTATCACATCCATCTGAGGAGGAATTAGTGAAAGGGGACATAAAAGCCATATTTTTCCCACCAAATGTCACATCACTTATCCAATCAATAGATCAGAGAGTTATAGAATGATTAAAGAGGCGGTATCGCAGAAACTACATCAGATTAATTTGTGAAATACCGAAGAAGGTTCTAAAATATTTGAATCAATGAAATTCCTTAATATCAAAGATACTATCTATACGATCGTTGATTCATAGGAAGAACTGAAACTTGACACTTTGCGAAAGTCTTTGACCGGAAAGACTGAAAGTGACCAGATCGAAGATCGTTTAAGATCTACAAAGTGTACAACTGAATGTTTCTGCCTTTAAAGTTAAGGAGTGGATAGTCCAATATGACAAAGACTGTGAAACTAGTGAATAGCTCAATGATTACCAATAATTATGAAAAAACTGTGAACGAGGACAGTGATGCTGACAAACCCCCTACCCGGATTTTGCACACTGACGCCAAGAATGCTTTTGATATTGCTCTTCAGTACATCGAACAGAACTCAACTTCAACACCTATGGATATTTTGTGAGTCAAGAAATGGAGGAATATTGCAGCTAAGTCTAAAATTTAATTTACTAAACAAAAATCTATCACTGAATTTTTGTTCTAAGTACTCAAACATTCACACACACACACATATATATATATATATATATATATAATGCTTTCATTCAAATTTAATAAATAAATTTTATAAAATGTTTCTGTAGGTATATTTTAATAATCCGACCTTTTTCGCATTTCAACCACACCCACAGTCCCGAAGGTGACGGATTAGATGGATTCTACTGTATTATATATTTTATCTGTTCCAGCTATTATTACAGTGTTTTCATATGAGAACATTTATACACTTTGGAACAATACTAACAAAAAATGCAGTAGATGTATATTATGAATAACATTCACATGTTTGTTATTACAGTACTTAAGCCGTTATAAGTTGTAATTAATATTAAACATAAGAAAATATTTCTGCAATTATAGTATATGTTATTATTCTTATTGTACTTGAATATTATAATTAAAAAATCTCAGTACATACTTTCAAAGAATTCAAATATTTTATATTACATTACATATCATTACTATAATCATTCAATAACTGAAAACATAATTTAATGTTTTAAAATATTAATATAAATTATTAATCAAATTTAATATTAAAATGACCTCTTTTCCAAATAAGTGAGTATTAGTTATTTAATTTATCATTATGCATATAACTTTGTATGTTATTAGTTAATTGATATAAAAGAAATCTACAAAATTATCATTTTTTTTTTAATTATAATACTCCGTATACAGTTTAATTTGAATAGTGTGTTTTGGTTGATGAAAAAAATGTATTATTTTTACAGCTTATATTTTTACATTTGGGAAATATGTTGCCTACAAAAATATTTTTATTTTTAATTTTATTATTTTTCTCGGTAGCATATTATAAAATCCTTATTTTTTTTTTATTTAAGCTCATTTAAAACTATTGCCATACGTACAAAATGTGGAAATATTATTTTTATGTGCATATTATAATAGTAATATTAACAATGCCAATTTTTTTTTGAATGAAAAACTTAGTGTGGTGTATAGATTTTACTATCTAATAATATACTAAGACAAAACATTAAAAATATGAATAATAGAACATTATGAAAGAACGTATTCTTTAATTCCAATATCGTTTTTTTTTTTTTTTATTTCAAGATATTATGAACACAAGTATTGATTACTAATCACACTTAGGTAAATTAAGCCCTACGGTATTTACAACATAGACAACTTAAATTAAAACAATGAATCGTGAATTATGGTTGATAATATCGATGGTTTTTTTTTATCGATGCGGTATAATTTAAAGCAAAGGTTCTCAAACATTTGTTTCACGCACATTTATGTTTATTACGGATCAATCTCTAGTCACCACGTAACACTAATGACTAAAAATTAATGTGTTAAAAATGTTAGTTTAACATATAATAAGATAGAAAAAAATTACAACGTACATTTTTAAACTCTAAAAGTATTTTTGCATGTTTCAATATGACTTCTCTTAGATTTATAATAGGTGGCATCTACATTCGTATACAACCTCCACCCTACCAGCCCCTGAAATTTACGAAACCTATGCACAATTTGTAGATAAGTTTATCAACCAGTATCCTGAATATATTAATATAATATTTAGCAATTATTAGATACTTTAATTATCCTATCTCGTTGACGGCTTAATTTACTGATTCTTTTCAATAGCTTATGTTAGTTTAGACTAGCCAGATAACACTCAACCTATACTTGTAACAGGTATATCATTTTTATGATACGTTCTTTGCAGAATAAAGTCATAAGAGTATTTCTCTATTAATATTAAAACTAAGTTATATATTCCTTATTCAAATGTCAGATAATATATTACATTTTCAACTATAGACTCGATATATATATATATATATATATATATATATATATATATATATATATATATATATATATATATCCTATCTTCTGAATCGTTTTAATTATAAGTTTCTAATATGATTCGTTTTTTATTTAATAATAACATATTGGAAGAGCAACATGTGTTCAGAACTAGTCATTCTATAACCACCTGTAAAATAGTTTTAGCACGAATGTTTTTATAACTTTGGATCTGTACTCGTACTTCCAAATGAATATTATTTAGATGAAATTCGCTAAATAATATGATATTTTCAACCACTTAACTATAAGTTAAGATACTTGAAGCAAGTGGATTCAAAACCACTTCAATTTTGATTTAATTCTTAACTAGTAGATACTAGATATGCCAATACATTTAAGTGTTAGGAGTTAAATCTCCAAGTCTTTTGTCACATTTGGCGTGCCACTGGGAGGCAACCTATCGTACATTAGTTTTACTTCTTTATAAATAGAATAAGTTATGTTTTAAAGCAATATAAAATACTAGGCTTTACTGATTATGTAAAAATATTTTTAAAAATCAATTAACCTGACTGTAGAAAATTACAAAAAATTTGGATAGCTTTGTGGAATAGATTAACTTTGGCTTTCTATTATCTCGTATATATAACGTTATTAAAGCATTGTTTATTTGTATTATACACCAATCTTGATGTATGGATCCATTGTCATGAATCCATACAACTACGGTGACTCAAATCAGTTGAAAATTATCCCACGTAGATGTCAGAACTTCCAGAGTTTTTTTTTTTTGAAAATGCCTCATGCTGAGCATAAATACACTTAATCTATCATCTACTAGTCTCATCTCTCTTCACTAATCGACCACTGAAGTAATACTGACAAAAAAATGTTATAACTTTTTAAGCATAATCAATTTTAAAGTTCTTTCTCAACAAATTTTTTTAAATACTGAATTTCGGATTCCTATATACTTAACAATTATATTTCTAATGAACCAACTCATAGGTTAATACAAATAATAATTTTGGACCCCTTAAATAAAAATAAATTACATCTTACAACTAATAGGTATTTCTATAAATTAAACTAAAATTTGTCCATTTCATATAATAAAAATGGCTCGCCCATGAAACAAAACAAAAATAAAGCATCTGCATTTTTATTTATCAAAACAAAATTACTAAATTTCAGTGAGAAGGATAAAATTACAACTTTGAAATTAGCGAAAATATGTGTTATTTAGTTGAACTCAATTTATTGTGAAGGGTGTGTTGACGATTACGACTTATTTACATATATTCCGTTATCCAAGATAACAACAATAAAATGTACAGTTGTAATAATAATAATAATAATTTACCCAAAATATAAAATATAATTTTATCCACCACAAATATTAATAAATAAAAAAAAAACATTTATTTCTTGTATACCGTAGTAGCATGTGGCCTTCTAAATACCATCGTGTGGATTTTTACTTATAACAATTTGGGAATCTCTGATCTATGAAAACGATTATTTAAAAAAATTAATCCTGTGAAATAATATTAAAATGTTGAAGCCACAAATTGTATTGCACATATAAATAAATATGTGATATATTTTCTGAATATAAAAGTATCTTTTTTGGAAGAAAACTTCACACTAATTATAATGCGAATAATGTAAATCATGGCAAATATAGTCTACATTAAAATTAAAAAAAAAAAAAAAAACTAGAAAACATTCCATAAATAATATCATTTAAAACCACAAAAAAAAATTAACTAATTTTTATAGTCTACGCTCCTCTATTGTAGTATACTACACTAAAAATTAAGTAATTATTACAATTATTAAATAATTTCACAAAATGTTTTGATTTTTTTACGTTAATATGTTTTACTATTTAAATTACTACATATTTTTCTTTATTAGAATTGTCTACCTACCAGCTTCTGTATCAGTTTTATTATCATCATCTGATGGTAAACCAGTTGCTTTCATCTCCTCGTCTGATATATCAAATTTATCGGTCTCAGAATCCATTTTATCCATTTCTGTCGGTGGATCGGGCAAATCCAATGAATATCCGGGAGCTATGGTTCTCTCTTCTTCCGCTTCAGAAAGAGTCGGTGGTGGTGGCCATGAAGATTCTTGACCTATTAAACCCTGTAACACGCTTGGTTATGATATTGGCAACAAGGACAAAATGATTAAAACACAACTCATATATTTGAATATCCAAATATTATATTATATACTCCATAATATTATGTATCTAAATTAAATAAAAAATATTTTTTGGTGATCTGACGATTTTTAATGAAAAAACATATAACCTTCTACATAAAATAATGATCATAGGTATTACAACATTCTCAGATGCTTTTATTTTGTTATTAATGTGTTAAAAAATAATATGCGCCTATAGAGTAAAAAAGTGTTATAGGAAGTCAATGTGTTCAAACATTTGAATACCGTTTACAGTCAAGTTAAGTGTATGACTGACTTGAAAAATATCATATATGGAATTTGTATTTAATTTTTTATTAATTATATAACATTAGCCACTAATATTGAGTATCTCAAGTATATAAGTATTGTAATATTATGTTCATGCTTTAGAATAAAAACAATAAATAATACAAAATTTAAAATTTAAAATTTAAAATAACTATAATCTAGAAATTACATCTAATGAATATATTATTAATGACAATTTATTATATAATATGTAATAAAAGAAAAAACAATGTTGATAAGTCCCTTCAATTAATTCAATGTACCTATTTCCGTATAACATTGATTGATAACAATATTGTGTTTGTTTCTTTTTCAGTTATAAAATATAATTTGAAATTTAAGTTTAATTTAGGATAATACATACGAATATCGATCAATTGTATCGTATTTTAATTTTACCTATACGTACTTATAATTTAAATTTATTGTGATTGATCATTTTTTTCAATGCAATATTTATTATTTGTAAAGGAATAGTAATATTTATTACCTTACCATACAAACGCAGTAACAATATCAAACTGCAAAACTAAATATTTTTACTTATTTCAGTATTTAATTTGATTTTAGAATATTTTGTTTACAGGTTATACGTTTTGGAAAGAGCGTTCTATGAGTTTTATGATATAGTGGTAATTTTATTAATGGATCAATGTATTTTGAGTTATATCATGAAAAAGGTTAAATGACTTGACTTTAGTAGTTCAATCATTCTTTAGTGACGTGTTCCTTATAGTGAATATTTGTGATAATGAAGCACAAATGGTTTTAATGTATCAAATGATTTAACACCTAAGGTTAGATATATAGTTGCATTATGGTATATTTTATTCAAAACTTCTAATAATATATCAACTTAATTTATACTCTTATATGTTTAACTTGATAATTATGAAAATTACATTTTTACCAAATCATATAACATATTTAATTTTAAAATTATTTCCAATTTTGTTTCATTTCTTATCTGGTACTCAGCTGCAAATATTAGTTGATATTTTCTGAAATGTAAAAAAATGATGTTTCATTTTTGTTTGAGTAGTTCTGATTAAGTTATTTTTAAATTTTTTTCAAATATCATATGAATATAATTTCTTTCGATGACTTAAATAGTTTAAAGTACAGGCATTCACAACGAATTTAAATTTTTATTATTTAAATTTGGAGCAGAGTAACGAATATGTATTATGTATTAGTTTTACAATGTATGTTATTTTTTTTTTACATCAGTCATCACATTTTGGTTAGTTAAAAATTCAATTTTAATTTTTTAGGGTACATTTTTGGTATCACATTGGATATACTTGATACTTTTCAGAATTTTTCAAAATAACTGGAGAAAAAATATAGGGTAAATGGGAATTTGTACAAATACTAGTTTTAAAAAAAATCGACTTTTTTGTTATTATAAAATGTATAACAGTTGATACTTGAACTTTCACAAAAAAATGTATTTATTATTTTTTAAGCATGATATAGTTTTAATATTCATTTATTTCTTTTTAAGATATTTATATACGTTTTATATTTATTGCTTATTTTGTTTTTTTTCGATTTATGTTAATAAAATATGTTTGTTAATCACACAGCCTTAAGATTTTATACTTATGTTTTTATTAGTTTTTCTTATAAAAATTAAACAATTATCAGAAATAAATAAGACATTTTTTAAAAAAAACATTTAAAATTCTAGTTTTGACAAAATTAAAAAAAAAATCAAAAAAATATTAATTGTAGAAACTAAAAATAATTTAATATTTCCTCAACTATAATTTTCTACATACAATAATATTTTCAAATCATTTAGACTTATTTCAAACTGTTTATAGGTATTTAAAATTGTCTAATTGGTTTTAGATATTTTTCTATAAATTATGGCAACAAATGTTTTTTGTAAGTCGAATAGATTCTTTTTACTCGTATATTAATCTGAAAACATCAAAATTACCTATTTAGACACAATTTGTTTTGTAGATAGGTACTTGAAATTTGTATTTTTATATGTAAGAATATTACATTTATCTCTTATGATTTTAATTATTTTGTTTAATTTTAAAAATCGTATTGACTTGAAACATTTATATTGTATAATATTATTTTGTATACACAATGCCATTTTCAACAAAATTAGACTTATTTCAGTCTTTTCTCGTCGTTATATTTCAATTAATATAGACTAAGAAATTAAAAGCAATAACAATATATAATATTATATTATAGTAACTTTTATATAATTTGTTCGATATTTTTAACAAAATATAGTTCAATATACCGTATTAGTGTATTACTTTTATCAATATAAATACATTATATAATTTTCTTAGAACTAAAGGCTAGTACACAGTCTCCGATGATTATTGTTTTTTGTATGGAATGATTAAATTTAATTTTTTACCATAGAATTCAAATTTAATGAACGCATTATAGTTACTCAATGACTAGGAACACTCAAAATCTTCTATATAAGCTATCCATTTCACTGTTAAATTTTTAGTTTTTAGTCATATATATTGAATTTCTTTAATGTCATAATTTCTTATTTTCATTAATCGAAATAATTGGTAAGTAAATCTCACTAGTTATCTACTGATTTTATATGAACAATAAAATCACAAATGCAACTAATCATATCAATTAATTTATACTAAATCTGTTGTGTGTTGAATATACTAAATAGATAAATAGAATATATTATTGCGTTGATAGGTATTATATTTGTAGGAATAAGAATTATGACATTAATCTCAAATGTTTTATTCAAAAGTTGTTTTCTTTTAAAAGTCATTACTGACTTATAGAACATAATATTGTTTTAAAAGAGACAATTTCCAGGAATGTCACTATAAACCTACACTAATAAAATAAAACAAGAGTTGATATTTCTCCTGAAATTTTTATAGCTTCACAATAATATTAAGGTCTAGGTTTAAAAATAATACTTCTTTGGAATACACACAATATATGTACTCTTATTGGAGACTTATTGACTCAAACATGTTATTTATTATTCAATTATAATATCATATAGTAATTGTATTTATTTTCTACTGTGACGTCACTTAGTAAAACAATATTAACGTACCTTTAGCTATAAAAAATAAAAATTACCAGATTTAAATGAAGCACAATTTGCATGCTTCAAATTATTTAACGGATTGGGTTTAATAAAATAAATATTATTCATATAATCTACAGCCAACTATTTTCTAATTTATTTCAGTAAAAATATGTTGAAAGAAGGAATATTTTTTATTGCACACATTTCTACATTAAATAACTTATTATAAAGTTAAAAATTAAAATCCCTAAGTATCAATTCAGTACCAACTAAATATTTAAAGAACGGGTTTTATGCTTTTGAAATAATATATTTTAACTCATGTATCTACCTATCGAAATTAAAATAATATATATTATACAAATTTAAAATATTATTTTAAGCCGATTATAAATTTAACTAAGTTAATTTAATTTATAAGAAAATACATTTAAAATAAACTGTGTTGAACTATTTATTAACTGTATATTATTCTCTCATTATTTTCTGTGTTAGGTACATAACTGTATTTTCTATTATCAATTGTGTTTTATTTTGTTGGATTTAAAACTAACATGTTGGAACAGTATATTCTATTTACTGACTAATAACATAATAATATTTAACTAACAACTATAACACCATTAATTAAAAAAATCTAGTCAAATCAAATGCCAAAATAATTGAACACTGTAAAAAGCATTTTAAGCAATGAATATTGCTGTAATTTTTTGTTCAATCAAATTATATAAGATATAAATTATATATTTGATTACTTGTATAGTGTTTGTTTAAATATTTAAATCACATAAATTTATAAGACATAATATTAGGTATAAAAATAACGATGCGTGGTAAAGTGCAATAATTATTAATTGTATTAATTAATACTTATTGTTTCATGTATTCTATTACACTTGCGATCGCATATGCTTTTTTGTAACAATAGTCACAAATAAGTTCACTTCAATTAAAACAGAAATTATTCTTTTTTAATCATGGTCTCTTAATCTATGTTTTCTCTATTTTTATCTATCCGACGCATACTCAATACGCATTTTGTACTAATTTTCACACCAAATACATAAACAATTAACTTAAAGTATATTTTAAAATATGCTACCTCACACCTACATTACATCATAGTTGTCATCAGAAACTTCATCTCTACGTCATCTACTATTCCTTCGCCCACCACTGCAATATCACGCAGCCGAATTATCACTATACTTGATAGATATACATTTTTTCCTCATTATATTCCATTCCACTATATCACATCAATTTCATTATTAAACGTCTATCAGTGTTTATATTTTATGTGACGCATTCATAAAACTCACAGTGTCCAACGGCTGTTGTTGCGACGGCGGTGGCGGTGGTAAAGAGAATTCACTGCTCACGTTATCGGCTGCTTCTGAATTGTCAGCATCGCGACCTTTGAGGGAGTTTGTTAAGGTGGCGTTGCTATTACGTTTGTTAGCATATCTGTTCCTGACTATAGCTTCGGTCTTTTTCACGGCTTGTTCACAAATTCGATTCACAGCCTCTCGTACGCTGTGTATCATTGTCAAACGGTACTCAGTGTCTAATTCCGGTTCCTGGTCTTTTGAATCATTGGAATTATTGGTGCCAGTTTCTCCATCTTCCTTGTTCTTTAAGGCCTTATCAACGTTGTTTTCATTTTTTTGGTCTACTACTTGTGGGATTTTCAACTTTTTTTCAACTTCCACGTTTGATTCGACTTCATTATCAGGTTCTTTGTCCTTGTCTGGTTCGTATTTTGCATTCGGTTGTTCACTCACATCTGATTCTTCGATTTTGTTTGATTTGCCTAATACGTCCAGCTTCTGGTTCTCGTCCGGTTTGTCGTTTATATCTGATTTTTTGAATGAATCAGGTTTGTCTATCAAAACTGGTATTTTGGTGGCTGACTCAAGTGCAATTGGTATCTTCACAACTGGCATAGCCGTGGCTGATTCGAGTGCGATCGGTACCTTCACAGGTATCTTGTCACGTTTGGTAGGTTTCGAAGAATTGTGTACACTGTCGTTATCATCTGGCAACGATGACCCTCGAATAACACCATATGGTCTTTCACTCATCTCTATTTCAACTGTTGTTGTATTCGATGACATTGAGTCCCTAGAAGGGAGACCTGTAAAAAAAGAAAAAAAATACAATTATAAAGAGATCATCAAAACCATTACATAAGAGTGGTTTCTTTTCCAGGCAAAGAAAATTATAGCCAATACTTGTTAAACGTCAAAGTATTCATCCAATTCAAAGGCAAAAGTAATCATTTATTACTATCTCGTACACCAATTATTCTTATCGAAATGAGAAAAAATTATATTCTATTTTATACAATAATATAACCTTATTGTCAGCTTCATATTTTACATGGATTGGCTTACTCAGCAATAATTTAATTATATTTCAATATACATTTTTTCTTTAGCTACCTACCCAATTTTATGATGCGAGTTTTAAATTATTGTTATAATCTTGCTATTTATTTCCATAATATTTTCCTAACTAATTTTAAAATACATAATACTTAGACCCTTTGTGTCTCGACTCGTGATTGGTAATCTTGACCAATATAGCAAGTGACCACATAACTTTCGGTCCTAAATTTCTCCTTTTGTAAATTATCGAATGATAATAATATACATATATATATATATATTAATAACCATAGACATTATAGACAGTTTTGTTACAAATAAACACAATTATACATAAGAGCTTAATTATCAAATGTTTATTTTTTTTATTTGATAATAGCTATTTTGCGTTTATTCCCCATTGAAAAAAAATATATTTTTTTTATATAAACGGATATTATGCATACCCGCATTGACTTTATACATTTTTTTTTTTTTTTAGTTAATATAAATTAAATTGATATAAATATGCTATACACTTACAAACTTAATGATGTGTCACAAAAAAAGACATGTTATCGTAAAATTAAATTATTTTCAAGCTATGTTGAGTAAAATTCCATTACTTATATGATAAAAGAATAGCTATTAGTTTAATAACTATAAAATGCATTTTTGGTTAATGTTTAACGTAAGAAATCTGAATTTGCAGTGCATAAAATATAGATTGTAATTTCATTTAAAAAGTTATGCACCAATTGAATAAAATCAAAAATATAAATATAAAATTCACATAAACTATACATTATACACTAGTTGAACTATAATTGATTGCAATTATATTTTATATAAATACTGTTAATTATTTATAAAGATTAATATTAAAAAATATTAAATACAATTTACATTTGTGTCGATAAAGTTTATATTTTGATTATAATCGTATGCATTTGTAAATAACATGTAATTAAATTAAAATCACTATACGGCAATATTTTTGTCTAAAAAATAATGTCGTATTAGAAGACATATTATTATGTATTCCTATTTTCAAACCATGATAAAACTGATAACATTTATTATTGTATGCTTTAATTCAAAGCATACTTGATTAGTAATGTGGTTGCTCAAATGGACATAATTATTTTAGTTGTAGAAAAGTTTTACACTTGGGACCAATGAGTATTGGTGTACTATAATATTAATATACCCATATGCACATAAAATGTAATATCAAAGTATATATTTTTAATATTACCTATATTATCAATATATATATTACCTATAAATCATACAATTATAAGCAATAAAAACATAATTTAATATCATAAATATTTGAAACAATGCAAAATAAAAACTAATTATTGTTTTAGTAGAATTAATTAAGAGTTGATTAGTGAGAAAAATGATAAATATTGTTCTCAACTAAACTGATTAGAATTGGGGGTTTGAATAGTGCACGCTATCTTAATTATAATTTCGAGGTGTTTGTTGGTGATCTGGGATTTGCAAAAAAGTCAAAGCTGGTCACCCTTCACATGTAATTGATGGACTGGCTTAAAAATGTAATCGACAGATGGCCACCCAATTTAAAGTTTAAAAATAATAATATGAGCGATAATATATGCTTCACGATCAGTGTAATATCTACTTCCGTCGGTTAAACTAATGATCAAAAAATCATAGAATACAACACTAGAAAATATAATATTACCAATTTTTATATTTTTTGTACTTTTCTGCAAGTCGTTGACCTTTGTCCTATATACTCGAATATTTTTCAAACATTTTTTTATTATTATTTTTTTTATATATATATATATTAAAGTTATGCAAACTTAATTGCTCAATATTATTTCTTAATTTTTCAATTTAAAACACTCTTAAAATTATTTGTATGATATATTTGAACTAATTAATTTAGGCACTAAAAATTGTGATAAATAATATAAGTAATTACAATAAAATATTTTTTTGAATGTTAATTATTTAAAACTTTATGTATTAGCATAATATAGTGAATAGTGATACATTGCTTTAGAATAAACTAATCAATAAAAATTGATTTGAGATTAAGAATGTGTTATTTATTGTACATTTTGTATAATAACTAATTTATTTACCATTGATATTGATTTAGTGCTAATAATCTACAAGGTACAAGATATAATTGTTTTGAGATACATGTACGAGTATATACTGACGACATTAAATAAATATAAATGTATAGTATAAACACATGCTTCAATATCAACGAAAAACTACATTGATTTTTAAATGTACATTTAATAAGTTGTTAAATACGTGCAACTGATTCAGTTGCTCCTCAATCATTATATGAGGGTAGTATGTTACACTGCCATAAAAAATAAAAGTAAAATTCTAAATAAGCGTAAGTTGCAATCTGCCTATGTTAAATGCCCAATAATTATCTTACATAAAGAACCCAATAAAAAATATATTGCGTTTAATAGCCGAAGTTGTTTTTGTATGCATAGAATAACACAATTTGCAGAAACCTAACCTAGTAAATAAAAAACACCACATAAACTTTTTTGCACCATAACCCCAGTTATTTAAGCTTTTGCATTTTGAAATTGTTGATTAGTAATACTATTTGATATTATAATATTTTATGAATCGCTGATTATTAATTTTAATGTAAGATATTAAATTATTACTATTATTTAAAAAAAAAAAATGATTAAACTAATGCATTCAAAAACTATTTTGTGTAAAACATTTTTTAATTTAATTTTTTGTAATCAAATTTATTTAAATGCTCTTAAAAATATCTATTTATTTTAAATATGGTTGAAACGTCACTTATTAAAAAAAAAATATATATATTAGTAATCTATCTTTAATTGATAATAACATCCATCTTCAGACCTCCAACATTTCACTTATTCATATAAATTAATAACTAGCAATTATTATTAACATATTTTTAATTAAAATTTGAAAAAATAAACAGAATTTTGTAATTTTTTTTTTAATTAATGAATGAATCAGGAACTTTTATATATAAAGAAATATTATTTTTATTAAGATGTATAACTTACTGTGTACATCTAAGTTATGATTTTCTTTAGAAGTAGTAACGAAGATTTTGATTATACTTTTTATATTATGACTGACAGTTGAGACACCAATAGAAAGTAAAACAATTAAAGTATGTTAAAATGTATAAAAATAATCAGACAATGTAAAATAAATTAAATTTTAATTAAAATATTATATTCTATCTTTTTATACAATTGTAATGATGTGTATTTATATTTATCACTGATATAATTACAATTTTACGATTTGTTAAACATTTAACTATAATTTAATATACTGTATATATTTAGATAGGCAGCTTTTAATATACATATTGAAAATTTTAACTAATAATAAAGTGGTTAAAATTTATACTGATATAAAATTAAATGATTAAAATTATGATTTCAATCTACATAATAATATTAAGAGGAATCCAATATGACAAATAGAAAAAATATCATTATCCGAAAAAACTGGGGAAACATCTTAGATTTGATTTCCCATAAATTAAAAGAATAGGTACTCATTACTCTAATGTTTATCATAGTTTAAAATATGTAAAAATGCATAATATTATAACATTTTTTAAATAAATATTTAAATTTAACTTTTTAAATAAAAATAGAGTTACAAATATTGATATTAACTCGAAAATGCATTTGAATATTTAATAATGTATAAAGCACTTAAATGTTATCGTTATAACTTTTAGAATAGTAAAATTTATTGTATTTATTTCTAACAAAAATATTTTTAGATAAAGAATAATAAGTATTATATAAAACCACACCTTTAAGTGAGTCATGGAATAGTAGAATTTTTATATTATACACAATGAATTTTAAATGTAGAATTTTTAGTTTTTATTTTATTTTATTATAATATGTCTATAAATTAAAATAATTATGTAAATATTAGAATTTTGTGCAAAAAGCTATGATGGAATTAATATTAAATTAATTTATTTTTAAATCTTTGTTGTACGGTATAACATATGGATCTCAGATGTCACTTCCTACTACATGTGTTACATACAAGTCTATATAATGCTATGTGCCTGGCGATACATAACTTTTATTACTATTAATCAATCAGCAATAACCTCGAGGGTAAGGGAGAACAATGTACGATTCAACATAAATCATTTAAGTTAGGTTAGGCCAAGGCAAGGCTAGATCGACTATATAACATAAGAAATTCTGAGAATAGGACTAAAGAAATTGCAGGAAACCGCGCTAGGACGCGACAAGCCATCAACGAGTCAATGGCACTCGAATCGCGAATATCGGATTTGATAATAGAAGGCGGCCTCGAACGACCAGCGATTCCGAGAAATTATCTAAATAATAGAATATTTAAATTAAATAATGTAATATCATGCTGGGCACATTAATTAGATATTAAAATAATAAATGAACTAACAGCATCCGGTGGGTTATCGCACTCGACGACAAAGCGTGAGCAGATGGCATTTCCTGGAACTAGCACAATCATACACGATAAAACAAATGAGGTCAACGCTATCTCTTTAGGACGACGTAGGGACCAATAGGAGGAGTAGCCAATATATAAGGGAGCCCGAATCGGCATCAATTCAGACGTGATTCTAACAGGCTACACAGAGCTCCTTCGCGCCAGTCGATTTTCTGAATGATAATAAACCAGCCATTAAAAATATTAAACAGTTTTTACAATTTATTTCAGCACCGCCATTTCAAAGCTCCTTTTCGTCCATCACAAACCTCGTCCTCTGATTGGTCCATATCAGTAACTTTCATACTGATATATATATACATATATATACATTTATATTTTCAAGGGTAAGAAAGAACCGTGTGCGTTTGGCACGATTCACTCGATATATAGTATAAAGTATTTATAAGTATTTACTATTTAACTCTGTCAAATAGTAAAAGAAAAGGCTAGACCAACTGCAAGATAGTCATCCAGGAGATTAGCATAGGAAATTCTGAGAATAGGACATGAGAAATCATGCACTTAAGACGGGCGAGTATTAAATTAATAGTAGAAAACTCTGTCAGGATTACGCTAGGGCGTGATCAATCAACAACGAGCCAATAATACTTGAATAACGAATATCAAATTTGATAATAGAAGGCGGCCTTGAACAACCAGCGATTCTGAGAAATTATCTAAATATATAGGATTTTTAAATTAAATAATATAATATCCTATTGGACAAGTGGTTTATGATATTATATTATATTAATTAAATATGCGATGGCATAAATAAAGCTTATGGAATACTAGGAATTACGATAATGGGTGGACTAACCGCGTCCGGTCAGTTATCTGCACGTGCATGACAAAGCGTGGGATGATAACGCCTCCTGGAGCTAGTATGCACGCATATGACAATAAACGGGGTCAATGCTATCTTGCTAAGATAACGTAGGTACTAAATAGGAGGAGTAGCCCACATATAAGGGAACCTGAAACAGCTTCGATCCAGACGTGATATTCCCGGACTACAGCAAGCACCTTCATGCCAGTTTAACTTTTGATTTAATAAAAACAATTAATTTCAACAATAAAACGGTCTTATAATTATTTACTACCATGACCATAAACTGCTGAGTCCATCACAAAGGTCATCCACACGCTGGGACACAACAACGTATTTAACAAGGTATTATTAGGATAATTGCATTTTTTATTTTTAATGAAAACTTATATCAATAATCATGCTATTTTTGAATTGTTATTTATCTGTGTTACTTAACATGCATTTAGAAAAAGTTCTAGGTCTAGATTTGCCTTTCGATTGCTAGGTATAGGTGACTGATATCACATATATTGTATGTTCACATAGAGAAAAATATCCCTAAACAGATATTTTATTATTTTATATCAATAGGTATAATAGTAGGTATATTATTATAAAGTTTAAGAAAATAATAACTTTAACTTATAATCATGATGATGTTTTGATGAATATCATTTGAACGATTATTATTATACATACACTAATTCAATGCTTAGTTAAGTTTATAGTAAAATAATATAAGTGTCCAGACAGTAGAGAATTGTGGAACTTTTGTTTCAAAGAAAATCTAATATAAGCATAACAATTTTATAAAAATAAAAACTATAATAAATTTTATTTTAAAATAAATATATATTATATTACATTTTAAGACTTTAATCGTTAAAAGGTTATTATTTTTCAATTCTGGTATCTAGTTATACAAGTGTAGAAAATGATTTTTTAAAGAATTTGCTTATAGTTTATGAACCGTATATGTATATCATATTTTTTGAAAACTACTGGATACTTTTAAATTAATTCCGATTTAAGTATTACAGTGAAACCTCTAAATACCGGACACTCTAGGTCACCGTAATTTTGTCTGTTATTTAGAGGTGTTCGCTATTCAGAGAGGAGAGTGGGGGTTAAATTCTCAAAAAAAAAAACTCGGAGAAATTAATAACAACATATGTACAACAAATATTATTTATATAATATTTATAATATAATTTTATTTGTATATTTGTATTATTTTAATGTAAATATTAATTTTATATATTATTATTTAAAATTATGATGTTATTATGTATGTAAAAATGTGTGAAAATGTAAATCCTTGATGTATAGTAATTTAATACGAACACCCATATTTATATTATATGCTCGAAATTCAAGAATCTCAATTTCTTCTTTTAAACTTAATTTTTTTCGTTTACTAGTCATTGCATGCTACAATACGTTTATGAATACGTTCGTATATAATTGAATCACAAACACAGATAAATACAAGTAGGATTACTTCACAGAACATAAATTAGAAAAATGTTTTAATCGACGCGATAATGGATGGATAAAATAAACTATAATTATATAAAAATGTATAGTTGTAAGATTAGATTAGGTTGATAGATAGATATTTATTAAGGCATTTCACGATTATTCAATATTTACGATAAAAATTGAATTTCCATAATATAAAAATATTGAAAATGTTCTCGTACCCATAAAAAAAGTCCACTATTTGGAGGTATCCGTTATGGGAGGTTTCACTGTATCTGTATGTATTGATAAAAAAGCTTGCATTATTAACAAATATACGGAGAACACAAACTTGTTTGACCGATATAGTTTAATATATATAGTGATATATAATATTGAATTAGTAAGTCAAAGAAATTAAAAGTATATCTACATCTTAGAAATATATTTATGTTATGATTTCCGTTAATAAACTCTTAATAATTTATTCTGTCATAGCTACTTGACATTTTAAATTGTTGTTTTGTTTATTTTTGGCTTTTGTTTGATAATGTTTTTAGTTCTCAGTATTAAGACTTGAGAATTTAAATCAGATTCCTCATAAAGTGTTTTATTTTTCAAAGTTTAATTTTTGAAATAATTGTATATTTCAACAAAAAATGAAAATTTGTTTTCAATGTAATAATTTAAAAAATAATAATCATAGAAATCATTGAAACTTTTCACAGTTATGTACGTAAATACAGCGTATAATATATACAAGTTTATATAAAAAAATATATTTAAATAAAATGTTGACTAATTTTAGTAGATTTTTAAACCACAAATCTATTAACACCTTTCTAAGGTACCATGGTATTGACTAATAATACATTAAAAGTTATATGTTCTTGGCAATGATAAGTTAAATTAATGATAGTGTAGTATATATTACTTTTACTAACTAGAATACTGTATTGATAAAATATTTCTAATAGTTTAATTTAAAGAAAACAACCTGTTAAATTAATAAAATAATAATATAAATATAATTTATAAATGTCGAATCATTCATGTATTATTTACTCGGAATCGTTTTTTTTTGAATTCAACAATTCATCATTGAATTCAAATTGAACACATACATTATTGTGATCTACTCAATGACGTGCTACACTCAAACCTTTCAATTGAATAGAGCCAGTTCGTAGGTATTTCAAATTATGAAATATCGTTGTACAATTCAGTTGAAGCAATACATTGTACATTATTACTACACTAGTATTATTGGAAAAATCAAGGATAGTATCATGATAATAGTGTCGTTATTTGAAATGTTAAAATGCGATTTCGACGAAAAGCTATTGACAAGATTTATCAATAAATACCAATACGATATTATGAATAATATTTTATGGAATATAATAACATTTGCCAGTTTCAATGTGTGCAATTTTCTCGTATTTATGTACTATGCTTGTTTATTATTTTTATTTTTCACAATCATTTGAATCGTATTTGACCACAAAAATTAATTTCAGTTTGTCACTACAACCCGATAATAGAAATGACCACTTAATAATGGAACAAATTATTAAATATTTACAAGACGTATTTTAGAATGAATTCATCCTTTTATACTCAAATTCATTTATCTATTTGAATGGCATTTACCATTATAAGAGTAATTGCTATGGAAAAGTGTAATTATTGTTAAAATGTAATTTTATACAAAATAAATATATATATATCAATAGATTTATACGATGACATATTTGTATTGTATTTGACATATTATGTCTGTATGTGTTTTTTCTTATTTTACATGTTAGTTCAAATAATATAATTTAATATTGGACACCTGTAACTTCAAATCGAAACTCGAAACCAAATTGTTCATGATACTTGTTTTAATGATAAATAAACGTTTAAATAAAAGTATTATTATCATATTTTGACTAGTAAGATATCTAACCTATGAGTTTTCAACCATATAAGTTGTT
The DNA here is from genome assembly GCA_014851325.1 of Pentalonia nigronervosa. Lineage (NCBI taxonomy): Eukaryota > Metazoa > Arthropoda > Insecta > Hemiptera > Aphididae > Pentalonia > Pentalonia nigronervosa. Next base: position 140,750 of record JACXSJ010000647.1, on the reverse strand, counting down.
ATAATAATATGAAAACAATTATTTGACGCTGTAGCGAATGGAACACAAAATATAATGAAGTCTACTTCAATATAAACTCTACATAACTCACGTCATATCCAACGTTTTTCTCAAGCCAAATATTTGGTATTGGCAGTGGTTGTTTATACGATATAATATACAGAACAAAAGTAAAATTAAAAGGTTTTTTTTTTTTTTTAAGTTTCAAAATATAAAAATAAAAGAATAATTATCGTGGCAGCGTTTAAATAATAACATATACACGTTAGTCGAATGTTAACAGTGAAACATCCGTGTTATTGTTATTTTATTAAAATCTTTTGTTTGTATTATATACTCAAAGGTTACACAGCTTTACAAATATTGTTTTACTCAACAAATTTAGTTGACAAACTAACAAAGTTAGTTGATTGCTACGTATTCGGTTACAAATTTAACAATCTATATTTATTCAATTTAATTTTTAAATATCTTTATGTGCATGTTTATGAATTGTGTTCATTTTAAAGTTTTAAAATACTATGCCTATATTGATCAGTTAAGTTTGTTGAAACCTCAAGAAAACTAGTTTATCATTGGTATTTATATGAAGCACATTTTAAATTTCAACACACTTCCAAAAACATGCACAACGATTGAGATTAATGAAATGCGTCACTATGACTGAATATCAAAGTACAATGTTTTAACATATTTTGACACAATGTTCGTCTACTTATTTCATTGAATATAAACCCAAAAATGTTAATACGTATAAATAATATTATGAAATACGTGATGCGTCTGTACTCATACCAGTAGGCATGGACATAATAATATTTGAGATTTAATTTTATCATAATTAATAATTTTGATATGTAATATAAAACTATAATATCGATAGTCAAAAGGCCAAGTGTCGTAACCCACAAAAACATAATTTTACAAGAGACACTTTAAACATTTTATTTACCTACATAATCATTTTTGATCTTACTAGTTAATTATTTATTTTTATTGTGATACCCGAAAATCAGTTTTCTTAAGAATTGAAAGTTTGTAATAGTTATTTATATGGTTAATTTAGTTTTATTTATGACCTAGTCGAGGGTTACAGCATTTGAACACATAATATTTATAAGAGCGTTATTAATTAAAATAGTATTACTATTGACGTATTAGAGTTACTGCATTTGACATTGGTACTTTTTGATTACAGTTAATAATATCTAGTTATTTAAATTTAGATCAAACATTATTATTTCGTAAAAATATTATTTACGATATTTATTTTTAAAATGATAAGCTAGTGAATAAAGTTAATTAAAATTTAAGAATAATATTATTTTGATACGAGTATTCAATATCCGTATTACTATTAATTATAATATTAATAATAATAATAATATTAGATCAACCAACAACAGCAGGTTTCGGTGTTTTTGTCATATTTTATATTGTGTTTATTACTTGCTGTGATTTGATTGTGATTAGTAATTAGTAATTAATAATTACTAATTACACAGCAGTTGTAGCGGCACGACATTTAAAATTAATGCAGACGTAAACGTGTATTGAAGTTTTAATTTAGATTCAAATCAAATAATGGAACACGTAAGTAAAGATATTATTTTATAAAACTTTTTGATAGCAAATATTAATTAGTTTAAACAATTTTATTAAGTCAAGCTCTGAATTTATATTCAATATTAGGTTTATAATTTTTATTAATATGTTAGAGAATACGCCGAGGATAGAAAAGAATGTCACAAGTAAAAAGTGATGGTGAAAATGACAGAACTATTTCAAAAAATAGAGAAAAGATTGCAAAATGGTTAGATTCACTGCCGATTTTATATGAAACGGAATCAGTTGCTACAGAGCAGGACACGGAAGAACCAAAATGTGAGATTAAAAATATTGTAACGGTTACTACTGTTGATGATAAAATAGTTGAAAGTGCTGGAAATATTATAATGAATGACGTGGATGAATTACTCAAACTCTTTAACGATAACGAATGTTATGGAACGAATATAACTCAATCAGATGATGGAAAAAGTGTCAAAATGTACTTCAACTAAACGTTAATGAAGTTTCCACTGATCAGGCAAGTGTATACATTGAAGGTAGTATACATAATAATTTATTTTAAGAAACAGAAGATCAGCTTGTTGGTGAAAGTGGAAAGAGAAAAAAAAAGAATTGGGAATAAAAGAAAATTAAATGCGATAAACAGAGTAAGTGGAAAATCATATAAAACTAGAAAATGTAAATTAGTTGATGAAAAAATATTATTACCAAATCCATGTTCAGAAATGAAATGTCAGAATAAATGTGGTGCAATTCATGATACATTTAGGAAAGACATTTTTGATAACTTTTATGCTTTACCTTCTTCTCAATAAAAAGATTTTTTAGTGTCGTGTGTAGTGACTCGTGAAAAAAAAATAAAATATACTGAACATGATATAAGCAGAAGGACATACTTTAAATCGAATTACTTACCAATTGACGGAGAGTTCACCAAAGTTTGGCAACAATTTTTGATTAGCACATTAAATATTACACAAAGAATTTCGATATACACTGAAGAAAATCGTAACAAGACATTAAACCAGTCCAAAACTGAAGGTCGAAGAAATCATCCAGAAATGAAAAATTTAACAAACATATTTAGAATTTATAAAGTACAATGTGAACAGAAAAAATTAGAATATATTGTGAAAGAACAAGTGTTTCGAAATATTTTCAATACCAAGTATAATATCGGAATACACACACCTAAGAAAGTTAAATATAGAATTTGTGAAAAAATGAAAAATATTCCAGATGAAAATAAAACTGAAGAAGAAAAATTGAAGTTTCAAAAACATTTAAAAGATGCTGAAAGTACTAAAAATATACATCTAGAAGATCAAATAAAAAAGCAAATATGGTCATTCATTTCTATGCACCAGTTTCGATCTACAAAAAATCCTTAATACGCCTCAATATGGAAATAATATATTGTTATACCATTCAAGAAAATATTCCATCTACAACGAGTCATTTTACGAAAGTGGTACAAAAAATGGGTACTGCTTCATTTGGGGAGAAGAAAATGGTCAACGTGGAACTAATGAGATTTGTTCGGTAATAGTAAAATAGTTAACAATTATAGACGAGAGAGCAGAAATTAAAAAAGTATCATTATATTGCGACTCCTATCCTGGACATAATAAAAATCATCAAACACTCGGCAATATTTTGGTTCATTTTAAATAAGTCTAAGAATATCCAGGAAATAACTATTACATTTTTGCAACCTGGTCATACTTACATGCCTGTTAATTCAGTGCATGCTACCTTAGAATCAAATTTGAAATATAAAATTGTTTGGGCACCTTCAAAATGGCCGACAATTGTAGTAAATGCAAGATTAAATCCAAAACCGTACGATGTATATACGATGAGTCATAATGACCTTATGGACTTCAAAGTATTACAGCATGCAATCTTTCCTAAAATAGTTTTAAAAAATGGAAAAAAATTCAGTAAAATAAAAAAAGTATATTTTTAAAAATCGAGAGATGTGAAAATATCATTTGGGTACGAGTTGGATGCTAAGTTTGAAATTATAAATGTTACAGAAAAAAGAACAAAAAGAAAAAAAATGAAATTGGTGTGATTATGCATGCGTATAACCCAAAACTACCAATATCTGAAGCAAAATATAAAGATCTGGTAAAACTTTGTGAAACAAATGCGATTCCACCAAGGTATCACCAGGAATATTTATCTATGTTAAGGAAAAGTACAGTTAGAGATGCACTGGCAGAAACAGACGATAAAGATGATACCAACCCGGTTTAATAGTTTTTATATATTTTTTTTCTTATTTGAGAAACTAATTTTAATTTTTTAAAAATAAAAACAAGTTGTTATACCTAATTTTTATTTTTTTATTTTCATTCGAGAAGCGAATTTTATTTTATTTATTTCTAAACGTAAAAATTAAGTCTTTATACATATTATCATTTATAATATTACATCGTTTTGTTTAATTATTCAATAATTTCATGTTAATAATAAGTTATTGGTGTACCTATGTCATAAACGAACAAATTCGGAATAATATAATATTATTTTGATGAACTTTTTAGGTTCCAGCATGTGAGTTACAACAATGTGGCATAATGAAGAAAAAAGTCTTGAGGCTTATGTTTTTATATTATAATATTTTTATATGGCTTACAGAATTTGTCACTATTTATCATTATGGGTTACGACGTTAAAATAAATGATAAATTTTAAAAATATTGTAGTTAAATAGTATGGTGGGTTACGAAAATTGGTCAAACATTAGAAAATTATATGAAATTTAATATTTCGTTATAATCCCATTTACGACCAAAGTGAGGGTTATGACAATTGGACTTTTGACATCGGTATAACTGGTTTAGGTCAGATATTGGAACCGAAATCGGTACCCGTTTGTTAAAAAAATCATGTAGGTAACAAAATAAATTGAAATCAAATCCTCATTTTATTAATTTCAAAAAATTCAATAGAAACTTAAACTATTTTTATAAAAAACAAATAGACCGTTTAAGAGCCGATATTTTTTGGTTTTTTATGTTTTTATAATTATTGTAGTTGCAATGTCTACTCCAATATCGATTTTTAGCAGTCAGAATAGAATAGGTAACAGTTCCAGATTGTGTTATTTGTTATCAAACATCTACTTTGGACCTTAATATTTATTTATTTACAACCGCTAATCACTGCAACCGATATCCCACACGCTTACCGTAATGGGAGGAGGTCAAAGAGAAGCCAGGGTGACAAATTTGGGCCACCCCCCTGGACCCGCAGTCAGTTGTTGAATTATGAATAGACTTTTATTTTGTATCAGCATTAAAATACCAAATAATGAGATTTCGTATTATTCTAGATATGATCAACATTCAAAAATTGTTTAAATGTAACTGATTTTCTCTTATTTATTCAATGTGTGTGTATGTTATACTATGTTCACCTAACCGTTAAACAGTAATATTTAATATTTCATTAATATTTTATTAATTCATATCGTGCCGCCTACGTCCTCCTACTATTGAGGATACTGTTCAGGACGAACTGCGTCATAATTACGGTAGTATTGTTTTTCTTGAATCTGTTTGAAGTGTTTTTTTATTTATTATTTGACTTGTATTTTCATAATATGTCTAAATTAAAATTATTTTATATTAATTTGAAATAGTTTGTTTCATGGAGAAAAATTATAGGATTCCACTCTTATTAAACTATTCAATATAATGATTTATTAATTTGCGTTATTAACTATTATTTGTATGTGTTTATTTATTGGATTTTGTTTGTTTTTGGTATTCCTTACTGGATATATTGAGGACATTTCGATATGCTTAAGAACAGGAAAAAATCTTTAATTCTATGTTACTCATGCCTTCTATTATAGCACCCTATACTAGCCTTATACTGAATGTTATTTCAATTATTTTTTAGATATTAAAATTTGGTAAATTATCGTTCAGTCACTATTTTCAGACCTTATTAGCTATGTACGAAATTTTATTAGTATGAACATATATCTTCCTCGTGTAGTTTAATAGTATTACAGTTGAAGAGAAATTGTAGCTATATTATTGATTAATGATATTTAATATATGTATATTTATTCTGTAAGCAATGTTTGGAATGAACATTTTAATACTTCTGTGAGCTTAGTTTTCATTGGATAATAATTAATATTAAAGCAAAGTTATTGAACATTTATTTGTATTTGCTGGTTATTGGTGGTAGTTTGTATAGTTAATGATGGTAACGGTGTTTGTTCTTAGTGTTTGATATGAAGTCTAGTCAAATAAGCAAAAAGTTCGAAACTAATTCGCCGAAAGCTAAATTTTGGTATACAAGCAGTTTATACCTCACTAACAAACATACTAAAAGTTCTGGCACCTACCGCTTGTGCATAGCTCTCCACCCTTCTTGAAAGGATTGCGCGCTACTTTCACTAGTTTCACTTATAACTCTTCAACTGTTAAAGTTACAATAAAAACACTTATGACTAAAATTAAAGATTATAAAATTTACCGTAGAATAATTTAAATTTAATATTTATTTGTTAAAGTAAGTATCATATTTAAAAAAAAGAATTTATTTTTTATTTTATTTTAATATTATTTTTAAGCAAAACCGTCAATTATACGTTAAAACATCTTATAACAAAAATTAACGAACAAATAATTTTACATAATATAACGTTAAATTATTTCAATTACTTGAACTGTCATAAGTTATACATGTCAAAGAGTCGTATAATATATACCGTATAAATAATGTCATTTGATTATATTATAATATGTATATTTTATTATTGCAGTGTAAGAAATATTGAACGGCATTAAACTAAAAGTATTATTACCATTAAATGGACGTAAATTGTATTGTTAAAATAAAGCTAGTTGCAATTATTCGTGTAATCGTCTAGATAAAGTTACACACAATTCGTTTACGTGTACACTTACTCACTTATCAAACTTTTTATTTCAGGCCAGACCACAAGTCGTCAGTCTACATTTTATCAGTGTGTAGTTAATTGCTAAAGTTTACATTGTAGTTTAGTGACTGTTACTGTTATATTAGAGTTATTATAGCGTCAATATAATTATACGCGTAAATATTATTTTTATTCAATGATTTCGGGTCAATAAGTTTTTATAAAAATGATCAACCTATGTTTTATATGTGATAACGAATTAAACTACGTTCAAATTATATATTTAAATTTAAAGAAAATTGTTTATTTTGTGACAACGAATGTTCAAAAGAATTAGAAAAGAAATTAAGTAAGGAACGTCGAGACACTATAACAAAAGTATTTACTCTTCACTTTAAGTAGTCAATAATATTGACAAACAAGAGAAACAAGCAAACAAGAGAAATAATGAATAATGTAAAGAGGTGCTCAAACAGTTGAATAGTGTAATGAGTTTGGTATCCAAAGATTCAAAATATCATAAAGCGTGTGAATAAAAATTTTCATGCTTCCAATCGATGGAAATAAGAAAAGGGGAGATCAAAAAATGAAGATTTGACAAACGCGTTTTCCAATTTATGTGATTTTTTGGAAACTGAATATGAATGCCAATTTTGTCTAAATTTATTGCATGAAAAAATGAAAGTAACTGATGAAAAACTTTAAAAAATAAATTGATAAATAAATATAATACTATAACGATATAATTACAACTAATCAAGAGAAGAAGTCAGTCGTGTGTTTTAAAAATACGGGATTCAAATTATTAACAAATGCCTAGTATAATTGAAAAAAAGAAAACGAAGAAAAAGAATGGTTAAGAATAGTAGAAGCAGCTGCTACTATAATACTTTAGGATATGAGGTAATTTGTTTATGAGAACAATTCGTTTCCTCCACCGAACCAATTTATGGATAACGTAAAAGAAGATGTATCAAAGAGTTTATTATTTTTTTGTTTGAAATTTGTGATAAAAATAAAAAAGCAAAATCTCACAAATATAATAATAAATACGTGGCTTTGGTACACAGTATAATAAGTTGTTACATGATTTGCTCATTAATTTCACCAATTTTACTGTGACTAGATTTTTAATTGTACAGACATTTTTGGTACTAAAGTGACATAGATATTTTTTCAAACTTTGGATTTTGTTCTTCATATACCGATATTTATGTTTTTGAGACATCGTCTTTACTAAATCCACAACACAAAGTTAACCAAAAAAGTTTTTCACAATTTGTTTTTGATAATGCCGATTTCAATATTAATACGATTGATGTTTAATAATACTTTTGTGTTGGAAAGCAGGATTGCTATGTTCGGTGATATTCAAACACTGTCAAAGAATTTCATATTTGAATCAGCAACCAATAATTGATGACGAGGATTAGGAGAATTTTGAGGACGAACATCTATTTGAAGATACCACATAAGAAAATCATACAACGTCATTAAAGAAAACGAGATCCACATGACCACATAATTTAGTTGATTAGGTACAGTATTATTTTAATATTTAAATATAAAATATTTTATAAATAATAAATATGAAAATATTAGGTAAATAAATTATTTTTGTTTCAGGATATACAAATCAACATTACGATCAATATTTAAAATTGAACTTTATAACATAGAGTTAATAGTTATAGATATAATTTTTCATACTTATTTTATAATTTGTAGCTAATAATTATTTTATAATTCAACCATTTATACTACACATTAAATACAACTATTTCATATGACGTATAACTTAAAATAATTAAAATTGTTGAAATAATTTAACGTTATATTATGTAAAATTATCTGCTTATTAACTTTTGTCTTAAGATGTTTTAGAATATGATTAACGGACTTTGCTTAAAAATAATATTAAAATAAAATAAAAAATAAATTCTTTTTTTAAATATGATACTTTAACATATAAATATTAAATTTGATTTATTTTACAGTAAATTTTATTATTTTTAGTTTTAGTCATAAGTGTTTTTATTGTAACTTTAACAGTTGAAGAGTTATAAGTGCAACTAGTGAAAGTAGTGCACACTCCTTTTAAAAAGGGGGAGGGCTACGCACAAATGGTAGGTATCAGAACTTTTAATATGTTTATTAGTAAGGTATAAACTACTTGTATACCAAAATTTAGCTTTCAGCGAATAAGTTCTAATCTTTGTCAATTTTTTATCTAATTTGGCTGGGCTATTAATGGTTTCAGTTCTAGTATACTAAGTAGGCAGTGAATTCATATTGAAGTTGAATTCCTAATTGTCTAAAGTATCTAAAATAATAAATTGGTTATTTGCATGAGTTATTTTAAAAGGCATATCTGTAAGTTAGTGAAATGATTGTATATAATCAAAATTTTTGGACATTTTTTTTTTTTAGAAAGAATAATATACTGAATATGATGTTGATTTTTAGAAATAACTATTCATTTATCTGGGTTATGTAGCAACTGTATTTCTTATTAATTTAAATTACTATTTTTTTTTTTTGTGTGTCATTATGAATTCAAGTGTTTTTTTTTTACCTATTTGATAAAAATACACATAATCTTTTATATGAAATTCTCAATTCAAACTATATATTTTTAGAATTTTGAATTTTCCCGGTAACTATTATATTTCCTTATTTTGGACACCACTGAATGAGTTATAAAATTATTTGTTTTTATTAGACGTATTCTCTTTATTTCCACCATACTGGCACATTTCACGGTTTTATTCAATTTATTAATATTATTATGTCATATACTATAGACGGATATAATCATAATATATTATATATGTAGCATAGGAACACAATATTATAATATATTATATTTTAGCACTATACCTTTGTCAGTGACAGGCTCGAGAAGCAAATTCTGATGAGGCGACATAATATTTTGTTATTTAATTCCACCACCATAGTGTGTGTAAAGAGAGTACTGTTGCTTTTGTAGAGTTTGAATGAGTGCTTGACGTGTCTATTAGTCAGTCATACGCAGAGAGGCGAACGAATAATACAAAGACCTCAGTGAAATAATTTATGTTTGTTTAAATGTAATAAAAGTATTTCCAACCATATATTGTGTTAAACTTTCTTGCAATCGTTTGACGTTATACATTTACAACACTGTGGTGTACAATGAATATTATAGGGTGATTAGGTTTAAAAAAAAGAAACGTACAAAAAAATAAATAATAAACGTATACCATCGTACCTCACTCTAAGTTAATTTCTGTAACCCGAAAAAAAAAGTCTTGATTCGAATTGTAGGACAATTAGGAAAATACTGTTGAATTACGTATCTATATTATAATGAATGTTTATAAGTAAAGACCGGATTTTGCATAAAATGCATGTTGCTATTTTCAACAGCATATACATGTAGTCAATGAGTGTCCACAATCCATTACATGATTGATTAAATATCAAAATTTTATACTGCATATTTTTGCATATTCTGACGTTAATGAATGTTCTTCATATTTTTGCATATTTTAACAAAAACCGTACAAATATACACCTAACAATCCAAAAAGGTATTGAGCGAGAAAACAGATCATAGGTACGTTTATATAATATCAAATATTTTACATCTCAAAGAATATTTGGACGCTTAAAATAGTTCCATAGTTTGGTTTTATAGTGAAAACATAGCCTATTTTATCTAATCTTGCTTTCTTTTATCTAATGTAACATAATATGTACAAGTACAACATATATTACAACCACTGCTACATTTATCCAAGACAATTATTATTAATAAGAATTGCGTTGTAGACAAGTGGTGTTGAGTGTACGTGTTGTATCCATAATAATTATTTTGTAATTTACCAATTAATTTTTAAATAGTTAAAATGCCCAAAATTCCATATTTAAAACTAGCATCAATTAGAAAATAGATTGAGCCATACAATATTTCTGGTGAGGTTTTCAACATATTAAATAATACTACAGTTTTCTGTCGGCATTGTCAAAAACCAGTAACAGCAGAAAAAAAATTTTAAATTGATCAACATGCAAAATCATTGTTGGACTAAAAATGTTTAAACAAATCTTCTTCTAAACAAACTTATAGAACTTCCATAAAAAATCAATCACAATTTTTCAAAGAACTTTGTAATACATTAATTTCTTCAAACATACCTTTACATAAATTACAAAATAAAAATTTTAAATCTTTTTTTGGAAAAGTACACAAAAAAACATATACCAGATGAAAGTACATTAAGAAAAAACTATTTAAATCAATGTTACACAGACGTTTTACAAAATATTCGAGAAATCATAGGCAGCTCATACATATTTTTTTCTGTTGATGAAACTACTGATCCTTGTGGAAAATATCTAGCAAATGTTATTGTTGGTAAATTAAATGCCGATTCGCCTTCTAAATCGTATCTTTTAACATCGAATGTTCTCGAAAAAACCAATAATTCAACTATAGCACAATTTGTAAACAATTTTCTTAAACTATTGTGGCCCGAAGGTAACAATGATGATAAAGTTTTGTTGATGTTATTTTATGCTGCTCCTTATATAACAAAAGCTGCACAAAATTTAAAACCATTTTATTTGAATCTTGTACATGTAACTTGTGTCGCACATGGTATTCACCGAATTGCTGAAAAAATTATAGATACTTTTAGTGACATTAATGATTTAATTAATAATGGAAAAAGGTTTTCTCAAAGGCTCCATATAGAATTCAATTATATAAGGAAATGTTGCCAAATACACATTTACCACCGCAGTCAATAATTACCCGTTGGGGTACTTGGCTAGAGTCAGCCTTTTTTTACGCAGATCATTTTGAAGAGTTCAAAAATGTGATTGAAAACTTAGAAGATAATGCAAAATGCATTCAAAATTGTAAATCAATTTTTAATAAATTAAATGTAAAATATGATCTTGCTTACATTAAAGCAAATTTTGTATGTATTGTTGAAGGTATCAAAAAGCTTGAAACCTCTAATTTGTCACTTATAGACTCGTTAAAAATTTTAGAGCAAGTGGAAAACTCTGTCAATGAACTTCCTACTAGTGTGAATAGTACAATAATTAAAACAAAATGTAAAAACGTTTTGAATAAAAATAAAGGATTAATGGTTTTAAAAGAAATTTTGAAAATACTTCAAGGTGACAGTGCTAATTTCAACAATTTATCTGTTCCAAATTATTCGCCGGATATACTAACCAATTTTAAATATGTTCCGATCACCAGTATTGATGTTGAACGTAGTTTTTCATCCTACAAGTACGTTCTTACAGATCGCCGTCATAATTTCACAGAAATAAATATGGAACATACTTTGATAACTTATTCGTTTTCTAGCTATTTCTAGTTTTTCTATCAATGCTTAAAAATTAAATTACAATTTAATAAAAAATTTAATTTTTGTAATATATTATACATGTTACTTTTTGTTTATGAAATATGTAATACAATTAATAAATAAGTATTAAATATAAAATTGAATAAAAATTTAAATTTTATTTTGCATGTTTTGCATTTTTTCCTTGCATATTTTGAATTTTTTTAGTGCATGTTTGCATGCATATTTTACAATTTGAAATGCTTATAAATCCGGTCTTTATTTATAAGTCTAAGTGTGTGTGAGTGTGTATATGTTGTTATGTAAATGTTTGAGCTATTTTTTGTTAGCTTTTAACAAGTTGTTATTAAAGTTCAACACATAAAGCTTATACTATACTTAAATTTGAATATATAATATAATACTTCAACATAGTATAAATGAAATAGTTTTAAAATAATTGTTATTTATGTAATTTTATTAGAAGGCCAATTAAAATGTACAAGGAAATTAATAAGATAATCTAATGAGATATATACCATAATTATAAAAATACAACTATAGGATATAACGTTTATGTAATACCGTATTGAGGAGAGAAATAAGAGAGATTAATTATTGCGGAAAGATCTAAAATAAATTTTGATAGCAATAAATCGTTAATAGAATTATTGGAAAATATAATACTATTAGAGTCTGTGATAGAGGCATAATGAGGTTTAGTCTGAAGAGAGAGAGAGAGTTAAGTTATACGCCTCTTGAAGAAGGATTCATATGTTAAAAATTCCTTGTAGTTGGAAATACGATCGCCCCCGTATAGCGCGAAGCAGGGCTGCTTTGTGTTATATATATATATATATATATAGAGTCATAATCTACCCCGCACTTTTCTGTGTTCCTGGAAGTTGTGATACTGGTGGCTCGCTGTTATTTTTGTAAGGTATATATACACTTTGATTGTGAAGCTGAGGATATAATTATTGTTGTTTTCAGGTTTAAAGTCCACAAAAAACACAGAGTCTATGCGCGTTTTTTTAATGTTCACGAGGTATTGATTAAAATTACTCAGTTCGTATAGGGCTTGTGTTGGAAGTTGAGAAATGAATGGTGAATTCGTAAAATTGGAGAAGAGTCTGGAGAAAAATATCTAAAAAATATTACATCAACGCGTTTGAGTGAAATTTTTGCTAGACAATCAGTTGCTTAATTTAGCTGAGGGTGACATGAACAATTGGCTACATTTTTTGAGCATATACTATATAATATTATATACGTAATGAATTTTACAGATTCTCGAATAATGCAATTTTAGTAAATATTTTAAAACGTTAAATATTTATAAAATTAATTATATAATAATATATAAATTTACTTAAATAGGTTTTATTAAAACTATACATTATATTTTATTTTTTTAAGTTTGCTAAAGTACATGTATAAAAAGTTCATTGTAAACTATAACTTATAATAGAAAATGACAAATGTAATGAATAAAGAGGAAATAATTTAAAATATTTGATGAAGAGACTACAAATAATGAAAATAATTATAAAGAAATATTCAAAATGAAACAAATTTTTCAAAATCATTAATTAGTTGTTTACTTAAAAAAAAACTTTACAATAATTTAAGATTCATATGAATAATAAAAAAAAAAAAAAAAAAACAATTGTTCTATTACTCCATAGTCAGATATAAAAGTCATCTGTGATTAAGTAACACGTACTTCTTGGTGCCTAAAATACCAAAATCATGATCGAATTTTTAAAATTGAATCCACATATCGAAAAATCATGGAAAAAAATCAAGTGTATTGACAATAAAACAACCCTAGGTATATTTCATATAGATTTTATAAATATAAAATATATTTTAATGTATTTATGGTTTTTTTTTAAATATATTACATATATTATAATATGTAAATTAAGAAGGTATATAATAAATAATATCTACCCAATGCGCTAAATAGCAGTTATTAATGTAAGTTAAAATTAATCAAATTAAATACTATTTGTTATATAGATTAGGTATAGTTAAGACCTATTATATCATAATGTATTAAGATATGTAAAGGTAGATAAATATATCAATTTATTGTTTTTAAATAATTTGACACTAAAATAAGTCATCAAATTTGTTATGGTCAAATCTATCAAATCTTGGCAAAAACCTCTCTATTGTTAATATAATAATTGCGTTGGTGTATCTTATCTCACAAAATCATGAAATATTAAAACAATAAATGTATTTATTAACTTCAAAAGTTGACTTGGAGACAACTGTTAACGTTTCGATAAATCAGAACATTGGAAAATAGTACCAACCCATTTGGATAGCAGGAAAAAAACCTTGGACTTATATTCTAGAAAAGTGAGTTAATAATATAATCTTAGACCTCTGGGCATGTGTGATTAATACAACGTATTTTTTGACACAGTTTGGGTGGCTTGAAATAATATAAATAAAAGTAATAATAGTATTAATAATAAAAAAGTCGGTTTATTAAAACTTAGACCGGAGAGTATATAGATACTTATAAATAAACAATTCTTTCAGAAGCTCTTACGATACCGTTTCCACCACACACCTAAACGTTTGTCAAACTATATAAAGCGCGTAGCACGAGAGTAATAATATTTGATGTAGTGACGACGATGATCTCAATGACGGATCAATGAGGTAAGTAGTTATATCTGTCGGCCGTGCGCAATGTGCAGTTACCTACATCGTGGCGCAGTTAAAAATTCGACGAAACTTCATTTGACTTTGACTGCGTAACGGTAATATTAAGTAACACACAAATATAATAATTATGATGACGCGTTGTGTGTCTCTCTGATTAAGTGTCGCTCTGGACGGGGCTCACCGGGCCACGGTGGTCCAAGTGATTATTGCTTCGTATTGCATGTCGTTGCGCACGGTCGCAGTGCACCACAGCGGCGTGTGCAGTGTGGTAATGCACTTTTCTCGATACTCGCCGTCGGCCAACACCCGCGCCATTCGGTCCAGCACCATCCGGTCCCAGCACACGGACCGCGGGCGACCTCTCTGACGTTGCCAGCCCTGCCTGCACATAGTTCGCACCCGGAACACCATGTCCGGTGGTCCGCAGGTGTACTTTGTTGGCGCGTCCGGGTCAAACACCTTGAGCACGGCCACTTGGATGCTGGCCATTGTCGGTCGGGCCACGCACACCCAGTAAAGCCGATCGCCGTCTTGGACGTTCCTCGTCAGGTACGCACGCCGCATGGTGCCGTGTAACCCAAACGACAGGTCTGGCATAAGGAACTGATTTTCCTGCGATCACGTCATACGCAAACACTGAGTGAAATTCATACTGATCGCTTTGTGATATCCTAATATTATTATAGGGTCCGTATTTTAATGAAAAGTGTATTATTTTTTGGGTGTCTTAAGACAATACATTACAAAGCACATAATTCGTTTCATGTAACAGTTGTTTCTTAACAAGCGAAACTTTTATTTTACACTTTTTGCATTTTCAATACATTTATATATATATATCGTACGATATTTTAGTGTAAATCAGGAAATATAAACTATTATATAAAGAAATAATGGTTTAACAAAATTTGCTTTAATAGTTTTTAAGTATTTTTCTTCTGTACCAAATGTCAATCATACTAAATATGAAAACGATAACGTCTTTATCTATATGTTCAGCGATTATCAGAAGTAGTGTCTTGATGGGACTCAAAAAAATTAACATTTAATTTGTATGATGGAGATACACCGTGATGACATATATAATTAGTGAATTGTTTATTTATTAATCGTGCTTAAATTTGGTATTTAGTTATAGTTTTGTTGTTATTTTAGCTAAGATAAAGTATTGAAAATTAAGAAAATTTAACTATCGCTTTCTTATTAGCCACGTGATTACTTAACAAAAAACAAATGTTGATTCTTTTTTTAAGGGTATTAATGCACTGAAAACACATTTTTACATAGTTTTTAAATATTTACATCCGAGCTCTATATTAAACAATAATATTTAGGGGTGGGTAATGTTTTTACTTTTTCTTCGGTACTTAGACGTAACAAAACATCTAATTTTATGTTTCATATAAAAATTATGAAATTGTACACGTAGCTTTATCAAATATATTTTTTTGTTCAAAGAAATAGTATTTACATACTATTCTATTATTATAAGAAATAATATCAAAACATTTAAAATGCATTACAAAATTCAAATAATAATACAAAATTTTTTGAATACAAAATCCAAAATAAACGTTAAGTATTCAACAGATTAAAAATGGATTTAAAATACCAATACAAATATTTGACGTTGAAAGTTTTTTAAATAAGCATTGAATATTAAAATTAATTATTTAAACACTTTTTCTGTTTTACTTTAATAGTTTTCAAAATGATTGTACATCATAACAGGGTATTCTGAAGTTCCATCATATAATGATTAAATATTAAAATCGTTTTTTTTTTTTTTTTTGAAAACTAATAAATTTTAAACTCTTTACATTTTATATTGTGTATGTTTCTGAGAACCAAATAACTTAAATATATTTATATAATATGTCTGAAAAAGTTTTATCTGACAATTAAGTCCAGTAAATTAAAATATTTACTTTCACGTAAAACATTACGCAGAATTTGGGTAAATCAGTGGACAGTATACAATGTATTTAACCTACCTTGGACCTCGCTTACCCCTGCCACACATCGACGAATCTATCGCACAGAGGAGAGGGACGTGTATGACTAGGTAGTAGGTAATGTGTACGTTACCAGCACGTCGTATGCGGAGAACTGGTGGTCGGATGCCACGTGCTGGAACGCGTCGCCGTACGCGCCCGACCACGAACAACAGGGCACCATGCACTTGACGTGCGGGGCATGAGGGCACAGGGCCTCGTGCGCAGCGGCCGATAACACGTATACTAGGTAAGGGCAGCCGTCCGCGCGGTAAGCGCAAGTCACCTTGACGACGGACATGAACTCTTGTAGCTTACGGGTGGAGGCTGGCGGTGGAAGTGTGTAGACGGCCGTTAGTGGCCGCTGACGGTGCGGCTGCCTCGGGAACGACGCACCGCGCGTCGGTGGAGGTCGCGATGGCGGACAGGCTTCCTCCTCCAGGCGGGCGGACAGCGAACGGCACAACGGACACTTGGGCGGCGTCTGCGGGTGAAGCCTGTTCATGGTGCACGAGCACTCGTCACACAAGCCGTGCCCGTTATCGTAGCAAGTGGACATGGAGCCGGACAATTCCTTGCACACCGGACACTCGAGCGCGCGGCGCACGCCATCCGACAGCTGTTGGATTTCGTCCACCGACATCGTCGCGCACCGGCCATGGCCACGATCGTCTGAGTTCAGCGCCTCAGCCGACTTGGGTGCGACGACGCCATCGCCGAAACACCCAGCGATTTTGGGCGGCATCAGAATTTGGGACTGGTGACACTTCTCCATTTCCCCGCCGTCGCCGCCGCCCCCGCCGCTGTCGTCTTCTCCTGCGCAATCGTCGCGTATCCACTCGGCGGTGACGGCACTCGGATTAAACGGAAAACAGACGTACTGGTGTTGACGATTCTGCACCGGACAATATTACAATATTATATTTTACAACGTGCCGCCGTGTACGAGTTACTAAACGTGTATACGGTTATTATCGATGCGATCGCGAATCGATATCAAATATTTGTACGGCTCGCCGGCAATCGGTCGAGCCGAATGTTTGTTTTTTTAGAACCGAACACCCGACTGCATGCCCACTGTTGCCGGGTCACCGCTGCCTTGGCGACCCCTCGAGTGTTTGCCGCCATCGCGATCCGTCGGAGTTGAGTGATCGCATCGAATGGTATGGTGATAGAGGATTTTGAAAAATGGAAACAAAAATAATAATAATAAAACCCGCAATGAAACATAAAAACA
This sequence comes from Pentalonia nigronervosa, assembly GCA_014851325.1. Classification (NCBI taxonomy): domain Eukaryota; kingdom Metazoa; phylum Arthropoda; class Insecta; order Hemiptera; family Aphididae; genus Pentalonia; species Pentalonia nigronervosa. The sequence goes on along the minus strand of JACXSJ010000647.1, from coordinate 123,002 downwards.
AACCGAAAAGGCACCGAGTAAACGATATGATAATTTATAATAATAATAATGTATGGCTTGCATATTGTATTATTCGCTTACGAATGTAAAGTGAAATTACTTGTCAAATATCTACTGTTCCAAAAGATAAAATTAAAAATTGATTATAAGTGAAGTCCTATATAGCAATATCGTTATCTACAATTTTGTCAACATTATGTGTTTTTGTTATGAAATTATTCAAAGGATTGAGAACGTTAAACTTTTTTGTCTGAACGATCGAGAACAGTAAAAATTCACAAATAATTCACCACTCATCAAAAAACTAACATGATTGAGAACGAATTTAAGTGCAATGTTCCTATATCATTTGATTGGTTAGTGAATTAATATATCAAACTGAACGGTACGTTCAATATTTTTAAACTGACAATTTAAGTTCAATGAAAAATAATCATAATGATGTATTGTATTGTTAAATTAATTTATAATAAATGTATTTAAATAAATACAATATATGACCAAAATGTTAAAAATCGTAGTCATAAATTATATTAATTAAAATGTTATAAAGAATAATATGGCTATATAAATAATATGTTAATAAATAATAAGTTGTATTTAATTATAAGTATTCTATATGTATATTTCTGGATACCGTTAGCCAAAATATTCTAAATATTTCAATAAATTATCTATACATTTAGAATCATATATTAAATATTTTTTTTAATGATTATTATTAATTGGTCTTTTATTTGTTCGATTATTCTTTTTCTTATCTTATCCTACCTCTTAAAATGCTACTTCGACTTCTTCATGACATAAAAGCGATTTTAGTAATTTTATAAGCCATCAAATTTTTTATGTGTTTATTTTAAAATTGATTTTTGATATTAATCTAAATCAATATGTACTAAATATAATTCTCAATTATTATGACAACATTGGAAAAAAAAATATCATTTAAGGGTTCTTAATCGTATATCTTCCGAATTATTTTGTACTGCTAGTTGACCATGTTTCATAACTAATGGCAATCTGAGAGATCATGTTTTTATCGATTTTATATTTCATTCCGTGATAAATTAGTAATAACCGATATTAATATATACTTGACACTTTTTGTAAATTACTTTAAAATAGTAAAAAAGTCTAAATTGGCTTTAAGTTTTTAAATGTCGTTAAAATTACATATTATTAATATTAAACCACTGGTGCTATGATACTATTAACACAATAAAATAATATAATATACCATTTTATCAGTGTTCATTATTATATTATGTACGTCGTATTTACCAGACAATATACATAATCTCTGTAAAAACACGATGGCGTATCGTATTTTTCAGTTGTTTTAAATTCAGTCGTTTTTCATTTAATATTATCATAATTGGTATTCGTTACCCCTAACGAGCATATACTCCTAGGTATACGAGCGATGCTCGTCGTCACTCCTGAAATTCGGCCATTTATCTATTTTATTATTTCGATTTACGGCGCCACCTTTGTTATTATACGTATCTTTATACAACATAAGTATAGATATATAGTTATTACATACTGTATATATACGCACTATACGTGCCTCTGTTAGCCATAAAACTGACGTAATTTCCTCGAACGATTTTCGCACGAACGATTTGCATTCTAATGCCACGCCGTTTCTGTACAATGTTTGGGTGGGTTGCTAGCACCGTTTTTTTTCTCGCAATGTTACAAATATTCGAGCAATAGGATATGATTATCCGATGTATAATATTATGATTAGTGGCGGACTATGAAAAAAAAAATTAGCACTAAAAAACTATTTTACTGGCCATCACGTTTGTTTCGTTCTGGATATACTTAGTAATTTTTTAGGAAATAAATTCAATTTTATTTTGAAGTTTTATAGAATATGTTGCATTTTTGCCCTCAAATTAGTTATAACATAACCTCTAGTTATAATATAACTCATATTTTACACTAAATAAAAACATAATATATAATATTAAATTTAATATCAATTTTGATGGTTTTTTTTTATTTTTATAAATTTTTATGTCATCAATCACTTTTTTTTAACATTGAAAATAGTATATTCAATATCAATATTATTCAGCAATACATTATTCTCTACACCTATAATTAGTAATGTCTCAAATTATTATTTGTATTAATAGACGGACGTAGTAGACCATTACAAAAAGTCGATATTCTACAAGCATAAACTACCACTGATTACGATCCGAGTATACACCTAAATCATTCAAGTGAATTTTTAAAAGAAACGGGTCAAACGTCTACACGATAATAATAAAAATAAGTTTGTCATAAGGTGGTTCTCTTGAAGAACGATTGAACGAAAATAATATGTGTGATTCTCAAAAGCAATGATAATTTTTTAAAGAAACAAACTCGATTGAATTAACAACAAAATTCTCACTTAACTTTAAACAGTTATAGTTTCTTGACAAATAAAATTGTTTACTGATGTGTTCTTCGAAACTCTTAAACAAAAAGACAATCCTATATAGGCAATTTTCATATTATATGATTTGAAAAACTGGCATTCGTTGTTTTAATATTAAACCATAAAACTTCAGCAGTTGTATGTTCCTATGTCAGTATAACTTTATATCAAGCATAGAAATCTGATAAAAGATAAATAACTTTGGTAAGGATCAACAACGTATTTTGCGCCCCAGTACAGGTGGTGTGTAAGAAGGTGTGGGTGTGTAAGGAAAAAGGGGGCGGCAACCACCCTCCAGACCTACAAATGTTCTTATATGGTGTGTCGACGTGTGCTTCGAAAATATTCGTATATCTCTCGTTACGACTTCGGAACTATATACATATCTTATTTATAGTTTGAATCTTTGTTCCGGAACAATCACTATATACCGTTCTAACACTGCGCACATATTGTTGTATAATTAATGCGCCTTGAGCACAGTAAGTTGTTTTTTGCAACCGCGTGTCACGCTATAAAAATCTACCATCTACCGATTTTTTATCTATTAAAATATCTATATATGCCATACGGTTTTATTTTTTGATTTGTAAGCCACATTTGTATCATTGTCAAAAAAATATCTGACACATATTATATAAAATAGAGTTATATCGATGACAAGATTAATAATTGATTAGACTTATTACTGATATGACCCTAGTTGTACTCTATTGTTTGGTCTCAAATCAATTTTAATTACGAACTAATATATTGTTATGATCCCCTTTCACGTCTTGCATATTTTTTTATATATAAATTATATGCCAATATGTTATAATAATGATACCAAGTTTTTTTTTTGAATTTTATTACTTTTAAATGGACTATTTAGCAATCATCAATAGTAAATTGTTATTAACTTGTTTTGGTTTATATTATAGTTCGACAAATTTATGTTTGGGGATTTGCGTGCAGTGGGATAAAATAATAAAACCCAAATGCATTAATTTAATTATTATAGTGTTTAATGAATAGGAATTACACGTAAGAAACATTTATATAGATTATATTATTATGTATATTGATTGTTTATTTAGTTAAATATGTCGGCACTCATATTCAGATTGGTTTCAATAATTATTCACAATTATCGTGAAATACAATTTTTTAATAAGTTTCTATTAGAAAAAAAAAATAACAATATTGATAATCCGTCCAAACGATGTCTTCGGTGGGAAAAAAAAGAGGGCAAATTATTATTTACGGGCGTTGTATGTATATACAGCGTAGTTGCCTGCTTCAAGAAATTATTTTGTGTATCATAAAAAAGTCATAGTTTTTGATTAAATTTGTGTTTTTATTTTGTAAGTTTTGCAGTAGATTCAGTGATCAATATAGACAATATCTAAAATTGAAAAAAAAATCCTATGGTCCTTATAATGAGTTTAAAATAATTGGCAATTATTTTAACCTTTTATTTGTATTTCTTCTTTTATGTTTGTTAACCATATAACCTGTAATGTTAACCATAAAATCCATTATACCTTGAAAATAAATAAATAAATAACTATCTTAATAACATTGTTCGAAAATGTCAAGCAGAGAATTTTGTAAATTTGTGTTTTCCATTCTTCTCGCTGATCGCATGATATACCACAATATGTCAATAATAAATTCTAAAGACGTGTATTGTATATTCAGCTTTTATGTATGCCACACGGCACACGTAGTATATATATAGTATCATATTACAACCGGTGGTAACTGTCCATCCGTCGTTAGTCAGTAGACAATTTTTTTTGTTCATTATTAAGATTTACACAGTTAATAATAAAGGACTATAAATTATATTTGTGTTATTATTCACATCATTAATTCACAACAAATTGACAACGAAGAAAACAATAGTCGAAAAATTGAATAATTTTTTGTTATTTAATAACAATGAAATAGTTAAAAACCATTCAAATTTATTAGCTATTAATAACATTTAAATAGTAAGCAATACTGCAATAAAAGTTTCATATTGTATTCATAATAATACAAAATGACAACTCCAAGTACAAATTTCAATCAAATTATAGGCTGACCTGGAATCTTCGAAACAAATATGGATATTACAGATTTTGAATCAATATTGACAATTTTTTTTTTTTTTTTTGCAAATTCAATCGTAAATAATATTAAAAAAGAGTCATATTTTATCATCGGTTAGTGAAGAAATTTATAAAGTACTATTTAGTTTATGTGTTCCTAGCACACCGAATGATGTAGAATATGATAATCTAATGAAAATGTTAAACAAATATTTTAAGCCTTTTAAGTCATATTTTGCGGCTAGGCATACATTTTATCAAGAAAAAAAAATACAAGATAAGTTTGTGTACCAATAGGGTTCACGTGTCAAAAATCTTGTATCGAAATGTAGATTTTCGTCGGAACTAACAACGTTAATTCGAGACATGTTTGTTGTCGGTGAGAGTTTGGGACCAATCTAAGATCGTCTTTTAGAAGAAGACGCGTCAAAAGTTGGAATAACTTATTCAAGTTTAATTGAAATTGCAACAACCAAAGAAGCATCAAAAAATAACAGAGACGGTTAGAAAAAAGAAGAATACGCAGATCTGAAGTACTAAAAAAAAAAAAAAAACAAGTGAACCGGGTAAAGCCAATCATAATTCTAAATCATACAAGGAATCAAAGGTGAAATGCGAAGTTTGTGGCCGTTTGAATCACGTCAAAAAATACTGCAGGTACCAAGGTTATGAATGCAACAGTTGCAGTGAAAAAGGTCATTTACCTACTGTCTGTAAAAAGGGTAAGAAAGATAAGAATAACACTAAGACATAAAATAAGTTTTTTTTCTAATAACGATAGTGATGACGAAATAATTTAATATGATCTTTCTAATACTTCTTTTTTTTTATAATTGATCAAAATTCTCAAAATAGAGCTGTGATACCTTTTACAGTAAATTTAATTGTAGAAAATAAAAATGTAAAATGTTTTATTTTGTTTAATATTGAAAATGACAAAAATGTCAATAGTATTATAGAAAAATTTAATAATGTTTTTAATGATGAAGTAGACACTTATAATAAATACAACATTTTATAAAATTTTATTAATATCAAAGCTGTCGCGGTACCCAAATTTTACAAACCTAGATCTATCATGGTCGATCATGGTCGACGCATCATTGTATGCATTATGTGCTGGGCATTCGCACATATACCAAGATTGTACAGAAAAGCCCATAGCTTATATGTCAAGAGTGTTGTCTGAGGCAGAGCTTAAATTTTCACAAATCGAAAATGAAGCCTTAGCAATTATTTACAGCGTTATGAATTTTTATGACTATTTATATATTAGACATTTTTTATTAGAAACTGATCATAAACCGTTAATATATATTTTTGTCAATAAAAAAGATCTTCCATCTACGCTGCAAATAAATTACAATGATGGACATATATTTTATCGTCATTTGATTTTGAAATAAAATGCATAAAATCTGAAAATAACATAGCCGATTTTTTATCACGATTAAAAATCTCAAAGTCTACGATCGAAAACTAAAATAAAGAATGCATTGGTCTTAATTTTATTCACAAACAATCACCATTCATACTGGATTGGTCTAAAATAAAAATTGAAACAACTAAAAACACAATCCTTACTAAGGTATCTAAGGTATTAAATTCAGTCAAAATGGGGGAATGAAATAGTCATTTTTCTAATAAATTCGAACTAAAGTTGTACAATTCACGAAAAACTCAACTTCCTGTTAAACAAGGATACTTATTATGGGGTCATCGTGTTATCATACCAGTTAAATTTTGAAATAGTATATTAAATGAACTTCATTCATGTTATATGAATTCCTCCAGTATGAAAAGTTTGGCTCAGTCATATTTTTAGTGACCAGGAATAGATAAAGAAATTGAAAATATTACATGAAATTGTGAAAATTGTCTTAATGTAAGGCAAAATCCACCAAAATCTATTATATTCTTTGGAAATGATCAGAAAAATCATGGACCAAAGTGCATTGTAATTTTCTTAGATCTTTTGAAAATAAATACCTCTTTATATTAATTGATGCAACCACAAAATGGTTAGAAGAATTTCCAGTAAATAATATGATGGCAGAAATCATCGTAAACAAATTATCAGAAACGAAAGCACGATTCGGAATTCCGAAAACAATTATATAAGATTGCGCAAAATATTTTAAATATTTCAAATTTCTATCGTATTGTAAAAATCTAGATATTATACATATTCCAGGGGCACCATTTCACTCACAATGAACAGGTGTGCTGAATCAATAGTTAAAATAATAAAAAAAAAAAATGTTATAAAATATTCAACAGCACAATCTCAATTAAATAAATTTCTCTTGATATGTCTTAACACACCTCATTCTACAACATGAGAAACACCATCTCAGCTAATGTTAGGCAATTTGACTCATCTACAATTTCACACATTACTACCGAAAACAAGTGAAGTGTTCATTAAATGACAAATATCGCAAATAAACAATGGTAATAATAGGACCATAACGTTTGATGTAGGTAATTAAGTTTTAGCTAAAGATAAAAGGAATAACAAAAATAAATGGGAAAAGGGTAAAATTGTCAAAAAACATTAATAATATTATGCATGAAGTTGAACTTAATGACGGTAGAATTTAAAATAGACATCTATTCATCTATTTTATTTATTTTTTTTAGATTCTATTGCACTTACACCAGCTAGTAAAATAAATAAAAACTCTGAAAATACTCAAACATGTACACATTAAAACCCAAATCCAATAATGATAAATAAACTACCCAGATCAATAGGATCTAGAAAACCAGCTCAGCGATATTCTCCGAGTGATTATGACTGATGTCATTTACTCAATTATAATTTTATAATACTCGTATAAAAATACTAACATAGCAATTAAGTATTATACTAAATAATTATATATTTTTTTTGTTATAAGGAAAGAGGTGTTGTATATTCAGAATTTATGTACGCCACACGGCATACGTAGTATATAAGTATCATATTACGACCGGTGGGAACTGTCCATCGATCATTAGTCAGTAGACAATTTTTATGTTCATCATTACGGTTTAAACAGTTAATAATAAAGGACTATAAATTACATTTGTGTTATCATTAATATTAATAATTCACAACAACATAAGAAAATGGACTATGACTGTGGTGCATTATGGATAATAATCCATAGACGAAAATCTGGTAATACATATTTGATCTACATGATAGTCATGTACCTATAATATAAAGTAAGCAATGTGTGAATATTGTATATGTACTTACTTTTAGACTTTGCGGGTGGACATTTGGCGAACACCGGCATGTTGACCATCCATCCCGTGGCTGCCGAATATTCGTCTTCACTGTATCTGTGTTCTTTGCTCTCGTTGGACTGCCGGACGAATGGTTTCCGGGAGGACGAGTCGAACGTTGAGCTTCCAATGCCCAATCTGGAACGGTATCCGTGTCTGTCGAACGAGGGTGGTTGCACTGTCATAGTTTTAAATTCATGGTTCAGGGAATTAGATTTCATTTCCATGGCGTGTATGACCGGCAATGGAATGTTCTTATCACGGGCGGCCCGATGTGTCCTCGGGAACCGTTGCGCTTTCGGTGGCGTTGGCCGCCACTGGTCTGCTGGTTCGCAGTCTAACACCTCAATCACGCCCGCGGGTATGCGACATAGGTCACTTTCCTTGGTGCCACTGGACACCGGCCATTTGAGCGGCCACTGATTTGACGTTGTCGAAAACGGTGACGGCGATGGTGGTGGTGAACCGATGTCTACGGCGAATAATCGTGCGGCCATGCGATTCTCCTTAGCGGCCAAGTGCTCAGTCCATTCGGCTTCGGATAACCACACATGCTGTGGTTCCCGCTTGGACGTGGAGCTCAGGACCGCTATTGTCCCAGTATCGGCGGCCAGCTGCCTTACCGCCGTCGCTTTCACGTAGCGCGACTCTAGCATTGGTTGCGATATCGATTCATCGAGCGGTGGCCACAATCCCGGTGGTGACGATGACCACGATGGCGACGGAGATGACAATTGCTGCCGTCTGATGGCCGGTGACGAATCCGCCGATCTGCACTTGGCTGTCGTGCCCAGTATGGCCACCGTTCCTGAGTTAGCAGCTAATGTAGTCAAGGCCGTCGCTTCAACGTAGTGCACCGAGTGTAGATCATCATCAATTTCCAGTGCGTATTTCTCGAAGTCATCACACTTAGTATCCATGTCATCCTCCACGTTACTTTCAGCGTCACTGTCCCCACTATCATCCGCTACTGTTATTCCAGTGGTGGACGTGGTGTTGTAAGATTTTTTTGGTTGTCGTGTAACAGGCATGGTCTCAAATGTTGGTGGTTCAAATTCCCTCTCCGGGGATGGAGTCCTCGATTTTGAAGCTAAAACAAAATATGAAACAATTATTCAGGGTCTCACGCAAAGTTCGTTCAACACTCTTTCGAGGTAGTAGTTGTAGTTATGATTAGAGGTAATTATTTGTTGTATTATTTTTTTTTTTTGTTTCAGCTATCATCTCAAATTCTGTGAATATCATTAGTACTACACGATTTATGTTATAACAATAAATACTGTTTTTTACATTCAACACTCAGTTTCAATTTTAAAAATTAAATTCAAATACTATAAATACTACCTATGGTTCTCAAACTTTTACCATAAATGTATTCAGGTCGCTAATTGTTTTAACTATCATATTCGTCTTGGACGCAACATTCCTTTATTATTTGCTTACTTTCTTATGAAAAAGCTATTTATGATTTTAAACACATTATCTTTTATCTTCAGTCTAGTGTTAGGATTTAAATATAGTGGAACTTTGATAATTTGCACCTCAATAATTCAAAAACCTTGATAAGTCAAAATAAATGATATTAAATAAATGATGCGAAAACTTAAATAAATTATTGACCTTAATAAGTTTAAATTTTAAATAAGTGGAAAAAATAATTATTTCCCTTAAATTTTGACTCCTGGTGTTCCATTGTAAATATCATTATTTATCTAAATATAGATCAATTATAATTCCTTTTTTTAAAATTATAGAATTTTGACATGGATAAAAAAAATATAAGTAAGTATTGATATTAGGTATAGGTATTTGTTATACTGCAGCCCTTATTCAGATTCATAATATATGATTTATTGCTAATTATGTAGATAAATACTAGTAATATATAATATTCCCATAAAAATAACTTAAATTACTAAAATGGTATAAACAGAGATACGCTATAATTTGTATGATACTTAGTATAATACATCACCAAATCACCGTCCTTTTCTAAATAGCCGTTACAGCAAATATTAATGATTTTATAAGTTAGGTTAGAGATGTTTTAGATTTTTTGACTGTTTTAAATTGGTTCATGCTTGAAAGTATGTACTATTAACAAATTACCAGGATTCTATTGTTTTTTAATGTTAATCATAAATCGTAAAAAAAAATAATAATTTATAGTTATGCATTTATAAGTTAAAATATATAGATAAATGTTTGTAGAATACTGATATTTTTATAAAAAAAAAAAAATGAATAGATAACGTATCGATTTTTATCTAAATATAATAAAAATACAATACAAGTAATATCTTTATTTAAATAAGTCTCGATACTCTTATCTATTTCATCTACCAGAATCACCCTTCTATCTAAAATATCTTCTCTGGATTATCTCATGATATTTACTATTCTACTATAAAGTTATTTATATTTGCCACTAATCCTAAGTTATCGCATATTTCCCACTATTGCCAATATTATTAAAAATAAAAACATTAAGTTTTTTGGCTTTCTTATTTTACCACTTTTGAAAATTATTGAATTTAAATTATGTTTTGGCTGTTTCTTGTTGTGCTATAATATTTTAATTAATAAAGGCAATATATATATAAACACAGATAAAATATATTTATATATAAGAGTGAAAACTGATAAAAAGAGGGTGATTCTTATGGTTATGGGATTATATTTTATCAACCGTAAATGAGAATTATATTAAAATTATATAATGATTATATACGTGATATCCGTTTGATACATTTTGAAATTTATGGGTAAACGGGTACAATGTTTATGTCGAATGAGTCAAAATATTGTTTTTGTTATGAGAGGACAGGGACATTTCATTACAGTTTATTTTATTGTTATTACTTTTTAGTAGTAATAAGTCATCATTAAAACCAAAAAAGTTTATTAGCCTTTACAATTGCGTGCCAGAATCTCGAAACGGAAAATATAATATATTTACGCTTTTTGACATCAATATTATGTTGTACGCAATAACACTTGGAATTTATTGTTCGTTATACAGACGTTGGTCTCAAATTAGTCATATTGCTGATTTTGATATACGACTAATTATAGTATATTGTTATACGAACGTTCAATCTATTTATGCATACATTAAATAGTCAGATGTCAGAGTATAATTATTCAAAGTAGCATTAATTATTCTTTTATGGTAGACATTATAATGGATGTCAAAGGGATGTTTAAATTTGTTTAAGTTGGGTAAAATTTTACTACGGAAGTTTATCAAAAACTTTTGTTTTGTAGAATTGGTATGAAAAAGTTGTACGTACGTTTTGATGACGTATATAAGTTGTCTGGTTAGGTCCCTATATATTTTAATTTGTATTCAATTGTTATGTGTATTTATATTTAGCTTAAATTAGTTCATATTTATTATATAATATACACTTAAATTTAATGGGATCAGCCACTAGAGATTTTCTAAAATATTTTTTTTCTAACTTAGAAAATATTATTCATTCAAATTTTACGGCATCATAATAAATAATATTTGTATCTATATTTTGATCAGTTTTACAACTTTATACTACCAAGATAAAATTTTAATTTCATATTTGTAAAAAGTGACTTACTATAATATTAAAAATTATATATTAAAATATTAATTTGATTCTATTAAAAATTCATTTTTCGTAAATAAATCGTAACTTAACATCTTTCACTTAATTTGGATATACTACTATTTAAATATATACCAATGATAATTAATCATTATTAAGAAGTATAATTTATATATGTTTGACTTCCTATAAAGTTTACTGTTGCTGTATTACTTCTAGTGTTACAACTACATACTAAATATTTATAAATGTATAATATACAAAATAATATGTGATATCAGAAATAATTACGTTTCTATAATATTGTGGATGAGACGATCAATCCAAAAAGTTAATAATATACATTATTTTTTTTAATTGTCATAATGCGATTCATATATGTTTATTAATATTCATATTAATAACATTCATTAATTGATAAACATAATGCCTAGTAAATCGTATCTATTTTCATGCATATAAATATAATCTAACAATTATGAAATTATCCATCAGTTTGTTAATTTCTTGGAAAAAAAATATTTCCTGTTATTGAACAAAAGGTATAACTTTTTATAAATAATACTGGTATCAACACAATCAAAGCAACAAAAACATTAAATTATTGTTCCCAAAATTGATTCATTCGACATGTGTGCTACATATACTAAACATAGTTCTATAAAGCAACTCGATAACTGAATCTAGAATCAATAAATTAATAACCATGATATTATATAAAACATTTAAATTATAAATACACGTGTATTTATGTCCCTTATTTAATTTATTTTAGTAAAAAATACTTTCTAATAGATTATATAACTATTGTAGACGTCGAATTTAATTTTTCTTTGTACCATGGCTTGCATTAAAAAAAAATGTTTTACGTTACTTACAATCTAAACGTTATACAATGTTTGCGTATATTGTTATTTATAATTAAAAAATTATAAAACTTTTGCGTTTATCGTTTATTGTTGAAAATAATATCTTATATCACTTTGTCCGGATACGAAATATAGTATTCCGTTTTGTGTTCATTTTTCTTAAATGATATTCTCTAAAGAGAATTAAAAAAAAATGTTTTCCAAAAATTTTATAAGCATTCAAGTTTAAATTTTGATAATATTCATATCTGAAATAACAATTTTCTTTCAAACAATATTTGTTGTTTGTTTAAATACAAAACACATTCATCATAAGGACTTGAATTATTTCACAATAACTTAAATTATTATTTTTAGTTGGTATTTTCGAGAAGACAAAATTGAAAATTCCAAATATTTTTCAAAAATAATTTTATTTTTTTTTTTTTTTTTGTATTTTTAAAAACTAATAAATCTAAATAAGAACATGACGTGTTTACCAAATTTGTATATAAACATAACATATACGTGATACAATTTTTCAACATAATTTGACTCTATATAAGCTAATTATAGAAATTTAAATTTTTTTATTAATGTTGATAAAAAATGTTTCGTTTAGTCAAATATTTTGAAAGTCTAAAACAAGGTTCCTTAAGTTTTTTTTTTTTAATTATAATGAAAAAATGAATTACCGGAATTCAAAACACATTTGTTACAGTGATCTGCTCAATTAAGGTGTACTACACTACTGGTGTACATTAGAGTGATAACTTAATTTTTTTATAAATTTTAATAATAATTTAAATTCTTAGTCAAAATGATTGAAAATATTAAAATAATGAAAACGAGTAAATTATTTTATTATTAAACGTTCAATTGTAATAGCTTACGATTTGACATTTAATTCAAGAACTTTCAAAAGTTTGTAGTTTCTCAATGTTCATTGTCTGAATATCTTTTTTCTACTAACAATAATATCTTTAGACCAAAAAAAAAAAACACTATTGTAAAATCAATAAAATATTCATCACTACAATCGGATTTAAAAATTGTAAAATCATAATTTTAAAATACAATATGTACATCAACATCTAAATTTAACTAAACTATTGTGTAGGTATGCTTAACACTGTAAGCTTATGTTACGATAAAATAAAATGTAAAAAACAAACTTTTTTTAAATTATTTCATCTTATACTTGAATAATTCAGAAGTCTATACAAAAAAAAAAATAATATAAAATAAATTTGTCTTCTTACACATACTTTTTACTTCAAACAATAAATATGTTATCTTAAATTTGTATTTTCATAGTTTATACTATTTTATACCAGATTGAAAAATATTTTATTTGTTTAATTTTATTTTGGATTTAATGAAAGGTAAGTTCCGAATTTTATGAGAATTAAAATTATATACTATAAAATGTAAATACATTAATTTAGTGAAATAAATAACTTACAGCTTACAATCAACTAATAGAGGCTTAATCATGAAATACATACAAGAATACGGGATGATTCACTTCTAAAGCATGCTTACTTCTAAAATTGTACTTATTATCAATGCACTTAATAAAATTTGATATTTTTTGATTTTATAATATGTTTAACTATATACCAGTATATAATCTGTACCTTACTTTTAAATGTTTAATATTGTTACGACACTAAAAAGTATCATGTTGTGATAAAATCTTTTTTTTTCCAAATGAAAATTACTCTTGTTGACTTTAATTTTTAAAGTAGATAGTTTTTTCAGAAATATTGATGTATATAAGTTGAAACTTGAACGAGTAGTTTCCGGGTTATTGTTATTTATGTTTTTTGGATAATAATCTTTATAATGCTTTTCCATAAAATATGAAATATATGTAATATTTAAAGTAGTATTTATTATTCTTCGACATGTTTTATAAATTACAGGATGGAAATAGATTATATTGATTATTATAATTTTCAAATCATCATAATATACTTTCTAAATTGTTTATCATTGATGTATTATTCTTATTTCTTAGTACTCAAAGTCAAATCTCTAAAACATTTTTCGTTTGAGTTTCAATTTAAATAAATTAATTTTATCAAAATAAATCATCCGCTTAACAATACACTATGAAAAGGTGTCCTTAATTTTTATAATTAATTTTGTGAGGCCACATTCTTTAAATAATATAAAATGTAGATAGGTATTTGGAATGACGTTTAAGTATTTACTTAACAAAATTTGAAAAACGTTAACATTAAATTAAACTTAAATGTACAAATGCTTTTAATCGCTCGCCATTCCTCGTATATATATATATATATAAAAAAAAAATTATCCAAATGTTGGGTTAGTTTTAAATTTTTTTAGTAAATAATAAAGGTCAATTAACGCTACATAAAACATATATATATTTTTTTTTTTCAAATTTATATATAGTTCTTGAAAGAAATGGTTGAGTAATCAAAGATGTTATGTGAGTTTAATAAGTACCTATGCTAATTTCTCACGCTTAAGAAACATCAACAGGTATTTAAACATGGATAATTGTTAAGTATTTGTTTATCATATAGATAGTTATTGTGGATTTTATGTTTATTGTATATTTTAACTGAAATAGGAATATATTTTAAATTGAATAGAATTATTTTTACATCGAATCTCTTGAGAATGAACTAATTTTTATCATTTTTTCAACTTGGAATAATTTATATTTTTATCACTACATTTATCGGTCACTATCATAGATCATTATGATATTGACAATTAAACATTTTATTTTATTGATTTATATTTTATTTTTTTAGTTGTCTATAGTTGAAAATGTAATACAATTAAGCTACATGCTCAAATCTCCCAAAAATAATATTTATTTAAATTACGAAAAAAAATAATATTAATAATAATATTGTATGAAAAGATAACTACTATTTATAAATATGCAACATATGCAATCTATTTAAACTGAACCGACTGATGACTTGTAAGATTTTGATTGAATGTACTTCGATTATTTAAAGAGTTGACTGTTTGAGTTAAAATTATTTATAATATTTAGTTTTTGACGGAAATATTTAAATATTAAACATACGATTTATAGTATGTTTAATATTAATAATATAATAATTAATATTATATTTTAATTATAATATTCTTTTATTTTTAAAACATATTTTCGAAAAAAAACGTAGTGTATTAGTTAGTGAATCAACACCTGTTATACAGCATTACCAGGTTATACATCGTTTTAAATGGCTTGAAAGAGTGACTAAAATAATTCATAATAATTTATTGGTATGACCATGCACATGACATATACTACAAATGTAATTGGAAATACCAATATGGCTTAACAAGAAGAAAATCAACAACTGACCATATTTTTACAAATAATGGAAACATTTTATTACAAACATGATAATTATTTGTATATTATATTTTTAAATTTTAATCAAGTTTAAGAGAGTATTAACAAACAACAATTATGGATTATAATAATTATGAATTAAATAGTTATTATTGTAACAAAAAAATCTAAAAAATATATTTATATGATTGATTTTTTATAGACATGTTAAGTTCAATTTGGACAAAATTAAATATTTAAATAAAAAATAATGATGTTAATTATTTTAATGTAGTTTAAAAATATTTTTTGTGAGTGTATGAATCGTTTAAATTATATTATTTTATATTATAACTCAATGATATTTTTAAATGCAATGTTTTGGGCAAAAATAAATTCAACTTACTGTAATATTAATTATAAATTGAATTACTTTAATAGCAATAATATCATAAAATATATTTAGTAATGTATGCTGACAGTTCGTCTTCGCTCACAATCGTTTTTCTTATGCGATGATTTTATTTCATTGAATTTAAATTTAACATATCTATTTTAGTGACCCACTCGACACCTATTGTAGCGGTACCCATTCACACAGCTTTTTTTCTTTATATAATTATGTTAATTGTACTTATACTTATTAGGTATTTATATTGTTTGCATTTTCTACAACTTAAAATATTTAAGATTCATTTATATGTTTAATTTGTTGACATAAAATATAAAAATAAACATTTTTTATAAATTGAATAATGATATAGATACAAAATATTTTATTGATGCGCACATTATTATATTTAAAAAATTATTAGATTAAAAACATGAGATGTATGTATGTATGTTTATGTATATGTAATAATATATTAATATACTATTGACATTCTAGAATAAATTATCTTTTATTAAAAATAAATTTCCTCAAGATACTTCATAGGTTTAATTAGTTTTTAAAATACTGATGCCGAGGGTGTATTTTTAATTTTGTTATCTGTACACTATATTAAGGAGGATACGCAAAACTCTAATACGTACGTTATCGTTATGAGCGATACCGGTCGGAGCAAACTCAAATATTAGAATACCATACAATGCTGTTAAAAACCAATAAAATAAAAAAAAGATAAATTTAATTAAATTCTATAAAGTTATTTTTAGCCTTTTGTATCAAAAAGATTAAAAATGTTGAAAGTAAGTTAAACTATAATATTTATAAATTATTATCTGAACAAATACTAATATACAAGAAATTAGTAACTCTTTAAAAAGAAAATTAGTTACTATATCATTATTATGCTAAAAGCTTTCAAAGTTATTAAATATAGAATCAAGACAGCAAAAAATAGACACCATTACAAATATTTATGT
Organism: Pentalonia nigronervosa; assembly: GCA_014851325.1. Classification (NCBI taxonomy): domain Eukaryota; kingdom Metazoa; phylum Arthropoda; class Insecta; order Hemiptera; family Aphididae; genus Pentalonia; species Pentalonia nigronervosa. Next base: position 106,077 of record JACXSJ010000647.1, on the reverse strand, counting down.
ATTGTATATACAAATAAATTTACATCGAGCACGTAGTTCAATTTTAGCAACCTTACCTTATACGAGAATTGACGTTCCTAATGTTTCAAACATGATAGACGTTACTTGCGAAAAAGAAAATGTTTTATTACATAATAATTTATATTTTAGACATTGGACTCAATTTTCTTTTTTATTTAAACTAATTTTAAACTTCTTGTAAAAACTAATATTCCGTAGATATGTGGATAGAAATGAACAAATATATTCTACTATATGTAATGAATTAAATATTATGTTTTTCTTAAGAATATATAATAGTTTAAAGTCAAAAAAAAAATTATGATGATTTGTAATAAAACATACATATTCTATATCAAATACCTATATATTGCTTAATATTTCTAAAAAAGGATTCCAATTGCCTAATCTAAATTAAGTTTGGTGGCTTCAAATGTAATCACTTGGATTAGCATAATAATGACGATTCTATTAGACAATATTAAACGCATATATTTGCTTCATAATTGTTGAACCCAGTAAAAATAAAATAAATGTTGTCTGTGGTGGCTAGCAGCTATACAGCCATTACAATCAAATGATCATATGATAATATAACCACATTTTCAGACTATTTAGTAGATACATAATATTATAGCAAAGAATTAAATTTTTCTTCTTCGTTTATGGAAGAGTTTTTCAACATTAAGTGCAAACCAATTCACGTATAAATTGTAGTATATTACATAAATGCGTAATACCTTCACAAAATACTGAAAACATTTTTAAATTTTTCTGACATTTTTGGAAGAGCTGCATAACACAGCCACGCAGAGATAACCTTAAATATATTTAAATAGAATATTTATTTTCATATTATTTCATGCAAATAATACGTACATAATATGATAATATATATCTAAATAAAAATAAATGCATTTTACGATTTATTTAAAATAAATACTAAAATATTTTTAAAGTATATATTTTTAAAATAAATAGAGTTTCAAAAATGAATATGAAATTACTTTTTGATATTTTGATGGGTTTCAATTTTACTAAATACTTCTAATATACATAATCTTGAAAATGTTTAGCCATGTAAAAATGTTGTTAATGTTATGAATTGTTTTTATATTAGATACCGGACTAGATCCCATTTTAATAAAACCTATACAAAATATGATGATTAATTACAATTTAATTGGCTGTCTATAGTTTGTTCATATTTTAAAAAATTGACCTGAAATTTATAGACTAATTACGATAACTTTTTTAAAAAGTTCATAGCATGTTCACGCATATTAAAACAATTTGACGAAATACGTTCGCACCAACTATAAAACCAATGTGCATTTTACAAATATTATGCTTAATTTAAATAAATTATAAAAAGTGCCAAAACTATTGCTAATTCTTTAAATGAGTAATTAATTCTCCTAACGTAGAAGCCTCGGAAAATAGTAGGCTTTTCGGGAGTTCACATAGGGGATCGTCCAAGACTCGTTTTGCAAAAATGTTTTATATTCCACACAACTGTATTGTAATAATATGCACTCATAACCGACGGATATAAAAATGGTTCGATAGTTAATGTTTGTTTAATAAGGCAGTTTCGAGTCGACGGCGACGAGGAGAAAACCGTGATTATAACGTGGTAAGCAAAACAATGATAATAATACAGTCAGCTCAACTAAACTTAACGTGTTACGGAGGACCATAGATTTATAGAATTTCACTGCCAAATCAGCGGACGAACGCGTTTGGAAATAAGTGCCCACCAAAAGATTGTACAATAGTATACCTATTATATTAGTATAAACTTAGTACAATATTCAAATGCGGTTTAAACTTAAAAAAACAATCTGATCTAATCTACACGATAAGCACAGCCCAGCTCACTGCTGACTATATTATTAACGGCATTTATGATGATGAGCGCGGCAACATTTTCCGTTGGTTAGTGATATAAATATGTTATGGCCTAGACCAACGATTCACAATCCGGGAGTCGCCAAAACATAACATAAAATAGCCGATAAAAGTTTTTTTGTATTTTTTTTTTTTTTAATAAATCTATATTATTACATTTTAATGTCTAGTATAGTGAATTTTATTCAGTAATTATTAGTTTATTTTAATACAATAATAATCATAATCAATTGTAACAATTTGTTAAGGCTAACATTAAAAAAAGGGTCGTTTCGCTTAAGGTAACATTTTAGAGGGTCGTGGCCTCTTAAAGGTTGAAAACATATGGCCTAGACAACATATACGTTCGTGTTCGCCTACTGATTCTCGATTCAATGTTTTTCGTTTTTTCACCGTTGTTATTTATGACGACATTTTGATCGAGCATCTCAATCTATAACCTATACCCTCGTTTTTGAATAAGTTTTGTAATGTATTGTATAGTGACGAACGAGTCATGATCATCTTTACAAATGTGAAAAGTGTTGCCTGCAGTTTATAAAGCAGCACGCATCGGCCAGAATGTTAACATGAGATGAACAAAATCATATAAATCATTCATATGATCCTTGCATTTGAAACTTATTTACGCTAGATTGGTGTCCCGCACACGATGCATAACACCTGTGATATGCTAACGAGTACGACGATGCTCGCCATCTTATCCCTTTCCACTCTTTTTCGACCATACAATGTGTTCCTTAATTATTGTTACTATTATTATTATCATTGTTCTTTTGTCACATATTCTTTGTTTTTGAATCGCGATTATCGCCAATTGTTGTCATTATTTTTAGTTGTACTGTTTTTATTTTTAACCTCTTTCTTCGGCCAACGCCCTTGTTATGAATTATTATCATTTTTCGTTTTATTATCGCCGTCTGCCGTTTTTTTTTTTTTTTTTTTGCAGCGAAAACAAAACTGTATAGCTTCAAATACAACTACAAAATTTATTTCGAAATGTTTAAATATTATGTTTTAATATGGTATGGCTTAAAATTGAATTGAAAATTTTCAATATAAATTTAAATTAAACTTCTCAATATTGGTTTTTTTCTGATTTAAATTTAAAATAATATATCGGTTCTATAATTTTATGATTTATTTAATATTGCATGATATTGGTTTAATTATTTTTTTTTTTAATTTTAAAACGGATTTCAAACATAATTTTGATTTTTTTTTTTACTTACAGTTTTATCATTTTAATTTTGATTTCTATCTACGAGATATAGAACAGAACAGGAAACGCATAACTGTGAAACAGGCCAATGAAAATGAAATATTAGTTATAACAAGCCAATCATAAATCTGTTGACTTTTGTTGAATTTTAAATTTTTAATCTATTTTTATAATAATAATTATTTGATATCGATTTGAATTTCTTTCAATTTCAATATAGATTTTGAGTATCATAACACTCTTAAAGATTCTTATTGATATTTAAATTTTTTTTTATTTCAAACCTTGAATTGCTAATTTTTGGAAACTACAAAAAAACCTTAGTGAATAATCTTTTAAACGTTCTGTTATATGTCGATTTTTAGTATAACTCTATTACACATAATCGTATTGAGCACTATCGTTTGTTTATTTATAAACTGTCGAAATATATAATGCTCTTTTTCGAGTAATCTAACATCTTAATGTAACTGTAGTATGTAAGTGGGTCCAATCTTTCCCATCCCGATGACTTGTATTATATTATAATTTGGTTAGCGACAAAGCTGATCCTAGCGTTATCGGTTATTCTGGCAAATATTTTCGAGAATATTTATACGTCAAATCAATAACATGTGATTCCTCAACGGTTCGAAATATTATTTTATATGACGTGAGAAAATAGTTTGTCACATTTGTCAATATTTTTGCGTAAACGTTTTTTTTAGTAACATTTTTCAAATAATATACCGAAGCAGGATGCATTGGACATTTTAAAAATGTTTATAGAAACAGTTTATCAAATTTCACGTAGCATAATATCCAACATTTTCCCAATCGATTATCACTCATTTGATTACAATAAACAATAATACGTGTTTCATATAATTGAGTATATCTCATAATAATTAATTTATGTTGACGAATAATAACAATAATTGCTTTTGTCTTGAAAATTTGGTGACAAAAATTTATTTAAAAATGACATTTTGTCAAATACCGGGTAATATTCATCTGTAAATGTCGCATACTTATACTTGTATAACATTACTATATACGTTCGTAGTCATGGATTCTCATATTATAATTTAATTTTCTTGTTAGTTTTTTCTCGGAATACTTGAAATATTACATTTTTTAGTGCTCTATAGTATATTGCATTGCCCCCAAAATGTATATTATGATTGCTGTATGTTTGAAACAACGTTTGATTTTCTCGTTTTACTTGGTAAACAATAAACATATACAGTCTACTCAAAAAGTTTTTGACGGAAGTGATAGAATTATTTCGAGTCGTGGGTGTGTTACACATAATTATTTATATACCAACAAGAAGCAAACCAGGAAAAATGGTAAACTTAACAACATTTTGTATAAAAAAAAACTAATAATGTAAAATAAGTGATGTGGATGCTTGAATTACGTATTCTATATTACCGAAAACTCTAAATTGTATAAGCTTTACAAATTTAAATTTCTGCGACGACAAATAATAATTATTTATATACAATGTAGTTTAGAATAGATAACTATAAATTATAATTCTTCAAAATATTCAATATATTATTTTTGTATTAGATGTTTTAAAGTTCACATTTGAAATATTAATTAAACCTTATTTAATTTATATTTATTATTAAATATTATTATTTTATAAACTTATTTAGATAGATAAAAAAAACATTTCTTCCCTTATAATACAAATTTATTTAAATAATATTATATTTTTAAAACGTAATAGTAGTATAGAATCAAAATTCTGATTAATATAGTTGATAAATCACTATGTAATTACATTCTATGTGAGTATGTATGCTATTTAAACGAAGGTTTTATTCGATTTTATAATTGAAAAACTTATCAATTGTTCACATTAAATGTCAACAAAAAAAATCAAAAATTATATGATAGGTATAGTTCATACATTCTATAGTGTTGGTTTTGATAATGAATACTAATTATTTAAGCGTAAATTTTGTAATCTGAAGAATAACAGAAAACATTTGGAATTAATTTAAATTGTGATTTAATGTTAATGTATAATTATCGAATCATTGAATATAAAATGCATATTTTTTATATTTATAAGCCTAGCTAAAAGTTAAGAGATGAAAAAAAATGTTGGAAGTACCATTTCCAACAAAAATCAATTTACTCAGTCTTTTAAAAATAATAACACATATATTTTAATTAAAATATAATTTAATCAAATTTTGAATAAAACAAATTATAAATTGTATAAATTCATAGCGAATTCACCATGAAATATAGTAATGGGAATTTAAAATATTAGTATTCTATGAATGTTATCCAGCATTTCAGAATCAGTAATTGATTGACATTATACAATTTTTAATACTATTTTTATTTACTACATGTATCATTGACGTATTGAAATAGATACGTCAACGATACATGTTAAGTATATATTAGAGAATTGATCAATTTTAAATACGCAAATATATTGCATTGTGACTTGTAAGTGTATACACTTTTTTAAAATGATAAAGATGCATATATGAAAGGATATACTCGTATACAAAATAATACTTTTTTTTTAAATCAAACTGATTAATTAAATTAAACTAAGTATAAAAAAAAAACAACAATTGTAAAAAAAAAATACTAAACAATTTATACAAGTAAAATATAATATTAATGTAATTTTAGCTATGTAGTATCCACTGTATTTGAAGCCTTTAAGACATAATACAAATAAACAAACTCATTGTTTAAAACTTGCCGCTAAAATAGACATTTTTTTTTTTTTTAATTCAAAGTGATCTTATAATATGTATTGTTTATAATACAAAACAAGAATTCTAATTTTTAATGCATGGCTGTTTAATTTGATAATGATTGTTTTAAAGGAGTTTAGTATAGTCAATTTTCTAAATATACAAATATGTGCAAAACGTGTTGTGAAAATGAATGCTAAAATGTGATAGTTTAGTATAATAATGTTATCATTAGGGCTCGGATTAGTAGCAAAATAAATCTTTAAAAAATCATTTTAAGTAGCCAAAAAAAGGAAAAAAACATTTATTAAATTTAATTCTAAAAAAAACAAATTTAAATTACACATAAAATGAAATATTAAAAAAAGGAATTTACAACCATATATTTAATCAAGTTACTTTCGTTAAAAATAATCCTATTAGGTGCTAATATATTTTTATATATAGAAAAAGACCATTCCACATCAACCAATGTAATTCAGATAATTTTCCCTTTCCTTAAGTCGTAAATACAACTGTAATTACGCTGATTAAATTGTAGACAAAACTATACAATTTTGGCACAATATCGATAGTTATTTTATCAGTCATCCATTTATTATTGGTTTTATAATTTCTGGAAATAATAATATAGTCCAAATATAATATACATAGAAATAAGTTAAATTTTCATAAAAAATTGTATAAATTAAGAAAAAAAGAATCAAATAGGAGAAAAAGCAATAAAAAGCAGGTTTTGTGGGAAAAAAATCAAAAAAAAAGTTTACCTCATTGAAATCAGAACGATTCAAAACGTATTTATATATAAGAATTATCTTTCTATCATACTCCCTTTAAATGAAGAATTTGCTACTAAATTCGAGCCCTAGTTATCATTAGTATTTATAATTATCATGCAAATGGCAATAATTTGTGATCGACAAGTGGTATTTATAATTATAATTTATAAATCATGTACTTTTTGTCCATTATACCGACCAAAATAGTAATAAGATATGAAATGTAAAAAATATTTAAATTCATTATGAAGTTTACTAGAGATTAATCATTGTAATTTTCAAGTTAAAAATGTGGTATGATCGATTTCAATTAAACGTTATAATACATTATTATATATTACCAGCTTTCTTATCATACTACCATAATTCATTGTAAATAATTTATTGATGTATGATAAACAAAAGATTTTAAAAAAAAAAATCAATTGTTGGCTGAAGTTAATTTAAGTATAAAATGTAGTTGTTAATGTTAAATAAAATTATATTTTCAAATACAAAATACGCTTAAGAGTAAATAAAAATTGTAATAATATTGTCAATAATTTTCATTAATTTTATATTATACAATATACATAAAGGCATAATCTATACATTATACATATTTCTGAATTTGTAACGTTTAGCTTTATTACTATAAAATGTATAAACATAATTATTCACTCTGTAAAATCCAGATTCATAGTCACCTGTTGAAAATACTAACTAAAATACTAACCTAACCTAACCTAATCTAACCTAACTGACCAAAGAGAGGGAGAGAGATAAAAACTTGGTTGTACTTATTTATAGTTTTATAGTAATTATATACGGGTAGTTAGTCTACAAATAGCTTCCGAGTACGTGTTTACGAGAACATACAGGCGTCGTTTTTCTGTTGTGTTTTTAGCATATATGTGGATAGTTTTGTAATATTTGTTACAGTGTAATGTGTCAATAAAATTAAGTGTTTTCTGCAATCGAATCAGTTTTTAGATTTTTAGTTAGCCATCAATTTAGAAATATGATTAGCTAGATAGTAGACGTAACATAAAATATCACGAGGTACGTTAATACGTAATTACGTCATTATTTTCAAAGAAAAGTGAGGTTATATCTTAAAATAGGTTATGTGGTTATACCAAGGTATGTGTGAGATTTGGTTATCACCAACATGTTGTTAATCACTTATCAACTACACTGTCTAATAAACTACGCATACAGTATGTGTTTATGAACAATGAATAATTAATAATAACAAATGACAAACAACACGTTGATAAAGTACATTTAACAACGTACAATAAATTATTCACAGTAACCGGATTCTGTAAACAATAATTGGAGAAGATGGTTGGATCAAATCGCGATCGTGCGTCAACAGTTAATGAAGGAGACACTTTATCGAAGCCAAGGGTCCATGATAATACGACGCTCGCGGTAACTGATTTTCGTATTTTTTCAAATCTAAAACAATCAGCTAATTTCACAGAAGAAAGTTATCTCAATGAGCGAGTGTATGGCTCGATACCTCAGTAGGTCTATCTGACTTGAACGGCTATCCAATTAATTACCAAATGCAATATGTGCGCATCAATTTGGCCGAGGCCACATTAAACTGATATATTAGACAAGCATTTAGCTGACTTGAATTTCAATTCAATTGCATATTTATCTTTGGTTAATATAACTATAGACGCATGATTATGGATCATGATGGATAAATGAAATTTACTCAAATAATTACACCAGTCTAAATCAGAATATTTGATCAACAATGTAAGAGGCTATATTATAATCTTAAACTGTTATTTATGGATACCCGTGATCATGTTTTGGATAACATACACTCACATGAGTTAACTATTCGTCGTGCCAACTACAGCATGTCTGTAACTCATGAAAGAACTACCCCAAACTAAGGCTCAGACATTAACCATATATATGAGTGTCTGGTTGAGGTATCTCAGTGTGCATTATTGTATTAGCATATAGACCAGATTATTGGAGAGAAGTCAACCAATAATCGTAAACAATATATCTGACCAACTATTACAAGTAAACAAGATGCAATTTATTACTGAAAGTGAAGTGCATTAAGAATGGTATAAAAACAAAAAAAAATGAACTTAACGTATGCAGAGATATTTTCGTGTAAAAAGTTAGATAGTTTGGCTATTTAGATCTTATGAAATTAGATTTAACCTAGAAGATAGGCAATGTACCAGTAATGTGTTATCTGTATAAGACTTCACCAATTGACAATCAGTGTAAACTGTATAATGACCACTATGAACAAGCAATATTGGTTAATAAGACTACAGAGGATAAACAGTTATGCGTTGACTATATGAAATTAAATCAACAGTTGATCGATTTAGTATAACCAAGGCTAGATACATAATAAGGATTGAATTACCTTTCTCAAAAACAGATATGTATTACATTTTATTTTTCAAATTTGTATCTCCAGATTTTATAAAGTCCAAATCCAACCTGAATTTTGAATTCAACTGGAGTGATAAGACTGCTCAGTTTAAAGACTTACATTTGATTTGAAGAATTCGCCGGTTTTGTTCTGGGAGTTTATGTGCAACGTTTTCTATGTATTGAATGTCATTGAAGTCCTACGGTATTCTTTAGATGATATAATCATTCTAGCCACTAGCTAGGACGATCTACTTAGACATTTAAAATTTGTATTAATTGAGTTTAGCAGCTGACATTGGAATTGAAAAAAAAAATGTGTCTTTGGGAAGACTACACTAAAATGCATTGTTTTCTAAATATTAGTCGATTCAGTCAGTCCAAAAAAAAAAGTAGGTGTGGTTGAAGATTTTCTGTAACCAGTAAATGTATATGAGGTGTTGAGGTACGATGACGTTTCTTCAGACGTTGTATGTCCAGATAATGGTACTGTTGACCCACATGGCAATCTTTTTTAAAGCCAACAGAACAAGAGGAAGCATATGGTAGACTAATATATTTGTTAATCAGTAGCACGGCACTTAAGCTTTTCAATCCCAACTCGCCACTAACTGAAGTACGTACAAATGTATATTCTGATGGGTTAGCAAATTTGTCAAGTATATGTGATAATTGTTTATTTATACAATCATATCTACTTCATGTTATATATTTTAAAAATAATACTATTTATTAATAATATATATTAACTTACAATGTGTGTTGATATAAAAGTAAATTAATCCTCAACATTTTGTATTTATTGGAACTTGAAATCTAACTTGGACATTAATAAACATTTAAATTAATTCAGAACTATAAGAAGAAAGATTTAATTACGAAATAATTTTTTTTGTCGCTTTTTATTGATTAACCTTCCAAAAATGTGCGAACATTCATTATATAATTAAAAAAAAATAGCTTGCAATAAACTCGTTACAAAGTTTCAAGAATATTTACACTAAAATCTTTTTAAAAATGATTTTTAAAGTTTTGCAATACATTTTATCAAGGTTCACTTGGCGTGTTGTTAAAGATTGTATATTTTAAATGCTTTCTGTTATTGTATTTTAGTATGACATTTTAGTTATAATTTATTTTATAATGATATTCGAGGACATTTAAGTTTTTTCTAAGTATGTCGATTGCATGTACAAGCATTATTTAACAAAATATATTTTAATTTTAAATAAATTCTATAGAAATAATTTTAATCGAATGCCTTATACATGGCTTTAATAAATGCAAATTCAACATTTATTAAAGTATTTAGCACATTATGCTTAATATGTTGGTAAATATGTTATTTGGACATCCTGAATGATTTTAACGGACAGAAGAAACATGCCTGTATAAATTATTCATAAGTAATGCATGATTATGCATTATGAATGTACATTTATTTTAAATATTATTTAAATTATATTTAATGTATTATTATATTATTATTTTTATTACTAACAGCTAATATAGACAACTTATTAAAAACTTCAAAGTTTTTAACAAATTCATAAAATTTTACTGAGAAAATAAACTTATCATATTGATAAAATGTATTCGTTGTATACAATCTCATAAATTAAAATAATTAAATACCGATCGTTTTTAAAAAGTTCAATATACCCAATTTTTTTAGTGTGTGCATACATATTGATTGTTGACTATTGAGTAACTAAGCATGTACGTCATAAGAATTAATGATCATAAATATGTGTTTGAGTGTAATACAAAAATATGGCACTATCATCATCATTTGGTCAATATGTGTTCATTCAACACCATGTCTTTTGTCCACTGGAACTACAAATATAGTAATGTGATAAGAAATCATGATTTCAATCATTGAGTAGTTTGCTTTAGGTCATCCTACTTTTTAAACTTTTTTATTTGCCATAAAATCATTGGTTATAAATTTATTAATTTATAAAATTTAAATATACGATATTAGTTGAAATATTAAAAACCGAGATAACAATTCTCATATCAACAGAATTTAAATATGTTATAAGATTTTTTACCATATTACTATTTTTTTTAGTAGAATAGACAAAAGAATAAGTATTTTTCGAAACAAAAATTGATTAAAATCTCCTTAAATATACATTGTTACTTAAAAATGATATTATTCGACAATAATAAAATAACATAGTTTGATGATACGTGTGTTACATATAGTCCACCTTTTTATTGAGGCCCTTATACAATAATTGAACAATTATAGTATAATTTATATTTTATCGCCTAATTAACATATTATTTAGTCACTAGAACGACACGATAATGGGATATATATATATTAATTTATTCTTAACCTTTAAAAATAAAATAATTATATAAGTTATAACTCTTAATAAAATATATTTTGAACTACATCATTGCATAGAATACATTAATTATTGCTTTATGTTTGTCAAAATTTATATGTTTGTGAGATTTCCAAAGTGTATATTTACATAATATTCAGTTAAACATATTTTTAATATCATAAGCCATAATATATTAAATTAAATACAATACTATAAAAAGTTGCATTTGATTGGCTCATCTTTTCATATACGTAAGTCATATCACATAATATAATTGCAAAAGTTTCTAGTTATAAATATTATACGTACAGATTCTGTATATTTGGGGATATTTTTAAGCATGCTCAACCCCATTATTTCCTTTAAATGTGCATTTTTTCAAATTCTGATTTTTACAATTTTTAAGTAAAACTAAAGACCATATTTTCAAATTCTTGATGTTGTACTACTTAAAGAGTATGTTGTGGTGATACAAGCTTCTATTTTTCAAACAAGAGCCCTTATTTTTTATTGAAAGTTATTTAGCAGATTATTTTTTAATTATTTTTGTCGTTGGTAAATTATTCAAATGATGGGAAAATATTATTACAGAAAACAATGTTTAAATATAACGACTTCTAATTTCATTTAATGTTTTAATCACCACAATAAACACTATTTTCAAAGCTGCACGTTTATATTCATTCTAAAAAAATCAGAAATTTAAATTTTAAATATCACTTTTAGATTTAACCGATGATTAAACTTCTATATAAAATAATTCATATTACTGTTATTATATCAATGTTAATTTTCATAAAATGATTATTATAAATATATATATATATATATATGTATATATATGAATTTATCTTTGATGAACGCATTTACCAGTACATTTAAATATCTTGAAATAGAATTATTTAATGTAATCTTGTGGACAATCAATATTTAATTAATTGTTTATTATTCCTGATAGTTTATAAATGAGCATATGATATAAAGCAAATTTTCGATATTCGTGGCGATAATTTTTAAATGTTACATTAATGTCAACGAATATACATTTTTATAATTTTATATAAGTTATTTCATTTTAAGCTAGTTCTTGTTTACTTCGCTCTGGATGAAAAGTATTATGTAGATACTTTAATAGCGTATTATGGTCAACAAAGTTAGGTATAATATTGTATTTATTCGTTATTAACATAATACTTACTATCATATTGTATCAGTATTAATAATATCAATTAATTATAATATATTATATAATTCTAGTTTTACCTGACCTAACCTACAATGATGTTTGATCAAAATTGTATTACTAGGATTGCAATGTGTTATTTTTTAGGGATCAAACTGGATAGAACATTAACATTTAACCAATATCTTGAAAATATAAAGAATAAACTGAAAACCAGAAATAATATTATTAGTAAATTAGCGGAAAAATTTGATGCTGACAAGCAAATGCTCTTCGCATATCAGCCCTAGCCTTGGTGTACAGCATTGCGGAATATTATGCCCCAATCTGGGAAAAAGCGTACATGCAATAAAGATTGACACTCAGTTGAATAATACTATGCGAACTATTACAGGCTGTGTCCGGGATACTAACCTATAGTGGCTTTCTGTCCTTTCGAGTATTGTCCCATCGGCGGATTAAAAGCATCTAGCAACCGTTAAAATGTTGCAGAAAATCAATAGATCAGCCAATCTTCCAGTACACAACGACATAAATAGTTTACCCACTAAAATATTAAGATCAAGTTATCTAACCTGGTGAATAGAAAATAACTCTGACAGACTGTAGGATATGTAGAAATGACACTGAGAAGATGGTAATGTAAAAAATAGACACCTGATAAGTTACTCTACTCAGAGAGTTTCAGGTTTTTACTGTCTAAGAACCATCTGAACCATTCTAAACAGAATACGTACGGAGCAGGGTAATTGTAACTACCTTTTTACAAATGGAAAATAAAGAACTCTCCTCATTGTGACTATTGGCAAATACAAACCATCAGACACATTATGGACGAATGCCTTTAAACTAGATACAAATGAGGAATTGAGGGACTTCACAAAGGTGATGATGAATTAATACAGTAGTTGTCTAAGACTCACATTCGCTTTTAAACATATTATGAACTATTATTATTTTTGTTAATGTTAAACTTATTAGTATATTGAAAATTATTTTATATTACTATCTACCTTAGTTCTAGTAAATTATTTATATTTTGTTAATTTAACACGTTCACTGAAAACTATCTTTTTTATATTATTCATGTATCTACCTCAAAAAACACTTTTTTTATCACTGCTATAGTAATAATAGTATAAAATAAATCCAAAGCCATAAAATAATAACTGAACTTAAGTTTTATTTTAAAAATCAATATAAAAGTTTCAAAATGTAAAAACAATATTTATTATTACATGATTTCAATTTGATTCATGGTACAAATTTATTTAAAACATAATATCAATAAATATAAATAAAATAAATAAATAATAATATCATATATGAATTAAATAAATATTTTTTTCTCATTGATTATAACTATCGTGAAATTCTTCAAAACATTCCCTGGGACAAAGATGTTTACCACAAACTTTACGTTGAAATGATTTTTGTTTTCGTATCTTGATTTTGTAACAATGAATGCAATTTTTAAAGTATGTATGTATTTTATAATTTAGTAGGAGGATTTTTTTTGTATAATTATTTTTTTCAGGTGCTTTATCTTTCGCTTTTCTTAATTTTAAACAGTTCTGTTGCTGTAGTCTGCATTACAAGTCTAATTAAATTTTGTATTAGCTGATGACGAAATTACTTAATATTTAAATTTGTATTAAAATAATTTTTATAAATAAAATATGAATTCCTTGTATTAATGTCTAACAAATGAAACAATTCTTTCTTATACCATCTAACTGATTTTCTTGGAGATGAATAATAGCTAATCATTTGATCACTGCAATCAATGTGAATCATGTAATTATTGTAGTTCACTATTTTTGTTGGTTTATTTTTGAGTTGGTCGTATTTTTTCTTTTGAAAAAGGTATCATTTTTGAATTATATTTAATAGTTAAATATAAAACATCATGTTTGTCTTTTCATTTCGACACGTAAACATTTTTGTTGTCTCCAAATATGATTGCCACGTTTCAATTTTTTAGTGATAACTTCCCCTGAGATTGGTCCTCAAAATACTAGTTGTGTAGGTTTTTTTTTTCTAATAGAGTATTGGATAAAGCCACACTATTATAAAAAAATGTCCATGTAAAGGCTTTGCTTTTTATTTAAAAATGATTTCATAAATTTTAAAACAATGTTGTCAACTTTTGATACTTCTTCCTCAACTGTTGACGATGTTTATTTGCTTTGTGCATATTGACATTAAAAACGTAACCATCATGAGTACTTAGTTCGTAGAATTGTAAACCATATTTCGCCTTTATTCCTTTTATATATTGCCACCATACTAATCTACCTTGATGTAATAACAATGACTCGTCCAATGATAGATTTTTACGTGGAAAATATAAATTTTGAAAGTTTTGAATAAATCTGTCAAGTACTGGATAAAGTTTTTTCATAGAGTCTACAAATGGATTTGCATTATTTGCATATTCTACAATAAAACATCTCAATAATTTCTCAAATCTCCGTCATGACATAATGTGACCACCAATAAGATGATGATACAATGGGTTATTAGAAAACATATCTCTAACAACTAAAAATTTGATGGAACCTTCAAGCATATACACTGCCAAAAAATGTTGTACTTTTTCACAGCATGTTCGATTAAAATATGTAGTTCTAAACCCTTTTTGATGAGGATGATATTGGAGATTCATATTTTCACTATATTTATTAATAGAAAATATAAATATTTCAGTTATTTTGTCGGTTTAAATTTGTTTAAACATTTTAACTGAATTATTACAAGCACTTTCATTAATTTATAATTTTATTCCTATTAAATCTTTACTAAAACAAATATCTGGAATATATAAATAATTTTCTACCCAATTATTATTATCAACAGGTTTATGATCGCTGCTATCACTTAAGCTTTCGGAAAACGATTCATCGTCTGCACATGACAATTCAAATCTTTGTGATTGCCCTTCAAAATTAATATTAATATTATTATTCTCACCTGGTCGATTTTCTGAGTCGGCATCAAAGCATACACATCCGATATGTTTGATTCATCTTTAAAATATTCATCTAAAAACTCTTCAATCGATTTTTAGCATTATAAGCCATTTTTAATTATCACACAGTAAATCATAAACATTCAAAAAATATTTAAATATGTTCAAAAAATTAAAATGTACGCTTTGTCTTGCGTCCAAAACACAATTAAATTGTTCTTACGTTTCTTGGTATCATAATATCATATATTTACAAATTAAACAACGTCCATGTAGATTTAAAAAAAAAAATCACTATTTTATTTTATTTTTAATTCATAAAAATAGAACATATCATGTTTGGAATAATATTATTATGTTATATTGTTAGATGCTCAAATATATAAGTAAACGCAATGAATCAGTCTTTTCTCTAGTCTCGTTTAATACCATTAAAAATAGTACTGTATAAGCAATAATATTCGATTTCGTTGGTCTTGTAAATTACCCTTATAGCTGTAGTGAGTTATTATATCAAAATTGAAACTACTGCTATAGCAGTAGTAGCAGTAAATGACCGCAAATGTGGATTTAATTGGGTTTGTTTTTCACCAATGTATCTATGCCATATGAAATAAAAAAAAAAATTGTTATAAAAATATTATAATTGTAAGATACTGGCCTAATGTACATATGACACTGGTGTTGCTAAATTGCATATACAGTACGCCGTGATATCTTATTACTATACGACATGTAAAATACATGAAAACAATATTAATTTGAGAAATTAAAGATAAATAGATCCAATAGAGTTACGAATTTCTACTGTACAGAAAAAGTTAAGTGGAATGTCACTGTAATGTATGTGTTAAATTTGAATTCAATTATATGAAATTGTTGTATATCAAAAATAATTCTTGGCGAAGACTGTCAGTACTCAGCTTACATTATTAAGTATATAGTAACATCATCTGAGTAACACGTGTGCTGTCTCTAATCTCACCCGCATTCATAGCTTTCGATAGCGAAGAGTACGAGTATTTTATAACAGGTAATAATAACTTTTCTAATGTGCACCCCAGTATCCTCCACAACACAATTAGCACATCATTAAATGAGTTGGGTATCTGCACCACCTCAAACTAACGTTTCTCAAAGCAGAATTCAACACAAGAGAACTTACACATACGAATAGCTTTTGGAGACAAGTCTATATAAATCCTAAAAACTACAACAAACTTCTTTTGTTCTTAGTTATTAATCTCAACAACATCGACTTTTGAATATTCTTAATCGATGATATAGTCACCTGCTTTATCTGTACGTAGTTTACGTCAACAATTGAAGAAAAACTTACATATATAACCAAATGTATTTAAAAAGCCGCAAATATAACAATTAGTAAGATTTACTAAAAAATTAAGTATAAAAGAATTCCCTGGTAGAACTCTGATATAAAAGATTCAATTAAAAAAATAACATAGCATTGAAAATCTTTCAGAGATCTGGAAAATTAGATGACTTCATTGCACTAAAACAACTGATAACAAAAACCATAATTTAATAAAAAGCAGAAAACAAATTCATAGAAAACCTTTACATCAAACATACACACAGGAATTGACTTCAAACAGGTGTGAAGCAAAATTAGATTCCTATAAAGACAAAACAGTGAAAAACAAATTCACATAGAAATTGACGATCAACTCAATACTGATCCCATCTCTATTGCAATTATTATAGGAGAATATTTCCATAAAATCAGTTTTGATAGCAACCACGCTAAAGGCTTCATTGAAAGATCAAAAAACCAACGTAACTAATAATTAATACCTAACGTCAATCCATACTTCGAAGAACAAATATATTTGAATCCAACTATATGTATTGTTGAATTAAAAACAGCTATATCTAAATATAGATGTCACTCTCTTATTCCAATTGATATTCCAAATATTTTTATATTCTCGAAAAAATTATTGACTTAAGATTGCGTTGATTTTTAGAAAAATCTAATCAACTTTCTTCTCATCAACACGGCTTCCGACAATATAAAAGTACATTCAAGTGTATCCACAATATACAAGATGAAATATATGAGACGTTTAAAAGAGAAAATATATTGGGCTGGTATCATTAGGTATTACATAAGCATACAATATCATTTGGCGTTCTTACATATTACACAAACTACAACAATTATTAAGCAACAGAAAATGCAAAACTTCATTGATAGTTTTTTATCCGACAATACATTCTCTGTTAAAGTAAATGGACATCTATCACCTCAATTCGAACAAGTAAACAACGTTCCCTAAGGATAAACACTGTCTGTTACTCTTTTTTTAATAGCATAACCGAAGTTATTAAAGACTCTATAAAATGTTTCCTATTTGCGAACGATTTCAATTTTCTCTGTAATGGAATAAACCCTTTCAGCACGCAGATATATCTACAAGAAACAATAAATTCTCTTTATGACTGGTATTACAAAACAGGATTCACTTTTTCAGCAAAAAAATTCCTATCAATTTTTTTCACAAGAAAAGGAAAATACGGTAGATATTAATTTAGAAATTGAAGACAAAAAAATTAAAAATAAAAAATTCCTAAAAACCCTTGGAGTAATATTCGATACATAAACACTTAGACACACCATATCCAGATAATAAGAAAATATCACTGCTTAGGATAACCATTTTAAAATCTATAGCTCTTACTTCTTAAGGATCCCAGTCTCAACCTCTACTAAAAATATAAAAAAATTTAATTCTTTTTAAAATTGAATATGGATCCTTTTTGTTTCACAATGCTAATCACAAACATTTACAAAAGATTGACATAATACACAATGAAGGTTTAAGAATTTCGATAAGCGCCTTCAAATCAAGTCCAAATAGCAGCTTCCACAATATTGCTGGAATGTCATCTTTTAAAATCCATAGATTACAAAATGCCATCACAACAAAAATAATTGAACAAGTTAAAAATCATGGAAAACATTAAAGACTTATAATAAAAAGTAAATTTCTCTCATGCTGTAATAATTACTAGAAAAAATGCTTTAGTCCCCCTCTCCTGGAAACCTGAAATAAACATTAATTCAAAAATAATACACTTCTAAAAAACTGTATATTATCACATAGATATAGATAATACTTTTCATAGTTAAGAGATAGTTATAAAGATTATTCAGAAATATACACAGATGGTTCCAAATCAGACAAAAGATTTAGCACAGTAGTCACATGTCAAGGTACAGAAATAATGTTAAGATTGTCCAATGACTGTTCCTATAAACCGCTGAAGCACAAGCTATAGTTCAAGCCCTTAACCTTAAAATAAAAAAATATAAATATAGCTATAATTTTTATTGATTCTTTTAATACTCTTATTCATATTGAAAACTATTTTAGAACATATTAAACTGCCACAGCAATACAAAACCAAACACATGCATTACAAAAAGAATACTTTATTATAAAAATAATATCGCCGAAAATAAAAAGCAGATAAACTTGCAAAAGAGAACATAATGTCAGCAAATGTAATCCAGTGCTAAGTATACTCAATATCCGACATTAAACAAATAATTAACAAAAAAATCCTCAACATCTGGAAAAACGAATGAGAAACATCTAATAATAAAGTTAATTAAAAATCATATCCTTCCATGACATAACAACACAGTGAAAAGAAAAGAAGAAGTAACTATTAACAGGTTCAGAATAGGCCATACCAGAATAACTCATGTTTTCCTAATGAAGAAAGAAGATTTACCAATATGCCTAACCTGAAATTATCCACCGATAGTCAAACACATTCTAACTAAAAGTAGAAAGTACGAAATACAACATCTGAAACACAAATTAACACATTATCTAGCTATAAATCTAAACTCTGGTATCATGAAAGTTCTCAAATTTCTTAGGAATACAGAATTTTATAACCGAATTAGAATTATATAAAAACTAGCTATCCCACCCAGCGTTGCCTGAGCCAAATATTAAGTTAAGATTAACCTGAAGTGATTTATATGCATTTAAACCACCTAGGTAGATAATCCACTGCATTAGATCACCGACAATATGCCAGCAATAAATTACCAGGTAGGATATTGCGGACCCCATAAAGTGCGTAAATGAGTGAAATCAGAATTAGGTATAAAAAACATTGCAACGGTTGCCCGTGCCGAAGATTTGTTTTTTTTCAATAAATTTATTTACAAAAATATGTATATGATAATGTATTCTTACTAATTATAATAGTTATAAATATGTAACTATTGACAACTTCATGAATAAACAGAGATTGGTGGTATAGCAACCATTTATAAACAAATATTTCCATCGTAAATCTCAAAATCCCTGTTTGAGCATCTCCCGGAATTAGGTTCTTCCAAAATTTTCTTTCGTAAAAACCATCTCCTGGGAATTACGAACAATGAAAAAAAAATTGAGTGAAATCGGCCCCGCCGTTCTCAATTGATGAATTGTTATACATTTTTGGCTCCATTTATATATATATATATATATATATATATATATATATATATATATATATATATATATAAATAACTTCTAAAAAACCGCTTTGAATTTAATAAATTTACAACGTTATACGTTTTTTTTTTTTTGGATACTACTATAAGTACTCTATTTTTTTTTTTTTTTCAATTGAACATTATATGACACACTATGTGACAATTTTTGAAACAAATCGAATCATTATAGAAAAAAAAAAAAAGGAACTGGGAAAAGATTTATATTCTGAGGTGTTTATCATTTCACCGTCGCCGCTCTTTCATTTATTTCGAGATATTCGGAAAATCGTTCGGTCGGTTGATGGACGTAGGTATACCTTACAAAAATTCACCGCCCTCAATCTATCTTATCTGCAATATAAGTATTAATATGATACAATAGTATTGTCCACAAAACACACAACTGTGGACTTCGGGTTCGGAGCAAGCGATATCGTCCGGAGAGCGTCCCGTCGGGAACGGTGCCGGTGGACGCACTCGCCTTCGACCCTGGCCACTTGCCCGATGACAGCTACCTTCGTTGCCAAATTATTTAACGGACGCTACCTTTGTGCGTCATCACCGGGCCACAGTTTATTGTTAGCACATATCGATTGTGGTGGGGTAGGCACTAATCTCTGCCACGAAAAAATCCAATTGCCGCACGATAACGCTGTGTTAAAACTACTACAGGTGAAGAATTTTTGAGAAATCGTAGGCAAGTAAACTCTGCACGATATCCGTTGAAACTCGGGTAACCTGGAAAATCATGCCTTTTAAATTCCGAGTGTGGTTGGATAACCATATCAGAGTTTGTTCTAATTAATAGTACAAACGAGAATAGGTATTATTTTGAATTTCAAACTGTAGAGAAGTAATAAGTAAATAATGGATATTTTTTATATTTTCCTAGATCGTTTTGATTTTGAGCGGAGTGGTGAATGTTATAATTTTCATATTCTAAGTGGAACAATAAATACAATGTTTTTACATTACAAAGTGTTAAATTTGTATAAACTTTTTATAATGAAAAAACTATATTTATTTTCAACATTGGAGGGGGATTTCTGATTAGAAATTTGATTTAGTTTGTACTTTTGGGAGGTAAAATTATAAATTTTAGATATTTTCTCAAATGATTGAGAAAAATAACAAACAAATTAATGAAAAAATGAGAATTTAGAAGCAAAAGTAGCTTTTGCCAAAACCAATTTTCTTTTTTTATTGTACTTTATTCAAAACCAAATTACCGTTTTAAT
The DNA here is from genome assembly GCA_014851325.1 of Pentalonia nigronervosa. Taxonomy (NCBI): domain Eukaryota; kingdom Metazoa; phylum Arthropoda; class Insecta; order Hemiptera; family Aphididae; genus Pentalonia; species Pentalonia nigronervosa. The sequence continues at coordinate 84,783 of JACXSJ010000647.1, read as the reverse complement.
TATCACCAAATGTTTATATTAGAGTTTATCAAACATAGTATGATTTTTAAAATATTTGAATCTTGTTGAATTATTTAGAGACTTTTATATTGAAGTAATATTTTTTTTTTTTTTGTAATATGAATATCGATAAAAAATATTATTAGGTTATCACAAAGCTTGAAAATGTGCAGTACAAAGTACTTCAAAATTTGATATTACTGCACTTTTAAAGTAGTTTGAAGGAAAAAATACTATGACGAATTTCATTAAAATCACAAAAATGTATAAATTATTGTTTAGTTCAAAATTCATTAAATTTGTGAATACATTGGATCTAGTTGATACTTTGGTAAGTCAATAAATGTTTGTAAACAAGTAAATTCCAATAAAATTAGCGAAAATTAAAAATAAAAAAAAGAAAGAAAATAGTTAACCGTTCTGCTCAACAGTAAGTGTCAAGAGTGTAATTAATCAAAAAACGGTTCTGAGAGAAGATGTTCTGTCAGTCTATATTACATTACTAACTATATTTTGTAAAATATAATACTGAAATTATAGTTATTTATTTTACTATTAGTAAAGAGCTAGGTTAAATTAATTTTTTTCTGGAAATATTCCGTTAATTATTTTTTTAATATTTAATTATTATTATTATTGCATATATTATTGTTATACACTTTTAAGTCAACCACAGAACGGTGACAATAAATTCAATGTATAAATAGGAAATAGCATACGTTTTTTATAAATGTTTTGAAACAGTTATTGTGTATCAAATAATGAGAAACCACGAATTAAATTTTCAAGCTTATTGACCGAAAGAATGATTTTTAATAATATTTATTGAATAAAACTTGAAAATGGCAAATGCCTAAAAATAACTCAAAAAGGATCAAAATATTTTGAAAATTACACCGTAAAAATTATAATTTCTAGATATTTAATTCTTTTGAATTACAATAAAATAAAAAAATTATTTTATGAGAATTTATTATTTACGAGTAAATATCCAATTTTCCCTAAATTGAAACTTTGGACGCTTATAAAAAATTTCTGTGTAATAACGCTCAAGTATTTTCTAGTATAATTTAAACAAGTTATGAGAAATGTAATAATTTTTGAAATCTTAAGCATTAATATTATACATTTTATACATTTTTAAATACTAAATAACTGACCAGTTTTTAGAAATTTTGTCATTTTTATAAAATTTAAAAAATATCAATATTTAATTTCTCATAAAAAAATATTGTGGATTTATTTAATTTTTATTTTTAATTCCCAAGTATTTATATGTTCAGATTTTTAGTTTAAATTAAATTTTTGATCGATAATTATAGAAAAAATAAATAAAATATTTCCAATTATCTATTAATATCCCAAAAATAATTAAAATGTTTTAAAAATTATACCATTTTTTTTTTATAAAATGCTAAATTAATCTTTTCGTAAAAATTTCAAGTATTTACAGTAATTAATTTTGAATAACAACAAAATAAAAAAAATTGTTTTTGTCAAAAACTAATTTTAAATAAAAATTAACGTTTTCCTTTATTTTTTTTTTGTTTTTTCTCTTATTTTAATAAGTAGTAGAGTTTTTAACTCTGTCCTCTTTAAACTCCAAAGTATCAACTAGATTCACTTTCCTAACAAAGAAAATATTTGAAGACCTATGTATTTTTTTTTTTTATCAATCGCGTACACAAACAAAATACACACACACAAAAAAGTATTATTGTAAAATGGAAAAACAGAAACATTACACAACGCAGTATTCAAATTTAGTTGTAATTTATAAAGAAAGAAAAGTAAAAATTACATTTTCACAAACTTTATTTTTAATTAATATTTTTAGATATTTTATAATTTTCAAATATATACAATATTATACATTACGCATTTGTTGACTATGTTTCAGATATTTTTTTTTGATAATATTTTAATTTAAAAATCTTGTAAATATAATACACAGTTATATATATTATGTTGTTCTAATATCAGTTAAATATAATTTAAAAATACATAATCACATTTTTTTTTTATATAGAAGTGTTTGAAGTTCAAATCATTAATAAATATCTTTAAAAAAATTAACATTTGTAATTTATTGTGTAGTTTAAGCTATCCATACCATGTTCCTATGTTCACCATCAAACATTACGTCAGTATTGACTTTTATGTTACGATCTAATAATCATATATTCCATAATATATGAATTAACAGCTATTAATTACTAACATAATCTGTGTTTAAGTCATTTATTTCAAAAATTAGTTCAAGTTTAACCTACCCTTTTACTGGTGGAAAAATGAATTACATTAAATTTCACAAATATATAATAAATTAATATCCTTAGAAATATATGCTGATATACCGTTTCAGAAACATTTTTGTATACATTGATTTATCTTTGAATTCGAATTGAATACATTCGTTACAGTAACCTGTTCAATGATCGGGCACACTAAAAATCTACTATACAACAGAGGGAGCTCCTCGGATTTTTAATATTTATTTTTTTATTACAATCCACCGATTGGTTTAACGTCCAGTGTTATTATATTTCTGTAATTTCCGGACTCGGAAGGTTTCCGTTGCACTGCAAATGTATTTATACATACCTAACTATCCTGTGTCGTCCCCGTAGATTTGTGCATAGGTATGCATAATGATATAACGACGTTATAAAATGGGTCTGTTTTCACATTTCCTGTGCCCAGCCCCCGAGTGTCGCGCTCCGAGGACCTCATATCGTTTTACACGCACAAAAACTGAAACGCGTCCCTTAAACATAAGTTCAATATTAAAATCCCATCGAATTTACCACTCCCTACTTTATAAGTAAATACATATAGTCGTATGCTATTTTGACTTTTTTCGGCTTTATTATTTTTTTTTATTATTCCACATTGCTGAGAATTTGGTTAAAATATTATATTATATCGGCAAATTCGCGCCTCGCTGATTATAATATTGTATAACTTTTATCGTGCAAAATATTTTAACAATTTTGCCTCAAAACGTTCACGGTCTCGCGCAATATACTGTCGCAGTTTTCGTATCAGTGCACTCATATTTTGGATACATAATTCCTTACTTAGAATTTTGTCTATGTATTATAATATTATTATTATTCATATTATCATCATACCGGTATGACAATGCAGGTATTGTGTGATTATTGTAACTCGTGTAGTCATCAGGTGCACGAAAAAAGTATCACTAGATGTATTGTGATATTATATCTTGTTCACTCATTCACGAATTATTGTGTCATCCGATATAAGTCGTAAACCCACATATTTATAATAGCATTAAGTATGTTTTGCCTTTTGCGTCACCATCTAAGACGATTTATATTGTGTAGTAATTAGACTAATGTATATTGGCATTCAGTATACTATGGTAATTAATAATTATTGATCCCTATCTAGCAGACACCAAGAATAAATAATTTGTTTATTTAAATATATTTTTTAATTATCTAAAAATGGAGATATTTTAAAAATATACATATTTACACATTTATTACATATTTTAGTTCTGTGTCCTTATTTTTTCCTGGGACTTATGAGTCCCGATATACATTTATAATTTTTAATTTAAGTTCCGTCAATGATTTAATTCCATTTTTTTTTTTTTTTTATATAGGTTCAATCAATCGATTTTTATTATGAAACTAGCTGTCCCGCCCAGCGTTGCCTGAGCCAAATATTAAGTTAAGATTAACCTGAAGTGATTTATATGTATTTAAACCACCTAGGTAGATAATCCACTGCATTAGATCACCGACAATATGCCAGCAATAAATTATCAGGTAGGATATTGCAGACCCCATGAAGTGCGTAAATGAGTGAAATCAGAATTAGGTATAAAAAACATTGCAAAGGTTGCCCGTGCCGAAGATTTGTTTTTTTTCAATAAATGTATTTATAAAAATATGTATATGATAATGTATTCTTACTAATTATAATAGTTATAAATATGTAACTATTGACAACTTCATGAATAAACAAAGATTGGTGGTATAGCAACCATTTATAAACAAATATTTCCATCGTAAAAACCATCTCCTGGGATTACGAACAATGAAAAAAAAAATTGAGTGAAATCGGCCCAGCCGTTCTCAATTGATAAATTGTTATACATTTTTGGCTCCATTTATATATATATATATATATATTAAGAATAATTATTAATTATATTACTTATTAAATTCACTACATCAGTAAAATTACAATATTTTTACTAACTTTTTATAAAATACATTTGAAAACAATAATTGCCCAACAGAAATTCTGAGCTGACTACAAATATTTTAATTTATTATCATTTTGATATTTAAACAATATAGGTAATCATTTTTTTTTTTGAAAATCATATCGAGTACACAATTAATTATTTTAAAGATAAATTATATGACAATAAAATATAATAATTTACCTCAGTAAATAAATCTTAATACATACGTGAAATTAAAATTTGATCTATAGCACATACGACTTCCACAATATGATGTCGAACTAAGCACCGTGAAAATAGTTTTTTTTTTTTTAACAAATCACCGTTTTCAATGTCAATGTATATATATTGTTTTTATATTTTATAGGGCATATAAGTCCTTAGAGTCAAATAATCACCATTAACACCACAATCACTTTACCAACATTGTTTGTATAAACAGCCATGATGAACTGTTGGACGTATCCCAAGTCAAATAGGTCCACTTACACAATTTGTCAATAAGATAATCTAGACGTGTATCAAAAGTAAGTATAATATACACAATTTGAATTTTATTGGATTTTATTAAAACCCGTAATTGGTGACGTTATTTTTGTAACACTATTGTTAACGTATTAGTGAAATGCTCACATATTAATATTAGTAGTATTTTAGATAGAAATAAATACAAATACATTTGTTTAATGATATAAGTATTAAATGTATTGAATATTATTAACTGGCAAAATATTTTCTTAAAAATAAATAATTAAATTTAAAAAAATATGGAAAATAATGAATGCTTTTAAGTTATAAATGACTTAGGTATATGATTTTATTCTGAATATGAATTGTCCATATTAAGTTCCGATTCTTCTTTATTTGTACATGCTATACAAATAAGAAAGGTGTGTTCTTTGCATATGTAGCTTTGGCATGCTTTATTCGAACAACGAATCTGCAAAACATATTTTTGATTATAAATTTGTATTATAATACATATTATAAAAAAAGAAAAACTTGTAAAAAAATGAATCATTTTACCTTTGTGAATTAATTTTTTCTTGATGGAGAGAAGTAACATTTTATACGGCTTGTTACTTCATCACTGGTTGATCCTCATTTAACTTATATAAAGTCAATTTCATAATATTTTGACGAAGTATAAATGATAAAGTAGACATTTTTAAACGTCTAGTGATGTGGTTTTTGATTAGTTCTTTCTCTAATTCTTTCAAAAAGTCTTCGAGGGATTACTTTATTTGTATTCTCGTAATATATTATCTGACTATTTATACCAGCTATATTCATTAATAAAAAGAATGTTTTAAGTGAATACCTACAGTTTACTCTTGCGACTCTTCTTTTATTTCATCCACAAAATTAACACCCAATTTTGTTAAATTATAATATAAAATCACTTCGGATTTTTTGTCATATGAACTTTCATCGATCAATCCTTTTTCGTGCATTGTAGATATTAGTATAACATTTTTGTTTTTACGTGGAACGTAGGATAATAAAATAATATATTTCCTTTCTTTTCTTTGTATCTAGAAAGCATTTCGGAATTTCACGTTTATTTTTCCTGATGGTTCCCACAATAGTCAATTTATGATTTTCCAATAAGTCAATGGCTAGTGGTATTGATGTATACCAATTATCCATAGTTATATTTCGTTCCGTTTTGATATTGGAGAAATTTAATTTAATTAAGTAAAACTCATATTCAGAACTAGAGCTAGTATTATTATCGGTATTGCCAAAATCATCATTTTCACTATTATTATTACGCAAGTCAAATACATTATATGATACGAAATTGGGATCAGCATCAAGAATCATCACTATCCTCTAACTCAAGGTTTTCCTTAAATTCGTCCAACCAAGCACATACTTTGTAATCACTTTTACGAGACATTTTTCGCATAAATATTTTGTAAACACGTAAATATAATAACGTAATAACATATTTTATGCGAACAATAACGTGCAAACGTACAACGACGATACACCGACGGTACTAACAAATAATAATACAAAATACAAATAAGTAATATGGAAAATAATAAGGTAATAAACTGAAAATAAAAACAATATAATTATAAAATACACGGTAACGCCATAAGTGACGTGTGAGAACAACGTGAACATAACATTATTGTCAACATTGGACTTCGATAACATTGTTAGTTTATTTATAACTCTTAATGTTTTTCCGTATTCATTTTCGTTAACAACTCAATGAAGCATATATATAAATACATATTATGTTGTCGAAATCGAATGTTATATAAACCAGTGGTTCTAAAAATGGCAATTGTGTGAGCGAAATGCTCATAGCGTCACCAACGACGGGTTTTAATTATAATATAACTAATGATTATAATATTAAACATTTTCAATCAACACCAATAATAAATACATACATTTTATACAATATATGCTATACATTAAGTTCGTATATTAACCTGGTCGGTTTCAACATTACCATATTATGGGAAATAATTTCTTATGAATTATAAAAACAGGACAATTGAACAAAATAACACAAAATTAAATGATTTAAATATTTTTATCTCTATATTAAATGCTAAGAAGTAATTTAAAATACTGTGAACAAAATGTTTTTTTTTTAAAATTAAAAATAATAATGGAATTCTATGTAAGTGTTTGACATATTTTATGGGACTCATTTTGTATCTGGCTAATAAATCTATATCTTGAATATTATTATTGTATTAGATGATGTGATGTGAAAATAATATTCATTATTATATTGATTCGTTGTTTCTTTTTTTTTTCATTATTACTATTATGAGTAGATAATTAAAAAAATTACCATTAACAAAATAATTTTCGATTAACATCTGATATGTAATATTAATTAAAAGTATTTAAAACAATTGTAATTTTGTAATCTTGATAGTGTTATTAGAAATATTTATAACTGCACAATGCTGTTTAAAATTTAACTTTTTTATATAGTTTTTAAATACCTAGTTGTTTTGCAAACAATCTTTAATACTTTTTTTTTATAAATAAAAACTTTCATAATATGTTAAAATATAAATAAGAAAAAGTAGATAAGTGGTGGGAAAGAAAACACCGTGAAGTATATAGTAAATTCATTGAATTTTATAACTTAAGTTTTCTTATTATTGTTCGCTATTTACTATATCTTAATACTACTTATTTTCGCATACTTAAAATCAGTGTCACTCTTCAAAAAAAATTAGCAATTATAAATTTATCGGAACTTGATTAAAGCATATTTCTTATTCAATAATTACTAAATGCCTCATAAACTTATACGGATATACAATAATCTATATATATTTAAAATTATTTAAATTTAAATAGTAGGCACTTATGATATTTATAAGAAAGTTATAGATTAATACTTATTTAAAAAATATAAGATTATTATCTAAAATTATTTATGTCTTTAAAATTGATATATTTTAAAAGTTGAGTAATATTTCAAGGGTCATACAATATTGTTTTATTATTGTTACATCAATAACGTGATTATATTTTGCTATATACATGTTTTACAACTTACAAATTTTATTTCAGTTACAATAATAATTATTAGTAATAATGGTATATTACAGTTATTTTTTTTTTTTGTTTCTTTTATTAAACATATTTTTTTAAATCATTTTGTTGTCATATTTATATTTTAATGGTATTTGACAATATGTACTTCGATTATCATAAATATCACATAGAGATTTTTGCACTAGGTTAATATTTTTTTGTATTCAGTTTCTTATTGCTCTCAAAACGTTTTTGAAACCTGACACTACTTTATATGCCTAATACTCACTTGGTGTGAAGTAGACAACTAGAAATTAATTTGCATAAACGTTAATGAAATATTTATACTATGTACATATTATCATCTAAATACCTGATAGCTATTTATGCATAGAAACAAAAAACGAATACGCATTATTGGAGACATTACTTTGATGTTACAATTGCTTATTCAAATGAATATCGATGTTTCGAATAGGACCGAAGGCCTATGGGCTAAAGTAAAATGTATTAAAATTAAAACGTATAATACACGTCATGTTAAGTTCATAATTAAAATATCTAAATCTATGCAATTACATTTTACACAATTGTATTCCATAATAATAATAAAATTAACTAATAGAAGTACTCGTAGCTTTAAAACGTAGAAACAATTAATGAAAAAAACTGTGTTTATCTATAATAATAGTATTGACCAAAATGGTCAATGATTTTATTTAGTTCGAATTGAATGTTATGATAAACATTAAAATTAAATCATCTAGTTTTTCTTATCCCCTTATATTTATCAGTGAAACTATTTATTTTTTTAACAATAGAAAAAATTCAAACCATGAACGACGACGTCATAGCCAAGATTTAATTAAAAAATTGCAATTTGGATAAACATCTTTATTTTTCTATTACCTAATTTATTATATATTGTAATAAAATATATAAGTATTATAACTGCTGCATTTGATATAAATTTAATATTAATATTGTAAGTAATTATATTTAAGTTAGGTAAATTTGAATATTTCCTCCTTAATCTCAATATTGTTTGTTGACATTTTTTTATTATCTGACTGAAATTTTTTATATAATTACAGTCGAGAACTTCTTCCTCAATGTTGAATATATAGGTGCAGGGAGTTACAATAGGTACAAAGGTAACTTGGATCTTCCTCTGCATATATATCTTATGCATTAATTAATAAATTATTTTTTTCATTGATAAACTCTACTAATTGATTCATTATTGTCTATGCGAGTTAGAAGAATATAATATTTTCATTGTAGTGACGTATTTTACTTTAGTAAATTATGAAATATCATATTATTAAACAGACAAATTATACATATTCATTAATGTAGGTAATATATTAAACTCTCTTAATAATTACTTTTTTTTCTCATCAATGTTTAATTTGATGAAAAAGGGAAAGGTACATGTTTGGTGAAAATGTCAAACGTTAAATTGATAATCACATTTAAATATATTATTTTAAGTGTAATCAAATATTTTTTAGATTACCTTTCACAATAATATCCAGCAATTATTTTTTATTGCCAATAAGATATTTATTTAGGTAAGAAGATTGGCTTATGAAGTTATAGAAAAAATGTAATGTACCTAATTTTAACTTAAAACATACTTTTAAAATACAAAGAATACACAAATATCACTGATCATTATCGAGGTTTTACGATATTGTATATTGTTGCTACAATTAATTATAACATTAAAAAATAGTTCTCAACAGAGAATAACTAAAGTCACATTTTCTGATATATATATATTTTTTTTTAATTGCATAATTATTTTAGGTAGGTTTTTGATACCCTTAATATATACCATTGAGAAAATTGAAAAATAACATTTTCATATAATCATACCAACTCCAATTTATATCTGAAGTGGTACATGAAATTTCTCGAGTACACTTTTCACTCAAAAATGTGTTTACAGAAAATATAAAAATAAAAAAGTATCGCAGAATTTGATGCATTTTTTATTATGATCAAAATTTAAATTTGTTACTTTATTAAAATATTATATTATCAATATTTAATCAATACTTGATAATATAACGTGTGATTCGAGGTCATAAACTTCTATAAGAACACACATTACCAAATCGAGTTTAGATGCGAAATGTATCTTTAAAAGTTTAAATAATAAATTATGTCCACATATTGTCATTAACCATTGGAGTTATATCTTTGCAAACAATGTACCTATAATCGAATAACAATGAAGCTCAAACAATTTTACCTAATGACGTGCTTTGGTCATCAGCGAGTCCTGTACGACTATTTTTTTTAATATATGTACATAAATTGAAGAACATGGTTGATGTAATTGGCTATTTATATGATAATAAATGAATTTGTAATTTGTTTGTATATAAACTAACTATGTGCACTATGTTAGGTGGAAAAGCAATCAAAATATGCGGGTAAACTATAATGTAGTCAACGATAGAATATTCGATTTGATAGAACAAAAGTCAATATTTTAAATTTTAATGCATACTAGTAAAGTTATTAAAAAAAAAATAACGAGATTAATTGAGTTATTTATATAAATAGGGGTGTTAGTATATAGACTTTAAAAATATTATTTTTGAATTAAAAATTGTTGTCATCCTATATATTAGAAATTAAATTTACAATATTATGTTCAATTAATTTAGGTATTCTGCAGTCAAAGAAATCGTAGCTAACAAACCTGAAAAAAAAATTTTAGTAATATTGCGCGCAACATATATTTAGATAAGTATATTATCGGTAATTATAGTAATTTATTTCATATTTATACTCAGTATTGATTTATATGGCTTATAATAACTATGTTAACTAAAATAAAATATTCAATAATGCATAATAAAATATCTTTGATACCAGATTTCATAATGTATAATATGATGAAAATCAAATAACTATAAAAAATTCTTATTAATCAAAACCAACTATGAACCATCTACGAACAAGAAAAAAGTACTTTATTTTATGATAAATAAAATTATAATATGCTAAATGCTTCCTTTAATTTTTTTATATTAATTTATATATAATTCAATGCGACCAACACTACACATAATACTGATCTAAATTATTTTATAAAACTCTTTCATTTTTTAAAATTTAAACAATATTTGATAATCATGATATATTTCATCAAATAAAAACGACTTTTTCCCTTGGCTTACGTACGATTTAAATATGAACATATAAATTAATTGTAATTTGCAATGAACCTCAGGAATATTAGGATGGTTACAATGTCAAAATATTTAATACATTCAGAGTTTACACTTATGCTAATGGTAGTGTGTTGATCATGTTGATCATCTGTTTTTATTTATTTTTAAAATTTATTCAGTGACGATATATAGTAGATTTTGAGTCATTTACTAATAGTAAATTAAGCAATGATTGCAGTGTCATTGTGATGCGTTATTATTTTAACTTTTTTTTTTGCATTGATAGCGTAGTGTAAATTATTATTTTAATTGTTGATATTCAAATTCTTTATTCACTGGTAGTTTAATACAGATATATGATACTTCAAACTGATTTAAATGATAGTTTGTTAATTTTTTCAGTTGTAATATAATACGATATTATTATACAATTAATATCGTAATAGTAATAATGATTTCGCAACATTGGTTAAAATTTAAAACATCACATTAAAAAAAAAAACAGTTAAAATTATATATAATAATTAGAATATTCGCCATTGCTAACAGTGCAACAATAATCAAAAGAAGACAACTATAATATACACTTGAAGTATAACAAAAAGGCTAGGACGTAACCACGAATGTTATACCTACATAACTTTCAACCAGGACTTGAAACCGGTATTTAAATCGTTTTTGAATTTCGACAAAAACTGTTAAAAACCAAAACTAAAATCAGAAAAATCTCCAGCATGCGCATAGCAAAAAACGGATTTTCACGTGTTTGGAGATGTGTCTAAAATTGTATAAAAAAATGACTTTCTTACTACTAATAACGATTGGTATTAAAATTTAAAAATGATAGTGCTGGTGAAATGGAGCTTAAAAATGAGCGTATATCAGTTGTCAATACAACTAGCAAATTAATATCAGAGACTAAATCATAATGGAAAAAATTTTTTGATGAAATGTTATGTTTTGATATTTGTCTGCTATCTTCCAAACAGTGCACGAACTAAATTTATCATGAAATAAAATCAAATTGCTATTAAAATAATAATAACCTAACAGGTTATTTTGAAGTATATATGATTAAAGATATTATAAAAACAAAAATATTTCATTTTCAGTTTTATATTTTGTAAGTAGTATACAATTATAAATGTATAATCTTATTATTTCAACAGATTTATTTAAATAACATTACATATAGTAAACATTTTAATATAACATCAAGCACCTATTAACATTCTATGAATAATGTGTAATCGCGTTATATTTTAATAATATTCCATACTCATAAAATGGAGTTTATGTATTCATCTAGTAAAATATGTGTATAAATAATATACCTACTGTATAGTGTATTTATATTTATTGTTTAATATCTACTTTAAAATAAATGTTAAATAAAAAAAAAAAAAAAAATCAAATCAGTTTCTTTATAATAATATAATATTTGTTCTATATTTAAGATAACTAAAGGACTTGAGATGAAAAAAATTATTTAAATATGTTTTTTTTTTGTTTATAAACAATCCATTAGGTGAAATTTGGTTATTAAGTTATTTTTCCAAATATTTGATAAAAGTTTATTTATTTTTTATGTAATATTCTTTTTCAAAAATATATGAAGCAAATATATTATTTGCATTAGAAAAAAAATATGGTTCGACACTTCGTTAGAATAAATCTATTTGGTTATCAATATGTGATTTATAAAAGTTTGATGTGGTTTGATTATTATAAATGACGCTTGACATGAATATCCACGTAATCAACCTCCAAAAACATAAAGTATAAGTACATTGTATTAGTTTTATGCTGATAGAAGAAAAATAAACAAAACTTTTATTGAATACCTATAAATTTAAGTTCGATTTTTTTCAGACTACACCTTGAAAAGAAAAATAATTAAATTAGAAAGAGAGAGAATCATTTTTAAAAGTTGAAATGTTATGGGAACTTTTAGTGGTTTCTGTGCAATTTAAGTACAAAAGTTTAAATGCCTTTATTTAATAATATTTTGAAATAACTAAAAAATATGATTTGCAACTTATATCAGAACTTATTTGCTTAATATATTTTTTTATAAAATGAAGAAATTATTTCTATAGTTTTTGTATACCAAATTCAGAGCTTGGAACCAAAATTAAAAATACCGGTATTTGAACCGGAACGTTTTAAAAATATTGGAACCGGAACCTCACCGAAACCATTTTTCGATTTTTTTAAGAACCTAAACCGGTTCCGGTACCGATATTTTTTGTAGAGAATTTTTTGATTTTTTTCGGTTCCGATTTTATTTTAACTATTTTATATATTTAGGTAGTAAATAATAATAGTTGATTCATTAAATTTGTTTGATATTGTAATGTATACATGCATTTTCAATTTTATACTTCTACGATCTATTACAGTTTCAGAAAACAATTAAATATAATTTATTATCAAAATAAAAATAACAAATTAATTATTACATAATTTATCATATTAGAAAGTTCCTATTCTGAATAAAGAAAGACAATGTGTCTAATAATATTATGTATAATTTTTATATATATATAGTACGTTACATATTATAAATTACTTTATTTGGATATTATAATTACAAAAATAACTAATTATTAAAAATGTCAAGTTTTTAGGATTATTAAAAAAGTAATATGTATCTAAAATAATCCACAAGTTCGTTTTAAAAACAATAATGTGGTGAATCATTGTAATCATATCAGAGCCCATCCTGGATTAAGTTAAAACTCAAGTTTTTTAATGTATTTTTCAAACACCTATAAAATTCAACTTAAAGTGAAACCACTTTTACTGTCAAATAGAGTTTAAAACTTTACTGGAAAACTTGTTTAACTCTTTATCTTCATTCAACATTTATAGTGACCTAAAAATGTATCATAATGTATTTTATAATAACACCTGTAAGTAATTTTTTGTAAAATTTTTTTCAAACAAGAATAGTTTGAATACATTGTTAAATCTGATAAAGTAGTAAAAATTCTGTTTTAATTGAAATTAATAATACCAATTGTTAGTCAATTATGGTGCTATGGTGGTATAAGATATAATTCTATTGTATACCGAGTTATTGCGGACTATCAGTCAAATAAGTAAGGTAACAGTCAATTAAATTCATTTAGTTAAAAAAAATATTGAAACTAAAAAACAAATACAGAAATACAATTATATTTTTAAAGCTGATTTTATCAATTACTTAGTTATACTCAAATAATAATATTATAGTTATTTAGATGGATCTATAGAAAATTATAAACTATCATTAATAGTTGTAATATAATATACTTTTATAAACCTGAAATTTATTTAAATGGTGTTGGTGACTGAAACCAGTTCTACATAAAAAAAAAAGAATTAAGTTGTAACTATTTAAAAATGTTTATATAACCCCTTCCATCCAATCTTTTGTCTATTTATAACATTTACTTAATTTTTAACACTTCAAATATAATATATTTATTTTGAAATGTAATTAAAAGAAATATACAATGTTATTAAAAACAGAAAAACATAGAAACAAATTTAAAATAGACTAAATTCTTTTTAAATGGCATGCATTTAAACATTTTCACGAAATAAATTATGCTAATGAAGAATATTTAAACGAGTTGAATACTATTATACCATCATTATTTTCAGTACAGTCAACATTGTCAAATTAGTTATCATTACGTTTAAGATCAGGTTTAAATTATAAAGCCAACACATTTTACACTTCAAAATGAAAATAAAAAAAAAAATATATATATATATACATATAAAACAATACTAAAGAATTATATGGTATTATTTTATCAGTTGTAACTTCTATGAAATTGTATTCGTTTAAATATTGTTTTTACATTTATGTCTCATTTTTTAATTTTTAAAAAAAAAAATAATTATTTTCCTTAGGCTGAACCCAATATTAACTTTTCTTTAAATTGATATATTAATATTGTAAATCCTATTGGTAATTTGCGATTGAGAAATTCAGAAAAAAATACATCACAGATTATTATAATCAATTTAAATATTACTATTTAATAAACACTCTCTTTACAATCTCTCTTACAATTGTTGATAATGAACTTCATAATATAACTTTTAAAAAGTTTTCTTGATACATTTATAAATTCTTGAAAGAAATTTCACGATATTTTAATGTATCCCATTCAATGTATATTTGACGATTTACATTTTTACAAAACATGTTTTGCGCTCAAGACTCAATATTTGCCAGCACAAAATAATTAACAATTATCTTAAGCATTATCCGTAACTTTAAAGCATATAATCATATCTTTTGATAGTTAAATATATTATTAATTTGAAAATTATTATTCTGTTTCACAGAATCAACTAAATTTAATATATTTTGTTTTTAATTAATAGAAATATTTTATAGACCACATTAAACGCCGTTTTTCAATATAATAATCTCAAATTTTATAATATATCTTTAAAAATAAGTCAAATTTAAGCTTTTTATACAAATTATTTTATACCGTTATTTGAAATAAAATAAAAAATGGAGTTCAATGCGATTTGTTAGAAGCTATTTTCTTTTAAATAAGAAAATAGTTATTAAAATCCGAAAATTCTACAATACTTGAAAATGTTTCCAGTGAAGTAACTTTCTATGATATAATACACCTATCACCCCATATCCACTCCCTCTAAATAGATATCTAGCAATATATTAATAGAAAAGTATTATAATTAAGGTGGTAACAAAATATTGAATAGAGTT
This sequence comes from Pentalonia nigronervosa, assembly GCA_014851325.1. Lineage (NCBI taxonomy): Eukaryota > Metazoa > Arthropoda > Insecta > Hemiptera > Aphididae > Pentalonia > Pentalonia nigronervosa. The sequence continues at coordinate 69,098 of JACXSJ010000647.1, read as the reverse complement.
TTCCAATTTCTAAAATTTGGAAAATTTGAGAAGTCGCACCCAGCTCCTTAATAAACATTTTAGAAAATAAAATAAAAATAATAATAGTTTTTTATATTTGTATTATGTCAACAGTTTTAAAAACTAAAACACTACAATATGCCAATAGAAATATTGGTCAACATTTCAAGTATCTAGCATTATAATAAAGTTTTAACTGCGAAAAGTTTTTCACGACCCCAGGTGACGTCGAGCAAAGGTAGTGGTTTTTCGATAGCGGTTTGTAATTTTTGGAAAGACGACTGTGAAATTCCAAAAATGACCTTTCTATAGAACCATATAACCTTCTGTGCACTGTAACTTTTAGTATTTATATATGAAACTTTTAGAACATTCCTTCTATCTCAAATGGTGTTATGTATATACTAAAAAAGCCATTATTTCAAAACCAATAGATTTTTCGTTCGTTCAAAATCTAATACAGTTTCTATCAAACTGTTATATTTCCAAAGGAACATTTTGTTCTTACAAATAGTTTAATAAATTGTCTATATTGTTCTACGACCAAATCGACTTTGCTTTGTAGTTCTGAAATAAAAACAATTGAGATTGTCAATAAAATAATAATGATTGTAGAAAAGTCCAAAAAAAAAAAAAAACAATTTAAAAAATACATTATTTTACACGAGAGATTATGTATAAATTAAATTTTAAATGTTTGTTTGAGTTACTCAATACAAAAGGTAATACGATTCATATGTCCCAAAAACTTATTTGGTACTGATGTATCACGATAAGTGGTAATTTCAAACAAATGTATTTTTATACGTATTAAAAAATTGAAAATATAATTTTAATTTTGTATTAAAAATGGAACAAGGCACAACAGAAATAAAAGTAAATATTTATGTTTTTATTTTATTATTTTAATAAAATTATTATTGGGAACAGATAAATAGCTGCAAAATAAAAGAAATATTTTCCTATAACTAAATGCGCAGTACCGGTAAAATTTAATTAAGTAAAATATTTTATTGAATATTCATAAGTAAATTCTAACAAATGATCCTTTGATTTTAGGACTACGGAAATGCATAATAAACCAATTTATATATATTAAACAATTTTATTCATTTTACTATAATTTTGTTATGGATTTGATTTAAGTTTTATTATAGCAACCTTTATATTTATAAGTGTGCAGAAGAGATGGCATTTTATTTAACCCAAGGTTGATTAATTCATATACACCACATTCCAACTACGTTGTCATAAATCATTACTCATAAATAAATATTACAAAATATTATGTAATCAAATGACGAATAATGGCATCCTTGATATTATGTGTTTAATAAAATAGGCTTCACATAGTATTGTTGTCTTTAAACCGCAATAAGAGTAGTTTGTATTCATTATTTTTAATACAATAATAATAAATTAATATTTTTATCTCACTCAAAACTATAAATAGATAAATGCAGTTAGTGATAAAAGGAATATCCCCTACTTCAATTAAAAACGGTTTTATGTTACAATAACATTATATTCATAGTACAACAAAGTTGATAACGACCGATGTGTATCATGAATAATGTTAGTTACCTGCTGCTTATCAAGGTAAGGTAGCTACTGAATAAGTTTAAAAATACCTATTCCAATTAATTTTTAATAACATAAAACTAAAACAATACATTAAACAATTTTTTAAAAAGGTTGTTTTACTAAAAAAAAAAATTTTTCTAAATTAGATCTAGAACAAAACGAAATTAAATTACTGATTTTAACTACATTATTCAAAAAAAAAAAATAGTTGTTGGTGTAATAGAGCTCTTTTAAAAGTTACATTCGACCAACACCAAACGTAGATAATAACATAAATTTATTTTAAAAATATGACACTTTAAATATTGTAGAAGAATAAATAATGTGACAACAGATACAGAGAGAAAAAAAAGAGAAAGAGGCTCTTAGTAGAGTGCCAATTTGTAATAGAACAAAATGGAAGGAAAAATGATGGTGTTTTTATACGGGAATTTAAATTTATTATTGCCAATAGTGTTTAAAAACAAAAGTGTGTCTATGTATGTAATTTTATCCTACTTCTATATATTATTTATTTTGAGTAAAATTGTTAATTTATTTGTGATTGTTGAAATTATATATATTCAATTATCTCGTTAAGTGTTAGGTCTAAAAGAAACAATAGGCATTTAGATGAAATTTAAGATAAATTTATAATTCGTTAGAATTTTATTTAGTTTTATTGTTTGTATTACATGTATTTTTATTTCACATAAGTTATATTACTTGTATACTTTAACTAATTTTTTCTAGAAGATTGCTTGTGAGAATGCTAAAATAGTGACTTTATTTAAAACTTCATAACCACCAAATGAGCTCTGACTTCTAAAGATCCAAGTAGACTATAAGAATATAGGTAAACTGAACCTTTAGACAATGTTTAAGACGAGCTTATTTAACTGTTTTGTTTGTTACAATAAATATATTTATTTGTCCTGGGTCTTGTTGCTTATATACTTGCATTTTAGTTTTCCTAGAAAGGCACACATGAGAATGCTAAATAAATGATTTTATTCAATACTTCATCACCACTGACCAAACTTTGACTCTTAAATATGTAAGGTACACTTTGAGAACTCAAATAAACAATGAGCTCTCAGACAACGTTTTTAATGTACTTTTAAAGCGTTATAATGTTAATATGTTTAACTGCTGAGCGTTTAATATCTGGATGATAATTGTAAGTAATAGTAAGGTTGCCTCTTTCGATGAAAGATAATCAGGAAATGTAATGAATAACAAGAATGTTTCGGTTTTAGAAAATAAAATGAAAATACTAATATAAGTTCATACCGTTCACAAACACAACAGTTAATTTGTAAAGTAAAGATATGGGTATGTTTTGGTAAGAAAAAGTGGTAAAACGATGTCTCGATTTTGAGAGACATGAATGTAGTGCATCGTGTTATTGTGGTAAGAAACTATAATGTCACAGAGTACTGGCTACTTTAGCTAAGATAATACGCCATTGTCATTTGTACGTTGTTTATATAGTGCGCGGTGAATGTTTTATCCCCGCTTAGTTTTGTTTCGCTGCGTTAGAATCGATTGTATATCATGTGCATCTGCAACATGATTCTTGTATTGGTGTACACTTGTCTCGCTTTTTGAATGTGCCGTTTATTTTTGCACGATTAGCACAAAGTGTAAGTACGTTAAGTTTTGCACGTGGTGTTTGTGATGTTTGGTTGGGTTATGTCTCTCTGCGATGTCATTGTTGTAATATTTGTTTTATATTTTAGCAACGATATTTCCATAGCTTGAGCGAGTAATGTTTGTTGAGATCGTATGAGTAATGTTTTTATATGCATTTTGGTGGTGTATAATATTTTTATGGTGTGCATATTATGCATTATTGGTATGGTGAGGGATAAAACATTTGACATACTATTTGTTGTTAATTTTAAAGTTTATGTATGTTATAGTTTATAATATTTGGTCCATGTAAGCATTTTTTGTTAGTAGTAGTGGCAAATTTTGCGTATTTTTTTTTCTTTATCATGTTGTTTTATGATCAATGTTGTGTGCGATCTACCAGAAATCCTTATAATGGTGGTTTTATAAATATGACCATTATTTGCACATTGACGGCTTGGAATATTAGTAGCTAACATCTTGTATCTGTATATGTTTTATATTTCATTTTTTATATTTTATCTTATATGTTTGATTATGACGAACATAGAAAAGAATGTTTGTTGATTAATTTTACTTTTTACTGCGTAATATATATATATATATATATATTAAGTTGCGTTTTATTTTATATACCCGTATATGTTCATATTAGGAATATTCATCATATATATTCATTGAAGTATAGAGTACATTATTCGTATAGGTATTAAAAATTGCACGGAAATTTGATTTGCACCGTTCTTACACACAATTAAAATGTTTATATAAAAATGTTTGTATACAATATTAAAATAAGTTTTGTATATAGTTGAGAAATTAGAAAAATTTACTTCTATAATCATGTGAATATAAGGTTAAATGTATTGTGGGTTATATAATTAGTAGTTTTTCACAATATATTTTAACTATCAATATATATTCATTGATATCGATATCTTAAAAAAATCTATATCGAAAAACAAATAATACTAATATTGAAAAACAATTTATCGCTTAAATATTTTCTAATTTTCCTAAACTGATGTTTTTAAGTCATTCGATAAAAATTTTAGTTCGTTGTACCTAGGATGAAGAGCTGAAGCTTTTGACTATAAAATACTTTTATGATCTTTTCTTTTTTTCAAATCGTTTGAGATAGTAAATTTGATCATTTAATAGAATTTTAGTAATTTTCTTTTCTTGCGTGCAATTTGAAACACTATTTATTAGCTGATAGGCTTTTAAAGCAGTTGCTCACTCGATAAACTAATTTCTTTTGATACCCAATGTTACAAATGCGATTTTAATTTATTAGTATTGCCACTGTACATTTTACACACAAGAGAATTAATTTGGTTTTTATTTAACACTACCTATATCATTTGTACAAATCTAGCTGTCACAGCGATTTACGTTTAGTGTATTGCTTATCGTTAGTGTTTATCGTTCTTTGGAATTGATTCACTATTAAAACTTATACAAATAGAATAAATAAATTGTAACGACTGGGTATAGATTTTCGATATCGATATCGAAATACTTTCGAAAAATTAGTTCGATATTGATAAATGATAACGTTGTGCATCACTAATTATAAATTAGTGTTGTTTGTATTTGTTTATAGATTTATAGTAATAATTAGTTATCTGTACTATATTATTCTGGAATATATGTTTTTTTTTCGAATTGCAAGAATAAAATAAGTAAAATGATGAAAATAGTATAAATAAATTATATGATAATTGTGTAAGATTTATTTTACAATAAATAGATTTGTTGAGTTTATGGTGTATATTACAATAGTGATTTGGGTTTAGTGTCATTTATAAATTTATAATAATTATTAAAATACATGTTGTATTTTGATAAGTGTGAAAATTAGTTTTGAATTACCTTAAGTTTGAAAAGTTAAATATGAAATAAAATTGTTTGTGGGTGTAAATCGTATCAGCACATTGTATATGTGTATATAAAGTTAATTTTGGTTGTATATTAGTTTGTATAAGGCTTATAGTATAAGTTTTTTTTTTTGTTTTTTTACTTAAACAGTTTATGTATTTGATTCTTGAAATTGTTATTGGTGTGATCAGGGTTGGGGCTACTGAGTTTTTAGCTAAAGTCTTGGTTGCTGGTGGCGTTTTTATCGAAGATTTTTATGGTTCTTCAATTGCCTTCGTTGTTGTTGGTGAGGTTAAAGTCGTTGGTGTTATTGAAGACTGTGTTTTTATTGTCATTTACGGTTAATTGACTTGTAATATGTGTATGGTTTTGATTTAGATTGGAATTGTGGTTAGAGTAATATTTAGAGGTATTGATGTGGTGGAATTTGACTTCGTGAATTGTAATAAATAATGGTTTTCTGTTATTATTGGTTCCGTTATAATTTATCTGTATGGAATTTTTCTGAGTTGGTATGTTAAGTTATTAGAAGTTTACTTAAGCTGTGAATGAAAAAAATTCGGCTATTTATAGTATCCAAGGCACATATCTATAGAAATACGTTTGTGTTGGGTAATACTCCTAAATTGATTCCCAATTTAAGGGCTGGTGGCCGACAAACTTTTGTCGTTAAACTAATTACATGGTTGTAATTTTGTCATCGTGTTATGTTTTTTTTTTACTGTCATAACATATGGTGGTTTTTTCTCCGGAATTTGCAGTTATCATGATCCAATATTTCCCAGTGTTAGGGAATAGTAGTAAATCAATGTTTAATATAGTATTATTGTAATATAGGTATATAATTCTTTCTGTCTTGTTTTTTTTTTGTTTTTTTATGATTACGTTGAATTAAGATTTGATTTATTTTAATACATTATAATATTGTTTTATGTTTCAATGACTCTAATAGAATCTAATAAAATATGACTCTAATAAAATCTACTTAGAGGTTAAATAGTTATTGTATTATTAATTTAATTTTTCTAATGGCACTAGGTTTTACCAATGACGTCTATTTAAAATATAATCTCCTGTATTTGTAATTAGTAAGAAGTAAGTGTTATTAGAAATATAATTTTTCTTATAATTTGTGTTTTATATTTTGAATTAAATTATAGTATAAATTATATAGCTTTATAATTAAATTTGTCTTTAATTAGTGTATTTTATAGTATTTTTGTATTTTTATGGAAATTATATTAAATTTATCTAATGATGAATATTTTGTAATTCGATTGATAAAATAATAACCAATGTGCTTAAATGTAAATCTCTTTGTTTTTTGTACTTTGTAGATTATAGTGTCTCAATATTTTTATTACGTCTGGAGTTTGTCTAGTAATTAGTTTTATTTTTGTTTGATTAAGTAATTTTGTATATGCATATTATGGTTTTTCATATATCAAATTTATTTAATATTTATTGTTATGTATATGTTTTTGCATAGTTAATTTGGTTTATGATCTTATTCTATTTTTTTTAGAATTATATGTATATATATATATAATTAGTTTATTTTTATCTAAAAAGTAGTTTTATTGCTTATATATTTTCGTTTATTTAGAAGAGTTTTTTATCTTTTTTAAAATTAAATTGATAAATTTAATAAATTTCTCTATGGACTTAACGTTATGATATTTATTCTAGTCCTTTCTATAATGATAGATAACTATTTGTAATATAATATTATGCTCCCTTTTTATATTATTATCAAATCCATATAATATTTAATCAGTTTAATGATTAGTGAGTATTCATGATAATCCTTTCTTAGTGTAATGTCATTTTCTTCCCCAGATCCTTATCTCCCAATTCTACCTTCTACTTTCTTAATGGTACTGAACTAGAACGTGTATCCCACATTAAAGATCTTGGTATCAACTATTCTCATAATCTATGTTTTAGTCGTCACGTACATACGATGATAAACAAAGCACTCAAAGTTCATGGATTCATCATACGCAACACTAAATTATTTAAGTCCGTTAGATGCCTTTGTACTTTATATTATGACTTTGTTCGTTCGCTTCTTGAATACGGATCCGTGATTTGGAAACCGTATTTAGTCAAAGACCAGTTACGACTTGAACACGTCCAAAATAAATTCTTAAACTTCATTGCCTTTAAAATGAAAATATACCACGAACCTCATGATTACTCCAACATAAGACAAGTCTTAAATATCCATAAACTCGCCTCTCGCCGCGATAAAGCTGATTTAGATTTTTTTATATTCAGTTCTAAATGTTGCTCTGGATGGTCTTGAACTCTTTACCACTATTCCTTTTAGAGTTCCTTCTGATTCTCCAGAAAGCAATCACAATTTTATATTCCAACTCACAAGATCTTTTTCGAACGCAATCATTCTCTACATTGCATGATTAATGCTGCAAATAACAAGTAATCCTTAGGCCACTATACTACCTTTACTTAAATATCTGTTAATTATATATTGTCATCTTAATTTTATCTACTGCTATGTAATTGTGCTGTATTATATTGTATCTTTATCATCACATTCTCCTAATTCTATTTTTGTAATACTTTGTAAAATTGCCATTTTGGCGTTTAAAAAACAATAATAATAATATATACTTTTTATAATGTTAATTAAATTAGTTCAATTATTTTTAGATGTACCTAATAATATAAAGTATTCTTTAGTTGTGCTATTTAAAATATTAACTAATATATTTACCTATTTTATGATATAATTTTAAGGATCCATTTGATAATTTTGAAACTTATCTTGTCATAGAATATTACAACTATCTTCTGTTCAGTTCGTAATATCGTTATTTGGTAAATTATTGAAGATTGTATTTACGTTGGTTTTTAAAAAAATAGTGTATTATTATTGATGTATTCCGATAAATTATTTTTACTTTGGGTGCCGGCTATAATTCTATAAAAATATTTTAAACATTTTCTATAGATATTTATTTCATTATTTAATTATTAAAAGTGGAGAGTTGTAAACTAATGTGAGTTTTAAGTTATACTGTTAATTATTTACCGACATAATGTAATCTGTGTAAACATATGCTGGTGATATATTCGATACAAAATGATATGAGTAAAATTAATTTAATTTGTTTATTATAGATTTATTTTAATTGTATATTTTTATTGTATACTTATCATAAGTTAATTTAAATTATTTTTATAATCAATTTTAATGATTATTTTAAATAAAACTTTATGTTTTTGAGATAATTTAGAGGTTTAATTTTTAGTAAGTGGATTTGTGTACAACTAATTAGTTTATTAAATATTATGAAAGTCGATTTATTTTGTATGCCCGTATTTTAATATATTTCGAAATAATTGTTTTATTTGTATTAGTTTTTCTATTGAAGTTTTTAGACAATATGATAATATATCTTGTATTTTGAATATAACGTGTGTACATGTGTTAATTTTACAGCTAGTATAGTACCTACAAGCTATGCATTTTTGTTTGTTGATTTTCGTGAGTAATTATTATTTTTGAGCATAATATTGAAGAAATAGAGTAACTAATTTAATTGGCTATTTTTTATGTAATGACTTAATTATATTTTGATATATAATTTCTGTGATTCTTCTCGATTACAATTTCAATTTCAATTTATTTTTTAATTGTTTCGAGTAAAGGATGGTTTTTATCTTGAAATTTTTTGCTGGTTTAATATGTATTTTAGTGGTGAATATGTGTTCATATAGGTCTAACGGTTTAAATTGTTTAACCTGTTGTTCCAGTTAGATATTATTAAGATTAAATCTTAATGTTTCATAGTTAAATAGTTATTCATTTTTTATGTTGGTTATTGTATATTTTATAGTTTGTGACTCTATTTTATTTTTCATTTTTAATTCTTGATTACACTTTCGTTTGATGTATTTTATTTTGATATAGTTAATAGTATGCATAATTTTATCAAAGATTTTATTGGGTTTGAAATTGTTACTCTATTGATATAGAGCGCTAAATTATTCTATTATTTGTTTAATATAGTATAGCAGGAGATTTGGACTCTGAATTATATACATGTATTTATATTATTTTGTCAAAAAATAGTATATATCAAAATTATATAATTTGATTTATTCGTTGATTGATTATCGAGCCAACAATCTTTAGCTAACAGTGATAGTTCTAGTAATTTTGTTATGAATGAAAGTGTTAAGATCTTTTTAATTTTTGATATCAACGATTAAATGTGTGTATAATTTATATTGTTTAAAATGTTCATAATATATTACATTTTCTTTTAAATTATATCTGGATATTTTTTTTCGATACACTGAACATTTTTGAAATTATTTGTATAATTTGTATTAGTTATGTTATTTTAACTAATTTTCATGTTGAAAGTTGTGAATGTCACTTTATTTTTTGTGGTGTTATTTAGATTACACATTGATAGATTTATTCTTATTTTATTAAATTCGTTAAATATAATATTTTTTATTGTTTTTCCTTGAAGTAATTCATTATTTATTAAGCTCATATTGGATATTACCTATATTTTAATGGCTTTTCATTATGTCCAAATTTTTGAAAATTATAAAAATTTTCAAAAATACCTAAATATTATGTGAGTATATTGTATTTTTCTTTTGTTGTTGAATATTTTGTAGTTATATGTTCTATACTGATAGTAGTTATACTTATATAACGTAGTGTTAGTATAAAGATGTAAAGAAGAGATACTCTGCTAATTTGTAATGTTGGTTTATTTAACAATTCAGTTTTATCTTGGTTGTTAGTAAAAACAGTATGTGCTGTTAATTATTTGTGTGTGGTATTTAATATATCTTTATCGGCTTTAATTGTATTTTCTGATTGTATTATGTAGTTTTCTTTGATTCCTACTTGTGGAGTTTTATAATTTATTATTCTCGTTTTAATGTTATTATTTAGAGTACCTATTTTTTTTCTTTGTATAATCTTTAATGGCTATATAAGCTATCAAAAATATGTTTCGAATAATTATTGCATTGTTTTAATTATTCACTACACCTACTTACGGCATTTAGAATATATTATTTTCTATTTTTAGGTTTAAAGTAACTGTGCCTAAGAGTTTATGTGGTGTCGTATGTGGACTCGATAGTTGGTATTTATGTTATGGGTTTATAAGGTTTAGATTTATTAGGCCTGGACGAATGCAATGTTTGAATGCTCCAGAATACATGACTTTAATGTTTCATTCTTTAGGCTAAGTAGCTTTAATATTATGTGGCTCATTAGTTTTTCTATCTTTGTCTATTACTATATGAATTATGTCACTTTTAATGATTTTATTAGTTGGTGTTTGTAGGTGATTATAGGGGTTCCTGGAACCGAAGGATAATGCGATTTCTCAGTCGGTTCATTTAACATATGTTTTAGTTTTTTAGTTTTGTATTTGAATAATTATTTTTTAGTAACATTTGTTGGCAAAACAGTATATTTTATTGCATAAGTTACATATTAATTTCTACCTTCATTATGTGATATGAATAGCGTTTTCCTATTAAACGAACAACATGTACGTTAACGTGTGTCGAATTGTGCGAAGTGTTAATTAAATAACTCGATACGAAAAAATTTTTTTGTTTACAACGGAAGACTGTCAAGTATTAAAACACAAATTATTTAAGTCATTGGGCGTGGCGATTGGAACCATCATCCAGCAATGGATTCAACGATGTTTAAAAATACTATAATATATAATAATATACCACAATAACTCTCTAAGCATAAATAAATAAATTCATATTTATGTTTATAGTAAGGTGTTACATATAAAATATGTTTTATTTTTAGGAGAATCCATAACAGTGACACAAATCCGGTCATGTCACAATAAATACGGTCACTTATATTTTTTAAATAATATATTTCATAAATGTATTTATAATTAATATTCTTAAAAGGATGCTACAAGTCCGTAAATTTGTTAGTAAAAATTGTTTTACACGGGTAAGAACCATTCGGTCTGTAATCCCAGTAATCTTCAAATTTGTATACAACATAAAAGATAATATGCTGCGCACTGTTGTTATCAGCATTGTTGTGACCGTAATAATTTCCAGGAATAGTTTAGAAATTAAATTATTTTATTTTAGTGTCTATTATAGTATTTATAGTATTATACTATTATACAATAATAATAATAATCGAAATTAATAAATTATTGAAAAGTCATTTAATTAGTGAATTCAGTTGATTTGGGGTTTTAAATAAAATTAAAAGTTAGGCGAGTAAGTTTCAGCTTGCTGATAGTTGTAGGTTTTGTTGAGATTAAAAACAAAAAAAAAAATCTTGGAAGTCGTCCTGCTATATATTTGTAGGTGTTGAGTATATATCGTCATTGGATGGGTTATTCTGATGTATATGCTAATTCTGAATTAAATTTCAATTTGATTTTATAAGTAGGTAATTTACCTTATCGAAAAAATTTAACTCTAATGTATGTATATAATGTTTAATAGTTACCTAAGTATTGCCTATATATTATATAAATAGTATTAAATCTTGAATTTAGGTATATTACAATTTACAATATCATATCATTGTTACTTACTGTCAATAAGTGTCAATATTCGTGACTCGTAAGTAAGTAATTGAATAATTTACAATTTTAAATATTTAAATTTTAATGATAAACTTATAATAAATTATCAATATAATATTAGTTCTTGTAAATACTATTATCTTATCTACTACATAATAGTGTATTTTATTTAATAATTTAATCAATTATATAACTATATACGTACCCAGATGGCTAAATATGTTAATATGCAACACTTGTAAATTGAATACTTGACAATTACATATTTTGCAAAATTTATCGGGAAGTTTTAGTAATTTGGTATTTGCAAAAATTTCAATAAAGAATACAATATGCAATTACGTATATTCAAAATGTTGATTTTAGCTTATTCTATATAATATGTATATATTATAAATTTTTTGTTAAAATGTTTACCTATGACCTATAGATCACTAATACCTATTTGATATTATTTATATTTTGATATTATATTGGCTTGTTATACAATCTGGCGAGTTATTGCAGAGTTTTTCTTGTTTTGGTATCTACTCAATTTCGACATATCGATTATCTAAGATTATCTATATTTACTACAATATACTGAAACTTAGAACTAAGAAGGTTTATTCTTTATTCATAATTCATAATATTATTCATAGATTAGTATATAATAAAGAATATAAAAACGAACCTAACACTAATACGACTATGCTTATGTACGCATACATACTACCTACTTCAAGATAGACCATTTATATTCTTTTTACACATACGAGTATACAACATGTTAGGTTAACTAATATTATTTTAAAATTTACAGTTTCAAAAAGATCATAACTTTTTTAAAAATAATAATATTAATAAAAGCTTACTTGAGGCCTTAGATAATAATCTCATCTTTAAATTTTATAATAGGCCAATTCACTCTAATATCTAAACTAACAGCATACTATTGAAACTGTTGAACGAAAATTTGTTATGTCGTATGTGTATAAAATGGAGACATCGCAGCAGGTACGACGTCTTTTTAAGAATATTAAATATTGCATAGTCTATGCACAAATTTACAAATTGTCTTAATAGGAGTGTTTATAACATTAATATTATCATTAATTTTTATGAATTTATCATAATAATGAAAGTCATTGTACGAAGGTACTAGGCATAGCACAATGGTACTTGGTACAATAAAACAATGTGTATCAATTATCGATTTTTAGGTGGAACGAAATCGAATTTATTACTTATAATTTTTGTTATTTATAATCTATAAATATTATTACGACCAGTGCCGCAATCACCTAAGATGGAGTAAACTATGCGACCCTCTGTTAGATGAGCATTACACGATACATTTAGAGGCACGACTTAAGTTTACTATACTTACTGAATTGAAAAGTATAATATCTATTACCCATGGTCATAAAAATCATAATTGCTGTTAACTTAACTAGGTATAACAGTAACAATAACACATTTACACACATACACCTTCCAAAACCACTCAACCGAAAGGAATTTAATGCATTCAACGCGCTGTAGTCAATGAATTAACAATAAATTTAAATTTAAGCGTGATAAGTCATAAAAAAAACAGCCTCGTTAATTTATGACATTTTTGATATAGGTTGCCAATTATAATTTAAAAGTTGTTGGTAGCTTACCCAATTAATATAAGGATGAGAAAATTTAAAAGTTTATACAACTCTATAAAAGCATGCTTTTAAAATTTAAAATAAAAGTTAATACTTTTCGATGTATAGTGCATAGCATATAGTGTCTTACATTATACGGATCACATTGTATAACACAATTTTAAAAGTATTTCAAATAATTTAAAGCTATTTATGCGTATCAATGTATATGTATAGAGCAATTTTGTTTACCTTTGTGGATAAATGAAAATTTACATTGTTAAAGAGCTTTAAACATATTTCAAAAAATGTTTATTATTAAAAACAATGATAAAGAACTGTTTGAACATAATACTTTTTATTAGGGAACCCAATCAGGGGGCCTATATTAAGAAACTAAGTTTACATATTATATTCCTACATATATATATATATCTTATAAATGCATCTATTATAACTCATAACTGCAGATGTTAAAAATATAATAATGTATAGAACAAAAATGGTAATTACCAATTGGTTAAAATGTCCGAAATTACAAATTATTCAGTTCACAAAATTAAATTTTTAAAATATAAACACTATGTACATTATAGGTATTTAATTTTTTTCACAATATTATAAATATATTTTGACTATTATTATATAAGTACTTACAGTTTATTCATATATTTTCAATTAAAATTATATTTTTTGGACTCTTTTTTTACATTTTTCATAATAAGGAACAATAATATTTTTAAATTATAGGTTAAGTAATCTACTAATAACGAAGATATTAAATATGAAATATAAAAATTTAATTTAATGAATTAAATATTTTGTATTTTTGGACTTTTTGTCAAACAGTAAGAAGTGAGACCGTACTATTGATTTTACAACAATGTGTTTTTTTTTTTTTGTATGTAAACATTTTTTTCTTATGTAAAAGTAAATTTATTTAGTACTTTTTAGAAATTATATTTGAAAATTCCCACAATACTTTTAAAAAGCGCCAGGAAAAATAAAAAAAAAAATCAATTTTTAACAAAATTGAATTTGTTTGTCGATGTAACTCAAAAATAAATAACCGTTGGTACTTGAAATTTTTACTGAATATTTATATTAGCATTTTCTATGTACCATATGATTTTCAAAATATTTTGACTTTTATTATCTTGTAATTGAAAAACGAATCACCGTAGATACTTGAAATTTTTACCAGATGTTTATTTTATTATTTTCTATATGTGATAACATTTTTAAAATATTTCGACTTGTTTTCAGATATTTTTACTATGTAATTAGAAAACCTCTAACAGGTATTATATTAATTTTTTACATCTTAATAATTTAAAAAAATGTTATTGAAGGAAATATGTATAACTTTAATGTAAATATTTTAAAACGTAACTATAGTTACCTATTAAAATATTAAATATTGTATGTTTTAATTATACATTTAAGTCTAAATTATTAATGAATTTCAATTTTTTTTTTATTTAAAGTATACGATAAATACATTTGGTTAATTTTACTATAGAAAAAAGGTTATTTTACATTTTTTTGCAAGCTTAGCATAACATTGGGGCAAAAATTATTTTCCAGCGATTATTTCCAACATAATATGTTTCCAATAAAATATGGTTTCGACGAAATATTTTTCCGATAAAATACATTCCATCAAATTATTTTTTGACATAGTACGTTTCTGATAAAATACGTTTCCAACAAAACACTTTCTAACAAAATACAGTTCCAACAAAATATTTTCCGAAAAAAATATATCCCTTCCAATTATTCTTCTAACATACAAATACAATGCAATTCTACGACTGGATGTTTCTCTAAGAAATAGAAAAATGAATAAAAGATCATGCTACTAAAACCAAGTAAACGACCAGAACGATCTACTATATACAGACTAGTATCGCTTCTCCGAAGCATATCGAAGCTCTTTGAAAAATGTGTTTTCAAATGTTTAAAACCACTTATTGAAGAATGACACCTATTACAAGATCATCAGTTTAGATGTTAGATCAAACATTCTACCATTGACCAAGTTTCATATTCAGGGCTCTTCATCCGAATAATTTATTCGGGTTTCGGATTTCGGATTTTAGATGTATTCGACTGTTCAAACACAGGAATACGACATTTAAAGGAAGTATTAGTTTTAATAATCATTATTATTTAGGTTAATATGAGTTAATGCTATATTAGTTAATACAGGTGTAGTTCAGAAAAAAACATATTTTTTATTAAAGGCTCTGAAGTTAAAAAAAACATTTTTTTTTTTTTTTTTTAGTCAAATATAATTACAATTATATAATTAATATAGGTAATATATGTACAGAACGTCTCACGAAGATCTGACATATGGAAAAACTTTTGTTGTATTCAATATTCAATTTTTTTTTTTTTAATTTATAGACACTTGCATTACATGTATAATATAAAAAAAAAAATGTTTTTATTTTTGAATAGTGAAAATAAAAAATTTTAAATATGATAAAAATTAGATATATATATATATATATATATATATATATATAAAATAGCCAATTTGTAAATATGATTTTTTAAAAAAAAATTGATGGTGAAAATATCACTTAAATTGCAATCGTTTATTTTCTATAATTTTTTTATGTTTTCAAAAAATCTTAAAAAAATAAATCGATAATATTTATTGTAACTAGTTATCGGTAATAACTGATGATAGTGGTTTATTTTATTAAGATAAAGGAGAAAATAATTCAAATTACCAAAATCTTCAAAAATTGTAGAAAATAAACGATTGCACTTTAAGGGATATTTTCACTATCAAACATTTTCTAAAAATGATATTTACATATTGACTATTTTATATTTTTTAAAACCATATTAAATAAATTTTAATTTTTTTATTTTCGCTTTTAAAAAATAAAAAAAAAATTTTTTTTATATTATACACAGAGCAGACGTCTATAAATAAAACAAAAAAAAAACTTTGAATATTGAATATTGAATACAATAAAGTTATTCCATACGACAGATCTTCATAAGACACTGTATATACTAAAAATCAAACCAACCACAAAAAATACATACAAAATGATATATCACATGAAGATTATTAAGTATAACATTTTTCGAGTTAACCAGAATGTTTTATTCAAGAATTGGTTAATTCAGGTGTTATATAAAAAATACCATTTAAAAATATAAATAACCAATCGGGTTATACGGGTTTCAGGTGTTTGGTTTTTAAAGGGTTTTTAGGGAAGTGACGGGTTCCAGGTAATTTGGGTGCAAAGCTCTGATTTTTTTTTTTATTAAATTGAATTTATTAAAATAAAAATTATAATATTTGTTCACTTTAAATATATATTTAGTATTATATGTTTTAAAATAATTATTTTTGTTGTGAGTTTCTGATTAAAATTACTAGTGTAATTTATTAAAATATTAAAAATTAAATATTTTAAACAATTATGTTTTATTGATATTTTGATGATCAACATTATAGTAATACAATAAAGTAATTTTTGTAGCGTGTTTTTTAGTAAAATTAAACGGTAGTTGTAATTATGTTTGTATGGATATAAACTTTGTAATAATTACGTTAATTTGTTGGACGCCAATTTGTAGTAGAATAAAAAAGAAGAAAAAATTAAAATATTGTTAACTGGATATTTAGTTATATTATTGACAATAGTGTAAACATTTATAGTAAGACTGTGTGTGTAATTCTATCCTACTACTAAATATTATTAGTTTAGAGTACATTTGTTAATTTGTCAGAGAGTGTGGAAAATATATATTTACTTACCTCGTTAAGTGTAAGGTGTAAAAGAGAAAATTAATTTTTAGATGACGTTTGAGAGAAATTTGTAAATCGTTAGAGTTTTATTGTTTGTATCATTAGTGTATTTATTTTACCTAAGTTTTATTTCTTTTTTACTTTAACTTTAGTTTTCCTAGAAGATTGCACATAAGAATGTCAAAGTACTAATTTAATTAATTTCACTCAATACTTCATAACTATTAAACATTTAACACCTGGATAAGACAATAAAATAATTATTGTAAGTAAAAGTAAGGACAGTAAAAGTACATGGAGGTCGCCAAATGAACAATATACCAGTCAAATTGATATATCTTAGTGAGTAACAGATTTGCAAATAATGTTAATGATATACAAGTATACATACAGAGGGGCAGACTGTGATTCAAACCATTGCCTGGTATTTGGAAAACTCAATATCAAATTGAAGGCGAGACAGAAGTCTGATAATTCTGGGTGTATCACATATGGATTAACAAAGCTCAAGAATGAAGAGATATGTAGAATCTTTAAAACCAAAAATGGGAAGACTAACACAGTTAACAGATATAAATGAGACCCAAACTATTGAAACTCGACGGGAAAGTATAAAAAACATTGTTGTGAAGACTTTAAAAGAAGTAATAAGAAAACAATAGTGATCTATAAGGAAACCATGGTTTAATACAGAGTGCAAAGAAATCTTAAAAAGAAAAAAAACGAGGCAAGATTAAAATGGTTAGCGGATACAACAAACGAACCCAATGGAGTAAGATATACATTAAAAAGAAAAGCCCATAACATCTGTAGAGTGAAAAAAAGAAATATATAAACAAAATTATAGAATCTGCAGAATCAGATCATAAAGCAAACAGAAGTAGATAATTGTACCAGAAAATAAATGGAATGAGAAAAGGATATAAAGGATATGAACAATTTATAAGAAATAAGTATGAAGAGTTAATAATAACAAAGATAGAAATAGCGGGAATATGGACAAAATATTCTGAACAATTGCCTAATAGAGAAGATCCTGAAGAAACCTTTAACTGTATACAAGAACAACACAATCATTGCAGATCTGAAGCTCCGACGCTAGAAGAAATAAGATCACAAATTAACAGATTAAAAAACCATAAGTCACCTGACGATCTTCGGAGAACCTTAAAATGTATTGATGATACAATGGTTAAGATTCACAAATTCATTGGAAAAATATGGAGTACTGAAGTGATCCCCTGAGATTGGAATATGGCATTAATATGCCCTATATATAAAGATTACGATAAAAATGAATCTAACAACTATATATATATATATATATACCTTTAGTAAATATGACCTATAAAATACTATTTTATTTTCTTCTGGATAGAATCAAGTCTTTGGCAGAAAAATATATAGGGGACTACTAAAGTGGTTTCAGAGAAAATAAATCCACAATAGATCATATATTTAGTATAAAATAATTATTCCAGAAAACCTGTGAATTTAATCAAGAACTACATACACTCTATGTAGATTTTAAAAAAAACATATGATAATATCAATATGGAAAGTATTTACAACATTTTAAAACACTTCTGCCTACCGCAAAAATTGAATAGACTAATTTAGGCTATTTAAAAATGACTATGGTAAAAATTAAGGCTGTTAACGTACTGTCGAGATAGGTTCAGGTAAACACAGGACTATGACAAGATGCATTGTTCCCAATTATTTTCAATTTAGTTCTGGAAAAAATAGTTTGATTAATGTTAATATATTAATAGTTTTTTTATTTATATCACCAGATGAAGTGGAAAAATTGGTTGGAACATCAACAAATATTAGCATATGCAGACGACATAGTGCTTTTAGGGAACAACATAGATACAGTAAAAAGTCTATGCGTAAGACTTATAGAAGTAGCAAAAAGAATGGGCTTATAAGTTAATGAAGAGAAAACAGAATATATGGACGTAAGAAGACGACGGGATGGAAGACAAACAAATGAATTCTTAAAGGTAGGGTCTTATTATTACAAAAAAGTATTAGGATTCAAATATCTGTAGATAATGATCACCCAATCAATCAAACAATATGGAGTATGAGATACTAGAAAGGATACAAATGAGCAAACAAGTGTTTCTTTGCCCTGGGAAACTCATTTAAGTCAAGGACACTCTCAAAGAAAATAAAGTTTAGCTATACATCACACTAATAAAATGTATGGTATTATATGGAGCACAATGTTGGAATATAAAAAAATTGATGAGACAAGATTGAGGATATTTGAAAGAAAAATACTTCAAGAATATGGCTCATGTCGTAACTCGCAATCGAGGGACAGGGGACTAGCATAAAAGACATAATTATAAGCTATTTGACCTATACAATAAGCCGGATATAGTGATTGAAATAAATAGAAAAGGACTGGAATGATCAGGCTATGTGTGGAGGACATCTGAAGCCATAATAAAGACAGTTCTAAAAGATAACCCAAGAGGAAAAAGACCGTTGGGAAGACCCCAAATGCGATGGGAGGATTGTGTCAAGAAGGATGCAGCAGACTTCTTCTTGGACGAAGATGGCATATATTGGCGCGAAATTACGACTAATGAAGGCGTTTATGTTTAGATGCGTGGTCTAAAGGGCCATAAACAAAAAAAAAAAAGTAAGGATACGTATATTGATGAAAGATAATCAGGAAATGTAATGAATAACAAGAATGTTTCGGTTTTAGAAAATAAGATGAAAATACTAATATAAGTTCATACCGTTCACAAACACAACAGTTAATTTGTAAAGTAAAGATATGGGTAAGTTTTGGTAAGAAAAAGTGGTAAAACGATGTCTTGATTTTGAGAGACGTGAATGTAGTGCATCGTGTTATTGTGGTAAGAAACTATAATGTCACAGAGTACTGGCTACTTTAACTAAGATAATACGCCATTGTCATTTGTACGTTGTTTATATAGAGCGCGGTGAATGTTTTATCCCCGCTTAGTTTTGTTTCGCTGCGTTAGAATCGATTGTATATCATGTGCATCTGCAACATGATTCTTGTATTGGTGAATACTTGTCTCGCTTTTTGAATGTGCCGTTTATTTTTGCACGATTAGCACAATGTGTAAGTGCGTTAAGTTTTGCACGTGGTGTTTGTGATGTTTGGTTGGGTTATGTCTCTCTGCGATGTCATTGTTGTAATATTTGTTTTATATTTTAGCAACGATATTTCCATAGCTTGAGCGAGTAATGTTTGTTGAGATCGTATGAGTTATGTTTTTATATGCATTTTGGTGGTTTATGATATTTTTATAAGTTTATGTATTTAAGGATTTTTGTTGGGCATGTGTCTGAAGATTGTGGATTAATATGATGTACTTTTTAACCTGTTGTATCTTATGTCCAAATATATGCATATTTTTTACATCGACGATGTCTAGGAATATAAGTAGCTAATAGCTTGTATTTATGTTTGATAATAATGTTATAGAAAAGAGTGTCTGTTGATTAATGTTATTTTTACTGCGGAATATATTTAAGTTTCGTTTGATTTTCTACATTCATTGTATTACGTATTCCATATTATATCTGTATGATTAAAAAGCAGATTAAAGTTTAGAACACATACTTCCGTTTTTGTTTACATTTTGAAGCATTGAATTAAACTCAGAGCCATCAAATTATTACTAATTTTGAAGTTATTTTTTATTTGCAATTCATTTCACAAATGAAATAAATCGACAACATCAAATTCTTTTTTTTACATAACGCATTATATATAATATGAATAATATTTTGTCGAGAAAAAAAATCATTTATATTTTGGTTATTTAATCCAATTATGGTTTAATCGTTGTTTCACATGGGCCTATATTAATATAAATACAAATATAATGTGTAAAAGTATATAATTTATTATAAATGTGCATTCATAAAATATACATTAATCACCAGTGGTAAGGATATAATAACAAGATAAAAATACGTTAGAATTTATAATATGAATTGAAAATTGTACCTTTTATGTTTTTTTTTTTTTTATAATGTCCAATATGAAAGGAGATTATTTATAAAAGTTAGGTTAGGATATGTACGATATTGTTATTCTTCTTGAATCACTAAAATATATATTTTTACATAAGATGGAGGATAATTATTAATAGTATTAATGCTTATAATTTTTGATAATTATTGTTTCAATTAAAACATAATAAATATTATAGTTTTACTTTACGTTAAATACAAAATATGTAAGATACAAATCATTATATTTTTTTGTTTAAATATATTTAAAAATTAAATTGACATGTTTTTACAAAATATATATATAATGTGTATATTTTGCATAATTATTACGAAACGGATTATAATAATTTACTACATAAATAATTTAAAACGTACCTTAAAGTACATCTATAAAAAGTTTAATTGCATTTTAAAGTGAAGTAAAAATATGTACCCAATTAAGTTTTTTTTATTTAAGTTTATTTAATATTTGTTTTGTTGTGCAGCCTATACAAGAATAATAATAATAACAAATATGCTACAATAATTCTTTTTACTATTACTTTTATGTTAACCTTTAATAATAGTATTGAGAACGGTGTTCCCGAGTAGGAATAGTCGCAGTGTTGACGAACTTAGTGCAGAAATCAATAGGAATTAACTGTACTTACAAATTTTCAAAAACAACTGTTGAGATATTAGAAATATGAATTCTTGTGAAATGGATCACTAGGTTGTATAAATATTAATTTTAAAAATAATAATAAATTAATAATTTTTGATGGGTAAAAATTCTTACAGATTTGTAGTCTGTGACATATTTTTTGAAAATTTTTTTTTTCATCAAAACGTAAGTACATACGTTACATTTATAGGTTAAGTTAACAAAAGTTAATAAACACCCCTAAATCATAATAAAAAAAAATAAAATAACCTACATCCTAGAACCTGAATGTCTATTAACTTATTGTCTTAATGTATTAAATGCAATCATCAAGGTACGGAAGACCCAAGACTCGATATAATATGTTCTATACAGAATTTTCTATATTTATCAACATCGATATTAGGTTGAAAATTAATAATATCAGTTAAATAATATAATATTGAAACGATTTACATTTTACTTTATATACTGAAAAATATTTATTTGGATATGGATATTTATATTAAGTTGTTGCTCTATTATCATATATTTTTTTTTAAATATAATTTTCAACAAAATTTATATTGTATATAACCTATTATACCAATTATCAAAAGAAAATGTACTTGGAATTTTTCGTTTTATATTTTTGTATTTCTGGAGCAGTTGCAATAACGTTACCGAAATTTCTAATGAGTTACGACCATATCCTTAACTAAATACCAAAGAGTGTGTAGTTTGATAACATTGTTTATAAGTCTGGTAAATAATAAATTATTGACAATTTGATCTGAAGGTTATCTCTTGAGGAAGGGGTTGTACTAATTATGTTTGAAAAGGCTTAAATGGATAATTAGGCGTAATGATGTATCAGTAAACCTCAATTACGTGGGAGTATTTAACCCTTATCGTGTGAGAATTATTTTTTTTTTTATAAATTCCTTTTTCCTTGTTATGCAATGATATATATATATATATATATATATATATGATTTGTAAAATAGTGAGAAATGAAATCATTTTAGATAGCCTTTGGTATTTTGTTATACTATACCTGCGTTGTACATTCAGCTCGATTTTTATTATGAATTTAATACATTTGAACTCCATAATATATTTCAATGATATTTTACATTGATATTAAATATTAAATTCAGAATAAATATACCACTTAGATACTATAATCTAATAAAAATGTTAGTTTATGACGTTTTATTATTTTTGAACACTTGTGGACATCTTAAGCTATCCCTGGATTTCTTATTTAAACTTAAAAAAAACTTAAGTTATTTAAGTGTTTATTGTCATATGTTTTTTTTTTTAAATATCCATAATACTTTGAGTTCAAATCTTATGTTGTCAATCTTATCCAATATTAGACCACTCAAAGTGCACTTATAAAACATTATTAAATTTCTTAGAAATAATTTATTGTTTGAAAACTTTTTATCCATCACTGATCGTGTTATTAATACAATTTAAATGTTTAGTAATATAAATCATCACTGTAGTAGAGTAAATCTATTTTGAAGTACGAAAGTTTTATATTCAACGATACTAAAAACTGAATATTTTCTATTTATTGAACTTTGAACAATATTTACTATATTGGCATATTGTGTCCAGCGTCAAATCTGTTGTACATAAAAAATATACTTATTGAATATATTTATTCGATTCATCAATAAATTTAAAACTGTGTCGCAATAACAATAAAATTATTTTTAATTATTTTACCGCTGAAAATACATCACTAAAGTTTAAAGTTCTTTTAATATGTTTGTTTTGTGTTAAACTTTTTTTTTTTTAACATAAAATGAGAATATAAATTTCTTTTACAATTTAAATAATTCAAATCATAGGATTAAGAATGTTATAATTTAAATGAATAAAGGTAATAAATTTACTATTTACATTAATTACCTGGATGATGACTTTTAAATATTTATTATCTATTTTAACGAATTATATTTGTTTACATAATTCATAGGAAAAATATCTAATATTATTATTGTACTCAAGTAAATAATTATGTTTTCATTATGATTTAAAATGTGGGATAACTAAACAAATGCATCAATAGTTTTGTACTTTTATAATTCTTGTGATATATTTCTGCTTATAAAGTTTCAATTATTTTATATTTAATTTGTACATGATTAATTCGATTGTCTAGAACAAAACTGTCAATGATCTGTGTAAGTTGCTAAATAAAAAACTGCAAAATTGAGATATTTAACCACAGTGCATTTTTACTTTTAATTTTTTTTCTTATAGTAAATCATATTTTTAAATTCATATCCTACTGATGTTGAATATTTCCATAAAATGTTTGTATAGAAACATAATATGTTTTGCTAGGTAATACAGATCTTTTGATATAATTATAATATTTTTTTCATAAAAATATACATTGCTTCAAAATGAAATATTTTTGGCAAAAAAAAATCTGACATCAAACTATGTATTATGTTTTAAAAACTGTATTATATAATCAAACAAATTTACTGAGAGACAGTACAGAAAATACAGTAGGTAAAATTAATTATACAATGTATATATATACATATACAAACTAAATTATCAATGCGCTCATATTGAATCTTTACAGTATATATTAAGCTGATTGAGACATAAATACGTGTTATTGGTTCTAGGAAAAGTGTTACAAGTGAAAAATGCTTTAAATTATTTATATACAAATTTAAGAATTATTACTAAGATTAATATTGGACGTCACGCCACTTTTAGAAACTGTGCAGATATTATACTGTTAGTTTGTACATTATTTTTTAATTTAACAATTGATCTTAAACCCTAAGAATTTTTTATAGGTAGTTACGTTTTTGTGAAAATATTTTATTTTAATTTCTATTGTTTTCCGTTTGCATAATATCGTATTTAATTGAGACGGTTATTTTTATGAGTTAGTTTATCAGCGTATAGTTTGAAACTACTTGTTCACTTGTTTTCCGGGAATTTTGATGGCTTTTAGCCTACAGAATATTGTTTCTGACGTAGACATACAGAGATGTGGAAAAATGTTTGGAAAGACGTGTACGCAGTTTGCAACGTCAAAACACTATTATTTGAATTTAATAATTCATAATTAGTTATATAATAATGTCTGTTTGTTTATTATTACTGAAAGGTAGCTGTCGTAAGTTGCGGTGTTTGAGAACATAACAGACTTCGTTCTCAGTGCAGCGCATTATATGTATACGTCTCGAATGACTGTCGAAACTTTTTACTGTGTGTCTATTTCACTTAACGCTCGTTTGAGTAGCGAGAAACATTGTCCACCCAAAAGTGAAATGGATTCGTTCCCGAAATAACTATGCCCCTCCGCTTCAACAGCTGTCAATGGCGTATACCGTGCCGAAATTATTGTCGGTCTCCTCTTTCCTTCTAACCATTACCGTTTGGGCGAAAAAAAAAGAGTTGGCACGAAACTTGGCAACGATATGTTATTTATTAGACGTAGAAAAAAAAACTATTGTGCACAGAATATTATATATACACACTATTATTATATTATTACTATTATTATTGTAATGGGACCGAAGCGCGGGATGGGTATAGTGTTGGTGCTGCAGAGGACCTGGACCGACCGTCGAACTTATCCTCTCTTATTGCTTATTATCTGTTTTACGACGTTAGCCAATATATTCGGTTGGCATGGTGATAGTGGCATATTTGTTGTGAAGGGGTGACGGGTTACGGAATGTGTCGGGCGGCAATAGGATGTGCGTAAGGTTGCAATGAGGTGGGGTGGGGAGGGGTTGTGAATGAATTGGTACAAAAGGGGAAAAAAAGGGTAAAATTATAATTGAGAAGATCGCAAAAACCACCGTCGCTGCCGCCGCCACCTCCAATATGTAGGTACTTACAACTGGGTTGAGCACGTAGGTATATAATGCAACAATAATAATAATAATAATATGCACTAGCCCGAAAAAACGAACGACACTTATTCCACAGGCTACACAATATTATATAGAGCGCGTATAAAATACTACAACAGTGGATCACTTCACTGGTACACTTTCATGTCAGATGTAGTTTAGTAGGTCCTGTTGTACTCCCCCAACTACACGATAGAACCGTGGTATGAACAACAATGACGGTAACGTTTAAACTATATTGTTATAATAATACGAACACCCCCTACCACGAACAATCAAACACGGGAGATGATGGGTATGTTGAAGGCCGGCGGCATTGCATGCTGGGTCACGTGTAGGTACACCGTTGTCACGCCGACTACTGTTGCAGAACTGCAGCAGACATCATCAATGACATTGGAAGACTGTACAGTGTTATAATTATAGGAGGAACTTCACTACAAAAATAACAAAAAATCCGTAAAACAATGATAACACCAATACCGACGACGATAATGACTCAGAAGGACGCATCGCGCGTTATCCGGATTCAATCGCGTAATTCTGATGTCGCGTACGCATATTATATTTTAATATTATCCATCCATCATCGTAAAATGCGTCGTAATAATATAATAATAATAATATGTAGCTGCATTGGCGTTAAATTGATTCGTATTACGCGGAACACAGGACAAGAGACGCGTATTCCATCACATGCATATCAAGTACCTATGATTACATTAAAACAATAATATCGCAATACTTATATATAGTGCATAATATAATCAATATTTGTATACGTGTAAGCGACCGCAAGTTTATCACACTCGTGGATCTGAAATTTTGTTAATAGGTAATCAGCGTGGATCTGATCCACGGATTGTCTAAGTTCTTTTTTTTAAAAAAAAAAACAAATTATAGTGTACAATACATAGGTTTAATATCTAACATTATTAACATTTTTATTTAAATTTAAAATTTTAATAATTCTAATACGTATGAACTATTTATTATAAAATTCAATACACAATTTACACCATTTTTAAAGGGAAGGAGTGAGAGCCCCTTAGTCACCCCTTTGATCCACGTCTATTAGTTAATCCCATACCCGAAGATGTAAACGTCGAAGCCAAATTGTTAAATTTTAAAGTGGGCTTCACACAGGGATTTTTTGGCTCACGAAAATCAAATATTTATTTTTATTTAAATGGTTGTCATCAGTTACGGATACACTTATGAACACAATTACAATCCATATGCTATTAATTTGTCACGGTCATCACCGTGTATGATCAACTAGTATACAATATTAATAATATGCGGGTTTAACAATAATTGCAACAGCTGACCTGTGAAACTTCGCGTTATTAAAAAAAAAACGTGTCCTACAAAATATTTCTATCTCCAAGATGTAAACACGATATCATTATAAATAGAGAAACACTAATCTGATAAAAATCCACAAGGCCGCGTCACCACTAAAAACCGAGTTATCCAATTTAAAATAGTTGTTATGATTTTCTAAAACGAATTATAATAATATCATAAAATTTCGTCTTCGGTATCTCGGCCGCATGTAGTTAGCCAAATTTATATTCAAGTAAATCCAAACGTTTTGACCGATATTTCAACTAGATTACGTAGTAGAAAAAAACGAAAAACCAACGAAGCGTACGCAGGCTGTTATCGCCATTTAAATAGTGTTAGTAAATTAAATACAGATAAAAATAAATGATTATGAATTATGATACACTAATAATTAATTTAATAAAATTAATTTTAACTATCAACTCAATTATATTACAATATTACATACAAACCTGGGAACTTACTCCTGCTGTATACTAGATTGTGATTTGTAAGGAAATTTCGTCATTTAGTAAGTGACTCATATAAGTAAAATATTAAATTTTAATTCAACAATAAACCATAGTACAAGAAAACATTTTTCTGAGTGAAAAAGCTGGAAAATTTAAACATTATACGGTCATGGAGAAAACAATATCCTTCCTAAATGTATTTTCAATAGTTCTTAAGTGTATTTTATGACATAATTGTTATTAAAATAACTATTTTTACTATTAATAACACAGTAGGTTGAATTAATTTTTGGAGAAAACAATGCATTGAAAAAAATAAATGAGTATATAAAATATATGAATATATTTTAAATGTTTTAAGCACCCATAAAAAATATTTTTAAATTACAACGAAATAAATAATATCGTTTTTCTTGATTCAAATATCTAATTTCGTCTAAATCTGAACTTAAAATGTCTATAAAAAATTTTGTTATTAATATATTTTTTTGTTTTTTTAATTACGCTATAAACTACTTACGACAAACTATATTTTTAATGTTCAGTTCAAAGCTATAAAAACTAAAAATGTTATAAGTTTTTAACTACAAAATAATTGACAAATGCTTGTTGATGAATTTCGGTCAATATTCAAAGTTTAATTGCTTATAAAAAAAAAAAATATGTATTTTTATTATTTTTGATTTGTTATTTAAACAAATTATGAAGAGTTTTGTATTCAATTTTTATGAAATTTGACCCAACAATTTTTTTTTTGTTGATATTAAAAGAAAAAAAAATTAAAATACCAAAAATTTCTTAGACCTACAATTAGCTCAAAAACTGTCAAAATATTTAATTTTTTTTTTTTGTGTGTGTGTGCATAGAAAATAATAATCTAAGTATTTAGTGAAATTTTCAAATATCTATAGTTATTCCTTTTTTAATTACATCAAAATTAAAATATCATTCCAGGAGAAAACGAGTGAATATGCAATGTCTAATTTCAAACGCTTATAAAATTAAATTTGACTTTCCGATAAACTTTTCTTTTTTAGAAAGGTAGAAAAACTTATAGAGAATTTTGTGTTGAATTTTCAAATTTTAGATATAAATAGAAAAATGTTTATGAATTTCTCAATTAAAAAAAATACAAATTTTTGTGATTTTTACGTATTTTATCAAATTATAAATTTAGACGCTTATCAAAAAAATATTGGAGACTTACGCTCAACTTTTTTTTAATTTTCACTTACAATAATTTATGGAGAATCTTGTATTACATTTTCAAGTTTTTTAACCAATTGAATAATTTTTTATCAACAAATATGAAAAAAAAAATAAAAACATCCGAAAATTTATTATGCTTATAAATATCTCAAAAAAAGTCAAATTGTTTTAAAAATGTTATGATGTATAGAAAATGCTTATATAAACATTCGATGAAAATTTCATGTATTTATTTACTTTATATAATTTCTTTTATTACATCAAAAATAAAAATAAATTTTGTCAACAATTTGTTTTGCGAAAAAAATTCTATTTTTTTCGAATGCGTTTAAAAATGTTTGGGAATATTGTACTTTTGACCCCCTAAAGTAATACCAACTAGCAATAGATTCACTTTCCTATCAGAAAAGAAGCTGATGAAGAAAATCGGAGCCTTTTTACTGCCCTAAAACGTGATGACAAACAAAAAAAAAATAAAAATAAAAAACACACAACATTGTAATTGCTCCGGTCAGAATCTAAAAGGTCGTGTGCAGTTTTTTAAAGTAGTCACGTTGTGTGATCATCGGAATGTATCGTGAACCTTTTATTTGTGACTTCATATCCATTCCGCATAAGCAACCTGATCCACATCACTAGTTGGTGTAGACCGGCTTTTAAAGTTTAGGAATCCAAAGTCCTCTGAACTCGTTTTATAACTAATAAAACATACTTTACTATGATTTACGCAGTAAATCTACTCAAAATTGTAAACTTTTAGGCAGAATTATTCTAATAAAAAATAATTTCATGTTTCATCTTATTTAAAGTCCAATGCTTGAAATAAAATTTTGAATTTTTATCAAAATCACAAATTTTCTTTATACGAGTAGGTCAGTATGTAAAAATACTATAAGGTTACATAACAACATAAAAGCACCAGGTATATTATAATATTTAAGTTATTATGTTTTAAATGTATACATGAAGTCACTCAAATAATACTCATATCATATTTATGTTTTACTTAACGAAGTTCAGATATATTTACTTGTATTTACATTTTAGTGAACATTAAAAATGTAATAGACATCTTATTAAATAATTTAAGCGCAAAAATACGTCATAATGCCCAAAACGTCTTATAATTTTATATAATATATGTTTTCTAAATTAACTGTTTATTGTTGCATTAAAATATTTAATAAAATAATATTTTATTAAGAAACGGTGAGCGTATTATTTTTTTTTTTTTTTTTTTTTTTAGTTCATTCTGTCTGTATTTTTTTTATTTTATATTTAGTTTTTAACATTAGTGATTATTTGTTATTTACATATTTTATTGAAATGTTTTTTTTTCCTATTATTCAATAATCAATCCTTACAGTTTCGTTAGAAAATATATGTAACATTTAAAAATATAAATTTTATTCTATCAGAATAAAACTAATTTACATATATTATACTATTTGTTGATTCAATTTTATGTCTAAATATTTGATGTGATTGATCGGTTTTTAATATGTTTCGAAATCGTATTAGATACATTCTGAAAATAAGGGTTAAATACAATTGTTTTTTGAGTTCTGTATTATGTTTGTCATATAATGATTCTTATTTTGTTTTAAACAGAATATTATTTTAAATGTTTATGTTTTGATTTTTAAAATGGTTTTTTTTCAAAATCTATTATGTATACACTTGGACAATATTATATGAATTTAAAAGCTTACGACCATTAGTTTTAAATTACATGTATTATTTCTACTTAATGTAAATTTTGGATTAACAATGTACACGTTTTTCTTACATCAGATAAAATTGCTTTTTCTCAAGATTATATTACAAAAAAAAAAAGACTTGAATTAGAGTTAAACAAAAATGTTAACCATAGACTATTGTATAAACAGCATCTATGGATTTATTTAAAAATTCTAAAAAAAAGGTCATACACCTAAGAAATGTGCTTTTATCTGTTTAATATGTATAGAAATAAAATGGTGGCGGTGTTTAATAAAATAAAATAATATGATTGATTTTCGACAAACTCTACCAATTATTCCACATTCAACATCAACTAATAAGCTTAATACATGTATCAAATTATCAGCTTTATGACAACACGTGCATAAATTGAACTTGAAGACTAATATTCGTATAAAACTACAAAATGATGCATCAACTGATGGTTTTGTAAAACAATTGTTGGACATAGGAAATGGAAAAATAGCAATCGATGAATCAACACAATACATCACATTACCAATAAATTTCTGTAAAATCACAGTAATCATCGATTTGACAAAGTTTTCCCAAATATAGTATACAATTAGAGGAGTCATAATTGGCTTAGTGCACGGGCTATATGGGCAGTCAAAAACAACGATATAAATACAATCAATTTCAGCATTCAAACGGAATTCCAGGCGACACGACAACGTACAAGTCCTTTGATACTGTAATGAATCAAGATGAAGTTGTAAATTATCCAATTAAATTCTTAAATTCACTTGATTTGTCAGGCACGCCACCGCACGTTCTAGCATTAAAATTTGGCGTACCTATCAATTTTCTACGAAACATTAATCCACAACGACTCTGCAATAGTACCAGGCATTCACTGAAAATGTTGATGAACAACATTATCGAATTTACAATCTTAAACGGAAAATTTAAAGACGAAGATGTACTGTTGTTACGTATCCTAAAAATTCAAACAGATATGCAATTCGAATTCAAACTGCAGTTTCTGGTGCAACTCACCTTTGCAATGACCATTAACAAAATACATGAACAATCGCTACAAGTGTATAGACTAAATTTAGAAAATCCACGCTTCTCACATGGAAAGCTGTATGTGGCCTGCTCACGCGTTGGACATACTTCTGATTTATTTGTGTACACACCAGAAGGAAAAACAAAATCTATTGTGTATCCAAAAGTACTTCAATAAATAGCATTCAATCGAAAATATGAATTGTCAGACTTTTCTCGATAAAATGAAGAAAAATACATAACGATCTAAAATAAATTAAATATTGTCGTAACGATATTACTTATTATTTTAATCGTTATAAAACGAGCGTCAATCGTTTCCCCCAATAAAACTTGATTTTTGTTTCCACCAAATCTATTTCTACTTCTATTATTGATATGAAGTTCGAAAACCCCTAGTCCACCTACAATAGTGCTATCGGTGTATGTCGAAAAAATTTTGATTTCAAAGTTTTAATTCAATGTATTTATTCAAATCAACAGTTGCAACTTAGGTTTTATGTTCACAAAAACATATTAGATGAAATATAAAAAAAAAAACGTTTCATCAATACCCACATCAAATGTAATAGAAGAATATAAAAATAAAATTATTTTAAGAATGACTTTTTTAACCTTTTGTGACGTGCGCAATATAAGACCATATAGATATGCGCGTGGGGTAATTATTTTCCGTACAAATAAAAACACTTTTTTCTTTACATTATTCAATTTTTAATGACTATTCACTGTATATTATTAAATTACAAATTATAAAATATCTTTTTTATTATATTATATAAGTATATTAATTATTACATATTAATTAATTGACAATATGTTTGTATTACAAACATAAAAAAAAATTATAATACTCTTTATTATACAAATACATATCATTTACTTTATATTTAAAAATATTAAAATTATGAAGCTTCAAAGCAGTCAGGGCAAGTCTCTATTATATTGTCTCTGCAGATTAATCTTGAGCAATTGGTCCATACTTTTGTAGTTTTACGATCTTTTGTGCGGTCACAAAAATTACATCTTCCGAAAGCTCGTACACGTTGTATTTCCCCCACGTTAGGTCTTGTTATGTTGCAGTATTCTTTTAGCCTTAATTTTATTTGTTTCAGCAAACAATCCAGTGTTAAACGATATACCATTTGTTCTTGCATTAATTGATGAACTAATGTCTTCAAAAATACCAGTCTTGTTTTTCTTATTGACGTATTTTCCTCGAAAATGATTTGTGCATTTAGTCCACCAATGATTAGTATTGAATAAAAAACTACTAATGGCCAACGTATACACCGCTAGTATAATATATATAGTATAGTATAATTCTCAGTTTTCTTATCCATTGTATCCACAGATGTTTTCGTTGTATTATGCATCGTTATTATGTTTGGTTTTCTTGCCGCGCCTGTAGTATTGTCGATTGAATTATTATAGTGCATTATGGATAATAGTAATACTATTTTATTGTTTTTAGTTTTGTATGAAACTAGAACTTTTTTTCACAAAATCCAAAATAAGAACTAAATACAGGGCGACTTTTTGTGATTTTAAATTCCTGTGGTATTTGAGTTTTATTTTTTCTAATGGTGCCTAGTGAGGTGAGTTTTTGATCTAAAAATTTATCTGCGAGCTGAACACTAGTAAACCAGTTATCAATTGTCACGTTTTTTCCTGTCTTTCTAATTGGTAGTATCAAACGAATCATAACATTTCTTAGACTATTATCAATACTAAAATATCCATCAGAATGTTTTCCGGCGTAAATTTCTATATTACTGGTGAAGTATGAAACGTTATCAACCATAGCAAAAATTTTAATGGCATATTTAGCAGGTTTAGGCGGTATGTACTGTTTAAAAGAACAACGGCCACCAAAAGCTTGCAGTTTTTCATCAATAGTTACAAACTCGGATAAACTATAAGACTGTTTACACTGTTGTACAAAACTTTCAAATAACCATCTCACATGGGTAATTTTATCAAACTTTTTTCTTTCTTCACGTCCTCTTATGTCATCAAAACGTATATATCGCAATAAAAATTCAAACCGCTTTTCTGACATAACACATGATAAAATATCAGCACCTACTCCATCTAATTTCCACAAATCCCGAGCACTTCTATGACCAGATTTTATTGCACCTAATAATAGAAATTATGATATAAAATAAATAATATATATAATATAATAATACGATAATACTATCGTACTACTATATAGTTACGATACTAATATGATATACCTATTATAAATTATCTTTACACGTCTTTTTGTTACTATATATATAATTATTAATTATTACTATAATTCCCGTCGTCTCATGTATATCGGTTACGTTTATCAAAAAAAATGCAGTGATAAGAGCGACGACGACCGATGAAAATAATGTATTACACAATATATAGGTATTATAGTATAATAACAAGACGCACAATGTATTACAATATATAATATTATTATAACAATAAAACTAATAATACAAATCAAATAATAACTTACCAATCATGTACAAATAACCAAGTAAACCTTTAATTCCCCGTTCGTTTGTATGAGCTACATCTCTTTCTCTCATAAAATTTGACTTTATTTTATCGATATATACATATATATTTGTACAGAACACGATATGTTCTACCACAGAACCTGTAAAAATAATATACCACGCATCGATTTCAGTTTTTGCATCTTTTGCCATATTAGTCACACCTGGTTTTTTAGCTATCTTGTTGTAACTTGGAGTTTTTGTTCTCTGATATGGCTTGTGACGATTCCATTTTGTCCCATCTTTTCCATAAAAACACTCTACATGCATACTTAGTGGAATTTCGTTGTCAGATTCATGATAACTTTAGTAACCTGCTGATAGTATTTGTTAAAAATCATTGTGAAACTCATTGTCGGTCGATTTCCCCGATTGTTCAGTATTTGAACTTTCTAATATATCATCATCATGTTCATCAGGTGTACATTCGTCAGTAGAAGATGAACCATCCCAAACCTCCTCATCACTTATGTCATCCAATAGGCGTGCAATATGGCGGCGTTTTAATTCGTCCATATTTAATAATACGACTAATACGCACGCGGGGTAAATTTTTTCCGAACTACAAAAAGAATCACTTTGGTAAACGATTACTCGATAAACGTACTGATGTTATTAAATCCAAGTCGTTTCGTTTTTGTGATTGTATGATAATGACAATAAGATAGCATGAACCCCATGAGTGTGGAAAATTCAACAAATAATTTATAAGATATTAAAAATGGACTGGGGTAAATAATTATCCCGCGCGCGTCACTAAAGGTTAAAAAATGTTTGCAACAATATTATTCTAAATAGTATATTATGATTTATAGAATGTCAAAAATATTTGGTATTTATTTATATAGAGCAACATACGTTTAATTAAAATAAACTTAATTTAATTCAAATTCAATTTTTTAAACTTTAGTCTGAAAATTAAGTCAAACAATTTTTGGGGGTCAATAAGAACCGTTTCCTCGTGGTGGCCTATCTGGTTAACTCTAAAGTCTATATGGTTATCAAACTATAATATAGATAGGCAGGTAAAAAATATTTGGCAAAGCGAAATTTGGACCTTTTTTGTTTTGGTGGAAATGATGACCGCCTTATAAAACATATTATTCATATAGAGTTGGCATTATTATTTTTTTTTTAAATGGACAGCAAAATGCACGGGAATAATAAAAAAAAATAATAAAAACTATAATAATAAAGTATTATTAAAAATAATTTATTTTTTGTTATTAAATTAATTTTTAACAATATGTAATATACCTTTAGAGTTATTGACACAAATTTTGGACGACATTTTACTAAATATAAAAATCTAAATTACCAAACATGAATTCATTCAAACTAAATATGTTATAGTGAATTAGGTACATTAATTTGAACAACCGGGAATTAGCAATAACGCCACAAATCTTAAATAAGTCATTAATATCAATTGAAGATCAACTTCTAAAAATATCAGGGAAAATGTGTCAGGCTTTAATATGGAATCTCCCACATGGATTGACGAACACGGCAGACAGTTTATTCAGAACAGTGATTATCTTATAGAAATAATGTATGATGCCAACCAACTTTCAATTTTTGTTCAGGAAAATGAACAGAAACTAACTGATGACCAGCGACTTGCAAACAACACTATAATAGACAACGTTAAGCAGAATAAAATAGTCAAATACCTATAAGCAAAGCCGGGCAATTATATATATATATATATATTAATTAATGACGCAGTTGTTTGAATATGCAATCCTCCAATAACAAAAAAAAAAAACTTTTAAGCTAATTTTCAGATTTTTCTACATTTGAAATAAACACAAATCTCACCATCCGCATTAATTGATTATATCAATTATCATTTTTTTAATTTATTTAATTATTTGAATTCTTTAATATTCAAACCATTAATAGAGAAAACTAACAATAAAATATTATTTATATTTCTTTCAATCGTATAATTTATAACATATTTACAATTACACTAATTATTCGTTATACTGAAATCATGTAAAAATACAATTAAAAAATGTCTGTGATGAAACTGTTTTTTAATTTTTATATTGTGTAAGTAAGTTATTATTATGACAAATAAATGTAGATATTGTATTTTAGGTATATGTATTGATTATTAATTACTAAATGCATAATAAAGGTTATTTAAATTTGCAAATTAATATTTGATTAATATGATTAATATCATCAATTCATTAAATTATTAATTCATTATAAATCACCTATTTGTATACCTGATTGAAAGTAATTAATATAATTAATTAATGCATAATTTGTATTTTAAAACAGTCATAATGTTTAGTATAATCTATGAATGAATTAAAGTTCTAAATTTAGAATTTTATCTATGTATCGATGGTGATATTTTACTTGATTTTTGGTACTATTTTATGCCACCTACTTATAATTTATCTAATTTATTTGAAACCACATTTAAAATTTTCAAATGGACTGAACTATTACTTGTCATAACTGATATAAACGTAGACGGAAAATTAATTCAATTATTGGACAGGTAACAATGCACAGAATGGAATAATATTTCCTCTTAAAAACGAACTATCATAAAAAGAAGGGGAAGAAACAATGAAAAATATAAACACCATAGGGCTTTTAATAAAATTACGTTTCCTATGATTATATTAATAATGGGTGCTTATTCAACAATATCCAAAAATTTACGGAAATGTATTCACGAGTGAGGTTATTTTCATGGTGTGGAGACAGCAAATAAAGGGGCATAGTGAAAGTAAATTTATTTAATTAAAATAGTTAGGTACTTTGCATAGGCTGGTGAGGCCGAGAGGGTAGCGTTGGTGATCAATATTGTCTTTGTCGAGCATGGTAAGTTATCCTATGACTTAAATGCTTTAAAAATAATGAAGTACAAGATTCGTCTTAAATACAGTATTGACAGTACAATTGGCATTGTAAAATAAAGCTGAACTATCGTATAACACCAGTCCATCGATGAATGATGTTACAATACCTTAATCGACCACCAGCGATTAAAGATTAACCGATTTTGAACTTTAAAATTGAAAAAAAATCCATGAAAAATGTAATGGAATCGTAATGCCTTCAGATTATTCAACAGACGTATATGCGTGACGTTTTATCAATTTCGCGCTAGGTATTTCCATGTGCTCTGTTACTATTACGTTTATCGCTTAAATTATTTTACACAGCTTTTGATTTTCAATAAATCTAAAGCAATAAAATAACGTCTCGTGAACTACGTTTAGAAACACTTTCACCGGTGCATTTATTTTTAATGTGACAATGTGTAATTTGCTTTATAGTTCATATCAAAAAATATATAAACTTAGTAAAATGATTCAAATCACACCTATAATATGGCTTTACTATCATGTATGTTATTCATACGGTTAATCAGATATCGATTGGACAAATAATATAAATTATAAACATCCATAGTTTAATCAAGGGTTGAAAACATATTATGCTTTTTTACTTTGATAAATAAATTTTATATTTATTTAATTTTATGGTGCAATCATACAGCTAATAAATAAAACATAACAAATGCTCTAAACCTAAAATAATAATATAATAATATGTAATTTTAAATGCATCATGTGAAGACAATTTAAATGTTAACTTCATTATTTCATAAATACAAAATTATAGATAATATAATATAGAAAAAACCATTAGAACGTTCGAGATAACGGATGATTGAGTTGTCTTGTTATTTTAAGTATTATATCAAATAATTAATTTAGGAATCATATAAGTTTTTGTTGCATACTTAAATATATTATACGCTTTTTTCAGTTAATTATGTACATAAATATTAAAATGTTTATCTACTAAGTAGTAATGTAAATAATATTATATTATAATAAACTAGTGTATTTTTCAAACAGAAATATAAATGTTTAGTAGGTACCTCAAATATTATGTTCTAATATTTAAATACTTTATAATTTTCAAAATATATACACTTTGAATTAAATCGTTTTACATTTTGTTTTTCCATTTACTGTTGTTTATGATTAGCATTAATTTATGATGATTCACGAAAAAATCAGATAAAATTATGAACAATATTTTATTTTACATGCATTTACCTCTGTGATATATATTAATATGAATCTAAAATAAAAACAAAGATATCATTTTTGACTGAGAATATACTTTAAATGTTTCTAAAATTTAATAAAATATGAAACAAAGTTTCAAATTTATATTTATATTAAAATAGGACTATTGTTTATCCAATGTAATTATATTCATATGCCGATATTACATTCTTTTTTTAAGCTAAAACATAAAATATAAAACTATATTAAAAATAATTTATTGTTATCGCTATACAATAGTTTAATAATATGATTATATGTAGGTATGCACTTCTCAGTAATCTAATCAAGCCAATGATTGAAGAATTCATTATGTACTTTGTATATGGTATTTTGTAGTCCTGACATTTTAAAACAATAAACAATATTATACTTCATATAATCTGTTTACAAACTGGTTATTGATTATTACCTATTTATACTGAATGATTTCGTAAAAATATAGTTTTAATACATTCTTGTGTTATAATATTATAATTCTTTATTGTTCAAAATTGTATGCTTATTCAAATAAGACACTGATTAAATAAAATTATTGATACCTAGTGCAATTTACAATGAATATTTATATTATATTTAAATATAATTAAATGATTATATAAATTTATCTTCCAATGCAGTTGAAAATTATAAAATATAAAAAGACTAACTTGCATTCATATAATATAATGTATTGTATACAAATATATATTAACAAAAATACTCAAACGTGTCATACTATTAAAGTATATTTATTGATTAAAAGAAATTATTTTTAGAAATAATATAATAATATTTTTTGATCTGACACAATACCTACTCATTAAATTACATACCTACATGTTTCAATACTATGATATAATTCAAAACTAATTTACAAAATTTATAATTTATTTCAGATTATGTAATACAACATTTTTAATAAATATTAATATTTTACTCTTTTTGTATTATTATAACTTCTATTAATTTCTTCTTTAATGGTAATATAATGGTAAATATATAATGGAAATCTAAAGTCGTATACTAATGACACAAATTATTATACTCGTAGTTACGTTTATTTAAAATTTAAATTTAAATGATCGAAGCATATAATGTATGCATTATTTGTGTACTAAATACACATGTTTAACAATATATAGCATGAAAAAATATTGATATAAAAGTAAGTGACTAGATGCCAAATTAGATTTGAAAACTGTGCCAAAGTTACGTGTTCCTCTAAACGTTTAAAAAATATTTTAATACATTATACATTTACGCATTTATCTTCAAACATGTATGTGTTAAAGTAGTTTGTTAGATTTCTTGTTGTTAGAATGTCTTATTTAGGAAACCAGAGTCCAACTATGACACAAACAATTTGAAATAATACAATTACTTAAGATAATTGCTTGAAAGCCATTGCGTTATAAAATCAAAAAAAAAAAAAAAACATGGAACTATTCTCTTATCGCAATACATAATAACACTGTAAAACAGTTAAATATTACCTAAACATACATTATACGTTTTTCCTATGCTCATACAAGATTTAACGTTGATCCACTACTTTGTCACGTCCGCTAACAGTGAAGTAGATAACTTAAGTTACCAGTTCGTGACTCTTCATTTGAAACTTACTTCATCCATTTAAAAAGCCAAAAGTTATTATTTATGTGACTCCTTAAGTTTGAAATGTAACACTATGTATAGGCATTGATGGTGATTTATTATATTATGGTGAAAACGCTACGTACCAAAGAAATACCCATTACAAAAAGGTCAAAATATATTCTAATATTGTCTTCGGCCATCCATCTCTGTTGAAGAATAATTTTCTAAGCGTCCGAGTCAAAATATCAAGTGGCAACTGGCAATATATACCTACGTATTTAGTTTAAAATTCAAATATGTCAAAAAGGGAAAAAATCAAACTGAGTATTTAGTTAAATCCAAGTGACTTAGTCATAATAGTATACACAATATAAGTGGTCATTGGTCAGTGTTATTCCCGATAAAAAGTGAAATGTTAAAAACATACATTCATGATCTATATACTATATAAGTAAATAATAAAATTAAAAATGAATATATTTGTTGATAATGTATTTATTGTTTTATATAAATGAAATTAAAACTACTCGTATATATATAAAACTATTTGAACTTGTAGTAGCTACCATTATTAAGCATTAATATATAATATAATGTAAAATTAAAATACACATTTTATAGTTGATTACCAGTTTATAACAAACATTTTTATTCTGAGAGAATTTTTTTGTAGAATATCAATACGAATGTTGTATGCGATTTCCAAATATAATACATAAAACATATATGTATAGTTTAATATTTATATGTATTTTTAAATTGTAAAATTAAAGTAATTCAAAAAAAAAAAAAATGCTGGGTATGTAACTTTTATATTTTTTTATTAACTTATAAATCAAATATTAATGAGAAGGTTAAATAACGTATGGCTCTGAGTAGAACTCTATGAAAACCATGATTATAGATATGACTTCAAAAATGTTTGGCAATGCTTGTAGTCATTCTTTACATTTAGATAAACTATTGATCTCTTTTTGAATGAATTTCAGAGATATAAAGGCGTGACAAACTTTTTGATTATCACTTATTCTACCCGAAAAAGTATTAAGAGAAAATATAATTTTTTTTATTAAGACATAATATCATTGTAAGTCTAATGAAATACATTTTTCGTTTCGCCCACAATATAAAATGTACGATTATTGTAATATAATATAATATAATATATCGTATCATTGTAATCCAATAAATCATTAACTTTAATTGAATGTTAAAATTAGTTATTGATTCACGATAAATAATTAAATATAAAAATTTATTTTAATGTATTTAAAATTTAAAAATCTTCATATCTACAAAAACAAGAACCATATTTTTTTTAAAAAATATTCAATTAATTGTAAATTTTTGGAATTTCCACAGTGTAAGTTTTTTGCATATATATTTTGTTTATTATAATATACTATAATTTTTATCACATTATATGTTTTCAATAAATAAAATGATACAATTCATTTTATATAAAATGTACGTAATTCACTTTTTGTTTTTTTATATGTTCACAAATTTCCCAAAATTGATGGAAAGTTGTGCTATTTTAAAAAGTTAAATCACA
Source organism: Pentalonia nigronervosa (assembly GCA_014851325.1). Taxonomy (NCBI): domain Eukaryota; kingdom Metazoa; phylum Arthropoda; class Insecta; order Hemiptera; family Aphididae; genus Pentalonia; species Pentalonia nigronervosa. Next base: position 27,935 of record JACXSJ010000647.1, on the reverse strand, counting down.
TTCTGTTAAAAACGGTAATCATTCCAAAATTATATTTTAAAAAGATAACATTTTTTTATAATATTTAAAAATTGTAATCCCGAATGACCTCCAGCGGCATCTTTAAAGGTTGATTGAAAATTATTCTACTTACTTTTTATATTCAAACTTAATATTACAAACATATTGATATTTAGATAATATGTTGATCTTTATCCAAATATTTTGCAATTGATTGATTATAATTAGGGCTAGGAATGTAATGTTCTGAAAAAACCCCAAAAATGCACCGAAAAAAATACTTTTATGCTTTAAAAATTTAAAATAATGCATATATAAAATAACTATATTTTTTTATTTTCAACAAACTTTAAATCAAAACATTTTTTTTTTAGTTAAATTCAATAAAATCTTTACAGTAAGCACTGCATAGTTTTAAATCTTCTACGTGGACTTTTAATCTGAAAAAAATATTCTTATTTAAATTTCAGAAGTCACCTGGAATTTAGATTTATACTTGGTGCGGATCCATTAGAAAAGTATTGATTATGTGAAATCCTTATTAGTATACGTTACAAACACACTTATTAAAGCAAATATCTTAAAATAATTTTTTAAAAACTGGAATTTAGTATTAAATGTTTTAAAATCTCGAAAATTTAAAAGAAATATAAAAAATGACCTAAAAGTTAAAATTTGCCAAAAAATGTAAACAAATTCAAAATAAAAACTTTTCATTATGATTAAAAAATATATAAGATATTTATGTTTAAAACGAGTATCATTTATCTAGTTTCGGAAAACAATTCAATGTTCATCGAAATACCAACCTTAATTATAATAAATAGTTCATTTTCAGGAAAGTAAACATTTTTTTTTTTTTTTTTGGGGGGGGGGGAGAGCACACTTTCAGAATAATATTACAAATCAGTATCAGTTTATTTTGCCCATTATTAATTACCCTTAAATTTAAAAATATCGTGTATTTTAAAAACCTTAAATTAGTAAAAAAAAACAAAAAAATAGTCTATATTTTATTAATATTAGCAAATATTTGTGGGTTAATATATATTCAATTTGAATATCATTAACTCCTATCAGATATTATATTATTATGTATTTCGTATTACAGTGAAACTTCGGTATCTCGAAGTCGTAAGGGACAAAAAAAAAAAATTCGACATATCGAAACTTCGAGTTAGCGAGGGAATTTAAAACATAAATAAAATTTGAAATAAAAATGATCGGGACTGAAAAAAAATTCGACATACGGAAACTTCGAGATACCGGAGTTCGAGATACTGAGGTTTCGCTGTATTTAGTTTCTTATTGATTTGAAAATCGTTGTATCTAAGATTCAAAACTAACGAAATGAAATCTTAAACGTACAATCACGTTCATACGTTAAACTAATTAATATTTTTTAGATAAATATATTATAATAATTTAAACGTTAGTTAATAATTTTTGAAATTTATAATAATAGCTCCATTAAAGATGATTTGTGAAACAAAATTGCATATCTCCTCCTCCAAATGTGTCCATTGAAACAGCATTAACTTCATCTACTTGACTACAAGTACCATAAACTTAAATAATTCAAGTTATTCACTTTCATAAAATATACATTTCTGAGTCCTCCTCTTTGTGTTTCAGTTAACGATTAAAGTTTCAACTACCTCGACCATTTTAATTATTATACTAAATATAATTGAACATTATTTGTATCCACAAAAATAGAATAGATAATACTTCACGTTTTTACAACATATTTGTATGTAAAATATTAAACAAATTATCTATTATTGTTGTTTATAAATACAGACCATTTTTGTATCTTAAACTGCATAGTACTTAATATCACTAAATCAAGCATTATTTGTGTGAATAAATTAAGTTAGAGAATTTATAAAAGATTATCAGACAATGAATAATTGTGTTTATTTTAATTTAATTTAAACCAAAAGGTCTGATTTAAATCATATAAAATCAATATTTTGAATATAAATGAGTAATTAGTAAAAAAAAAAAAAATTAAAATAAATTTGCTTCAACTATTTCTTGACAATTTACTTTTTTGTGCATTTTAATGACAGTTATAACTATTTTAACATTAGATTATCGAATTCAATATTTGTATAACTATATACAAATCGTGTATCATAATATAAAATTAAAATAATGAATTTAACACTTTGTCCCATTGATAGTTAATTAATTTGACATATTAGTTGAATTCGTTTATTCGTTCAAAATACGATTTTACAAAATATTTCCATATTTTGTTTCAGAAAAAATAACTTGATTATACAATACAAATTAAATTACTAATCGTTTTTAACTGTAGATTATTCATAGATCAGTTTAAATAACAATTCAATTATAATAAAAAGGAGTTTTTTTTTTATTTTGAGTGCATGGTGACGTTTTACTATTCATGTAAGTCATACTATATAACAATTAAATGGTTACCGTGTGTGATTATAAATTATTCTAAAGTTACTTCTACGTAATAAATTGCTTAAAATACTGTATCATTATAATTTGTATACAATAATTAATTCGTAGTACCGAATAATCATTACTTTAAACATAACATGTAGTGGTAATTATGAACCATACACTTCAGATTGAAAAGTTACCAATAAAGCAACCAATTCATTGCAGTTTTCCATTATTTAAGATATTGTACAGAAAAGATTCAAAAAAAATCGTAAGACTCCCAATGCGATATTGAGAGATTCCTATATTATTCCCGTTATACACGCGATTTTTTCAAGGTTTTATTTCGTATAAAGTTGGCTTAAAATATTTTCCTAAGCTTTTTCGGTATTTATATACATAGTTACTTTTATTTTTACAAGAAAATCTAGAATCTCATAAGAAACACAATACTTTAATGATACACTGCACATAAAACTTGGCAATATAGTATACATGAAAGTAGCGAGCGTACTGACATAACGTAATTGAGTATAATTGTGTCGTTAATTTTGTAAACATCACATGCAATGAATTGGTAGGTACTACACACTAACATTATAATAAGCGTGCATTGTTATATTCTAATATAGTATGTTACACGTAAAAGAAATTATAATAAGCCATATTACAAAACTACATTTTAAAAGTCAACACTTTTTTTTTAAATACAGTTTATTTTTATTGCTTTCAAACAGATGGTTTTATTATAATACCGTACAACGCGTTATTTTTTTGTAAAATGATTTATTTAAAGTTTATTTTACAATACAAATATTACTTTGCATATTATGTATTATGTTTTTAAAATATTTAAGTTTTCTATTAAATAGTGAAAACAGATTTCCCAGGCAAAGCAAAAAATAATGTCTCTGAGAAATCATTTCATACATTTAATATAATTAAAATTATTTTTTTTTAACTACTATAGAGCAGTTTAAAGAAAAATGTTTATAGTGAATTATTAGTTTTTTTTTTACAACACGCATATTCAAAGAAAATACGTAGTGCCAAGTTGTCAAAAATCAGCTTCAATCGGGAGCGGTTACTTAGGTTTTATGAAAACTATTATTTATACGATTGTATAGAATCACGCACATAGAAGATAAAACAAAAATGAAATTTCTTAAAAAAAATCAAAACTAATTATATATATATATATATGAATATAATAAAAATAGATATTTTTAGTTTCTTATGCATTTATAATCCATATGCAATTTACACGATTTAATCAAAATATCAGCGAATACTTTTAACAGATAATTGACAAATGAAAATTTAACGAAATAAATTGGATTTAAATAACTAGGTAGTGGGAGATAATGCAGATATTAAATCTACTCTAAATTGTTGCCTCTTTGAACAACAGTTCGTGATCAACGGAGTGAACGTTATAAGTGTTCGGTCCGTAGGAACCGACTTTGAAGTCGATAAATTGTTTTTAAATGCTCAAAGAGAAGAAAAAAATAATTAAAACCGGAAATTTAAATGGAACAAAATGCCATGCCTGCATCATTCTATTATGACGTGGTTTTCTACTCGTTAATTATAAAAATAATGATATTTATGTTTATTAAACACACATACGCGCACGGGTGTATGTGTGTGTGTGTGTGTGTGTATTACGTATATTCCGCGCACTCGAAGAACACACGTACATTATTATAATCTTTACAATCAAGAATCACCTAACGGCTCATTCGCTTATTGTACCATTCGTTATAATACAAATACCATAATATAAAGACTGTTTAACTACAACTGTTACAATACAAGCTAGCGTTAAAAAACCTTCAGTGACGACAGTAAAAAACATACACGTCTTATCACTACATGTATGATAAATATTAGAAATGATAAAATAAATTTATATAAATTTAAAAAATATCTAAATTATTCTAAATCTGATTTTATGAGACGGTTGGGGTCTGAGAATGTGGTTTGTAATCATATTGTAGTATTAGCACTATAAGTGGTATACATCAAACACATATTATCATTATTATTATTGATTTAAATATTATATATTATTTTTTTTAAATATTATTATTATAATATTATATACGTACGACTGAAGAGCGACTGAACGCAGCCCATAATTTTGCGTATGTGTTCCGTCTTGGGGCCGTTTACAAATCTTTTTCAGCTGGTTAAAGTGCCACGGCTCTCGTGCGTCTCCTGTACTCTGCAGTAATACTTCGCTACAGTCTTGCCTATTATTTATTGTTATTATTTTATTTACAACTACTTTGTGTCAGTGAATATTGGACCACGTACCGACTCATGGCGCGAGAAAACGTTTTTTTCCGGAATCGTGTTGAGGGTACGGGGCGGAATGGACGGAGAAAATTATCGAGGAAAACAAAATAATATAACGTTTATGTTTTGGCGACGGATCGGGTAGACAGAGACGTTATTGGTGGTGGACTGGGTCAGACGTAATTGTTTTTGTGCCGGAAAATAGCGCGGGAAACTCGCAGTGTTTTGAAAACGCCGAACGCGGTGCGCCCTGCGCGGGAAACGACTACCGTCGGAGCGGTGGCTGTAAAGCTGGCGCGCGCGAAAACGAAAAAAAAAAATAGAACGGCGGCCACGTCGTCGGACGAAAGCGTAGTCTGTGCGATGACGGCGGCGGCGGCGGCTGACAACCGCAACGGCGGCGGCTCACGGTTTGGCACCGGCGGCGGCGGCGGTCGGCTACGTCTCCGACCGCGCTTTCGGAGATCGGGCGTGCGTCTATCTGGCCACGATTCACGGCGTGGACAAATTGAATCCAAACGACGAGGACGACTACCGTGCGATATAACAACCGAAAATAAATTTAAATGGATTGCTATCGAATTAAAATAATCGAAAAATTACCACTGACGGCGAGGTTTGGAGACGTGTTGAAGTCGGGACGACGATCGAGAAGAATACCGCAGAGACACAGCGACGCGACAGTGGCAGTGGACACGTTCGATCCGGAGAGCGGTGGCTGCGGTATAGATGATGGTAACGCACAAACGCAAAAACGCTCACACACTCGCGCCCGCGCGGCGAAAACCGCGATCACGCCACCGCCACCGCCGAAAACGGCTATACGACGCCGACGCCGACGCGCCCGCACCAAACGGCCACCCCAACAAGTGGCCGCCGCCGGCGCTCAGGAGACCGCCTCTTCCCCAAATCCAGCGGCCGGTCATCCGCCGCCGTCGCAGATCGTGTACATGTGTTCTCCCCCTCCCACCAGTCACCCTCTTTACATTAGTTGTAAGTTGGACATGGCTGTTCCCACCCCCTTTCCCATCAAAGGGTTTTCGATGTTCGTGCTCAAAGACCATCGTCCACGACTACGACGAACCGACCCGTGATTTACGCTATCAATTTCGGATGATTTTTCAATCGAGCAGACCAAACGATTAATCGGGTAAGGTCGAATCGCATACGAATTGTCTTATTGTTGTCGAATTTCGCTCAACACAGATAAATTTAATCGTTGAACTCTGAGCACTCGGGCTGAAAAAATGTAATGTCCGAACCGCACTACCGAAAACAACCCCTGAAGTGTGTAGTTTCAGTAAAACGCCACTTGACATCTCACTTATTTATTATTAAATAGTTCTTTATATAAATATGTGTAATTCTCAATTTTCATACTAAGAAATGGTGAAAGTATAATATTATGAGGTAACTGCTATGGTGTACAGTTGTAGTCACTGTCGAATGTATCTCGACATTCAGTAAGATGCTGTAATGTATATGTTAAGTATGAGTTCAATGATAAATCATTGCTAATTAAAAAAATATTCTGAGCGATAACAATTTGTCAGACAATATATTACTATAAGTATATTTTGCATTGCTATTAAAGTATTTTTTTTACCATTAGTAATATGGTAAGTTTGATAAATGTTCAACAAAACCATTACATTCTTTAATATTTAATTATCATAATAGTATATAATATGTATTTATATTGTATTATTGTTATTACTATATTAGCTGTTGAGTCAATAACGACTTACCGTAAAACGGTGTGAATAGATTCGTCGTATAAATTACAATATCATAACATTAATCTAAACGTTTTACAAATATCATTGTGCAGGGATTTTATAAAATATAATATACGTAAAAGTTTCAAGTCCCAATAAATATTATTTTTAAATAAAAGTCAAATAAGAAGATACAATTTGCGTAAAAATTACAGTTTTTCTCAATTAAAAAGAAAAATTCTGAATTTATTTTATTTTTGACCCCTTTAAAAGTATAAATTTAATTTCCCTTTCTACCAGAAAAGATATTAAAGTTCAAAATATAAGTATTTTTACTATTTTAAAAAGTAATAACAGAAAAAAAAAACAAAAATCACATAATTGTAAAATTAATACATTCATCACTTTAATCAAAGTTAAAAATTAAATCAGTTTAGTTTAAACAATTTATAAATATATTGATGACATAATAATAATCACACGGAGACGAAAGAAATTGCACTAAGACATTATATACTCATAGGTCGTAAACAATATACTTATACATGGTATACACAAATTTGTATTTTTTATTATAGGTATTGCATATAAATATTGTTGTACAAAATACAAGCTTATATGTCGTCGATAATCGCGAGCTCTCCTCCACATTTTACGTTTATTTCTAGATTAGTTACATCATGTAATACTCTTAATCGATTGATACACACATGATGCGATAAATTGTCAACTAAAATTAATATTTATGAGTACTACGGTGTGATCGGTTTGAGTCCAAAAAATACAAACATTTCCTTTTTCAAACCTGAGTGGAATTTCAACTTTTTGGTGTAATGAAGCAGTTCGACCACACCCGATTAATCGACAAGATACAACCCCTCGCCAAGTCGAGTATGGTATCAGAAGAATTTAAAAAAAAAACATCCGACTCGTACGCATTTTGCGGTTTTGGCTGTGCCCGTGGTTGTTGACGATAAATGTCATAGCCGATAGGTACTGTCATTATCCGTTCGCAAATACTTTATTATGTTATGAGGTAAGTATGATTTTCTTAATTAATATTACACATGTTTGCGATAATGATAATACACATAACAAGAAATATATACAAATAAAAAAATGGCATGATTATTATACCAACAACAACGTTGGGAAAAATTGTTAAGTACAACTGTCGTTGATCACAATGAAAACGTTATTATCTTTGCGTCTAGTCATTTTTAAAAAATAATTTTTATTTGTATATTATTTTGTGCATTGCGATATGATAATCGTGATGAGTTCCGACTACGCGTTGCTGTGTAAAATGGTACAAAATCTCTGCAACATAATATTCAATAATATTCTATTCTTTGTGATCTTAAAGTTCACCGCAGCGACGCTATACTTATAATTATTAATGAAATTGTTTAGATTGCTAAAAAATGAATTAAGCAAGTTATTTGTATTATTAATCTTTAATTAAAAATAATTTTGATAAATTTTTATTTTTTCCAACTTTTGACATACATACTATATATATGAGTACCGTATGATATGTGTAATTTTCAACTTTGCACCTTCTAATACCCCACAAACGAAAATCCTATATATAAATATATGACTATGACTGTACAATACATACATTTTTTATAAATGTACTAATACATATTAATTACATAATAACTGTAATACACCATAAATAATCATATTTATTTTTTGAGCTATGTTTTGGTATTCTATAATTCTATATAAATATTATAAATATTATAATATTAGTACTAATTTTCTTGGTTTTCTCGATAACTCGTTCAAAACTTCTTATGTATCATCATGTCCAATTCTTTATATCTTAGTTCATACTTATAACTATAATATTACATCAAGAAATCTATTAAGATGATTAAGAATAAACATTTTTAATATATATTATGTATTATTTATATTAAATTCTGTCTTATTTACAATTTAAATATTTTTAATTTTATACTACAAAATTAAAATCCGTTCCCTAATGATGTATACAATTGTATCTACATTGTGCTTACAACACAGATATATATATATATATATACACATATATATTTATATGTTGCTTATACCAACCATATTAATTATTCATTGTTTCAATTATTGTTTAGAATTTGATATTTATATTGTTAAGTATTTTATTATTTAGGTAGGTAATAATACATTTATAAAAAAAAACCTTTAAATTATGTTAGTAGTTTTAAACGTTTGTAAATATATTTGTATACTTTCCTTATATAAGTGTAGGAGGGGTTAGATATTTAACGAATGATATTCATTTATTTTTCTTCATAAATATATTATTTATTTTTAGTTCATAATTATTAAATTCAATTGTGGTTTTTTTCCAAAGATAAAAAATAACATACCTATGTATACTGATAAATAAAATTTGCATAAGCATGTTAAAATGTGAAATTACCTACATTAAGTTTTACTTTAATATTTATTTGCACTTCGTGTACTTTCTATGTATTATGGTTTTAAGATATAACTTTATATTTTTTTCATGACTATAATATATACATCTATTTTTATAAAACAAAATATAAATATAGACATTTGGATTGAAAAATATTTCTAGGAAAGCGACTTGCTATTCACATTACTAAATCTAGTTTAGCCAGTTACATACAAATGAAGTATTATAAAATACGGTTATTAAACATTTGTAATCAAAATCATGTCTTTACTTTTTATTATTGATAACTTTTAAATTGTGTATGCGTTTATAATCAAGGCTTGACACTCAAATAAACGATTCGGGTTTTTAATACTGCATATATTCAATATCTAAACACATGAATATAAAATTTAAACAAACGTTAGGGTAATAAGAATGTTAGGGTATAACTCAAGGTTTGAAATCGATTTGAAACGTCAATCAAAATCGTTGAAGATTCTAAACGACATATATTATTGTTCATACGTAAATAATAAGAAATAACTATTATTTAATTTTCTATTAGGCTCGTTAGGCTCATTTCACTGCCGCACGTAACAATGAATATGGAAAGCGCAAACGATGATAGTTTTCTTGTAGTTAGAAAACAAAATTTTAATTTTAAAAATTTAAAATTTATATATTAAATAAAAAAAAATAAAATTATGTTTATAATCTATAATTGAAAATCATAATATTATTAAATCAAATTTTAATTTAAATCAGAAAAAATAAATACTAATAAGTGAAATTGAAATTAAAATCGAAAATTTTAAATTTGATTTTAAACCCTGATATAATTCAGAAAAAAACTTGATTTGAAAACTATGTACCTATATACAATATATTATATTGTATTTAGTTGTACTAGTTGTTTAGATTATAAGATATTTCGTTTAATAATATTTCAATTCAATATAACTAATATACGATACTACTGAATGAATGAATAAAATAAACAAAACATTAAAATATTCTGAACTACAATATCCAAAGGATACAAATAACAGTGTTTCTAATACCAATCCATAAAAAGAAAATTAAAATTAAAAAAATCAGTTGCGATACTATTATATAATATATTTTGTTTTTTTATTTATTTTAATTATCTTATAGTTTTATATTTCTACATAATATCTTAAAAAACGATTTTGTATCAAATCATCTTAATAATATTATTAAGCATACATCTCTTCCGTTTAATTTAACCTTATACTCGCAGTATAAGACTTATTTTGTTTTATTAGCCGCGGCTTTATAACACTACAGACATTAGATAAAAAACAAATAAACTGTATTTAATTATTTTTTTTAAATACTTAAAGTATTTAAAAATAAATGATTAAATAAATAATTTAAATGATTTTAAAAATCATTTAAACATTTCTTTCAACTGAATATTACATACCAGTGGTGGCTCGTGGGGTTCATTGAAGGTAGGGCACAAATATTTCCTTCTTTTCCCACTATGACAACTTTGAACTTGTCGTCAATTCTTGTTGATTTTTTAAACAAAATAAAATAAATTTTATGATACCTTTGATAACAATACCAAAAGTATTATATTTAAATTTAGCATTGGCCTACCTTCTTCTTTTATTTCAATCTTTTTCTCAAGTGGTAAACTTGAAAAGTTGATACTTAGTAAATGCTCGACCGTAACATATGTACTCATGATGAAAAATAATAAAAATATTTAATAAATTAGGTATTAATCACTATATACTATGCCACCAAACACTAAATAGTAAAAATACTTATTTTATAAACTTATAAAAAAGCGCACCGACAAATTATAGTACAAAAGTACAAAACGTTTAATAAAATAAACAATGAACACTGAACAGAATGATTAGAATGAACAAATAATGATTAATTATTATCATGTTTTCAAAATATAAATTTTGTTCCACGGAAGACGGTCGACAATAACAATACGAAGGCGATAAGACCGACAAAATTTTGTAAATCGTAATAAAAAAGAATTCGGGCACAATCCCATTGTGCCCGGCAATGCTGTATTAATTCGTGTTAAAAAGTGGGGGAAATCTAGTACTGTTGATCGGGTCATCGGGGCATAACTTCGTTGTGCCCGCCGCCCAATGCGTATAATATAGTATGCACGTATCGCTCTTACAGAGCACCCGTATTTGATAAAAAAAATTTTTCGATAATATTCGATAATATACCAACTACCAAGTACCAACTATATTTGGATGATATATTTAGATGGAAGAAATGCCTATTCAATTTTAACTTTAATAATTTAATATAAATTTTTCTTCTATTTTTTCAATTTTTTAGGTGGGGCACGTGCCCGTGTGTCCTATAGCACAAGCCGCCACTGTTATACACATAAAAAGAACTCGAGCATCCTTGAAATACGATAAATACGAATATTATTCCATATAAAAAACATACTTGTTTAGATATCTTAATTAAGAATAATACTTTTAGGATATTCAAATAAGATTAAATGAATATGGTATTTGCAATAAACACATAGCTGTCTACTACCAATTAATGGTTATTGAGCAATGTGAATCGTACTCTATACGTAAGCTGTGTGATAAAACAAATTATCAATAACACCTACACTCATAGAATCCAGACAAACTGAAGATACCAGAAAAGAAAATTCTGTTATTGCTATTAGGCGTTGCGACAAAATAAGACGTACAATTAATATAATATACGCGTAATTAAAATTAACAAATTAAATGTGTGTACGTTGTTTATTTGAATATTTTTGTATAATTGAAAAATAATGTAACTAAAAAAAAAATAATAATAATTAGTGTAAAATTTAAATAATTATCAGTAATTGGTCTATTTGCGAAGAAATATTTGAGTATGAACAAAAGACAATTATTATAATTTGATAAACACTTTTTGATTGAGTTTAAAAATTTAACATTTTATGTAAAAATGAAAAAGGAAAATACTTAAATTTTAAATTACGATTGGCTTACAAAGTTTGAGTTTATGAAATGATCCTCCTGATTAAAATAATTAAACATTATAAAATCACATTTAATTTATAATAATATAATGCAGCAAAATAGAATCCCATTTTTAGTTGTTGTTAAATCAATAGCACTAATGGGGTGCATAGTCCTAGCATCACCTTTTTTTGTACTATACTAAGGTTGTAATTTGTTTTTGGTTGGTTGTTTATAGTTACACTTTGCAGAAAAAAAACGTATTAAACAACGACATTATTTTTATACTTTGTGCATCAGTCTAACTATATCACTATATCACTGTAACTATATACGTAGGTTTATATTTCCAATAATTAAAAATATATTAAAAAATTTTCTAATGATGCGTCTAATTAATACAATTAAATAACAAGCTGAGTATCAGATAGTGTTATAATAGTATAGACAAATTTACGTTAAACATTTGTATACTATAATTAACAAGACGAGTTTAGTTTGTTACCTACTATGCATAAAAACTAATACAATATGATATTTAAATGAATAATACGTTGAATTCGTATAAGAATATATTTAAGTATTATTTCGTTTCTCATATGAATATAGTTGTTTTAAGGATTTTATGATATTAACTATTTATTCTTAGTGTATCTATAATAAACAACAGAAAAAATATGCACTTTTACACTGTTTTCTGATTATAACACTTTAACATTGTTTTTAATTTGAATATGCCTTATACAACAACACGAAATATATTTGTGCCATTTTATTAATTTTATTCATGATAATATTCAATTTAATTAAATTTTCATTCAAACACATTTAATTTTAATTCAAAAAAAAGTAGTTTACAATTTTAATTGTAATATTTTAGCTTGTATTATTTTGAAGACATATAATATGTATTTAAAGTTAAAAATATGAAATATTTGAAAAAATAAACATTTAAATATTTTTTCACAAAAATGTGAAACATTGCACGTTTTAATACAAGTATTAATGACAGTTAATTAGTTATGATACAGCCCACGAGTTTTTGGTATAATTATTAATATAAATTTAATGAGTACCATAGATAACATAATATTACTTTATTAGAGTCTTGTTTTCAATAATTTATTGTGAAATTTGTTTTTTCCCAGAATATGGCCTATTGTTGACTATACATCAGCTATTATTATTGTGACGATAAAATTTGAGTACCTATAATATGTATTACACTATTATTGATGGTTAATACTTTATTATTCTAATCGTAATCGTAACGTTATAACTTAGGTTTAGTTATAACAAAAATATATACATAGTTTGTTATCATAAATTTCAAAATTTAAAAAACATTTTGAATATATTTTTAAATATATGATATATAAAAAAAACCATCATTAATGAGTTGTTAGTGATTTTTTTTCCCAATAATATAAAACTATGAAGGTAATGACCAATGACAAATATACGTAAAAATAAACTTATTAAAAATAATATTTATATTAAAATACTGAAATATTACACAATTTTAAATTTTATGATATTTTAAAATACTACCTGTATGTATTTAATATATTTTTGTTAAGATAATAAATTACTTAATTTAGAATATATACACTCTTTTAAAGGTTTTAAGATAAATTAATTACATATTTTTTTATACAAAAGTTACGTTATTCTAATTTAGAAAAACTTTGATGCAATTGGTTAAGCATCATAAATCCACTTAGTGTAAATTGTATATTTTTCCAATATTAATTTAGTCCGAGAACAGTAAGTTTATCCTCTGTAACATTTTATCCGATCATTACGTTGTCTTTATTTAAGTTAATTAGCACTGTGACAAAGCTGTTAGATTGGCTGTCCAGCACCACACCACACATAAACAATACGGTCTGCCCTTAAGATTAAAAATCAACATTAAATTTGAATATCGTCACAAAAGTTCCACGTAGCTCATATTTTATTAGTAATATGTGCAAAATAAATTTACTATGTAGGTATCTAAATTGTATTTAATAAAATAAATAATAATAATTTATTATGCATCATCATACATTATTATTATTAATGTTTGATATATTTTATTATAATATATTAAACATAATAAGTAATTTTGTTTTAAATCATTTGTAGATAAACAGCACTCGTCCGTTTTCATTTCCCTTTGATTTATAATAATATACTTATTCATATAATGCATATAATGTTTTTACAGTGTAATTATAACATACAAATTTTAACAGTAAATGATACCATTGAATGTAAATTATGTTTAAACCTTTAGGATACTTTGTTTTTATATAAAGATAATTTACTAATTTATAACAATCCGCTGTTCCTTAGGATTCGCATCATCGCCATAAGCATTTTGTTCACTTTTACTTAAGTAGGCAGTTGCATTGATCTGTTTTACCCTAAATTACGATAAAATGTTCTTGCACCTTACGGAATTTCTTCGGTATTTATAATTCCACGAAAGATTTTTCATTTTAAATATCATTTATAACTACTATTGTAATAAAACGTTGGGTGGAAATGATTATGATATTTCAGCTTAAAGTTTCAATTTTAAAATATTTATATTTTACATTCATAAATAACAATACTTTTAAAAATATTGTATATTCGTATATTTGTAAAAAAGGTTAAAAATTACTTTTTGAATGTCGTATTTTTTTTATACTGTTAAGATAAATACAGTGAACATTTCATGAATATTTGTGATTTATATAATAATATTTTATATAATCAATTTATTGGAATAGTGTTTAATGAATCTATTTTCGATTCTTATTTTTGTTTCCTTTTTGACAAAAATTAAATTTTAAAACAAGAATAATGATATTTTAAACACTAGTCACATTCGACAAATTATAAATTTACGTTTTTACTTACTCATTGTTTGGCAAACTTCAAACTTGATGTCATAATATATTCTTTCACTGCGAGTATATAATACTGGCTTAAAGTACCTACGAAACATTAACTCAATAATGACATGATCGTGATGTATTCGACTGCCTATCATCGTCACACGGAATCGATTTACCTAATCGAATTGATTTCGGCGGCAACGTGACAATTTAAAACCGAGTGCATTAGCTGTATCGACATACGTATACCGTATCCTTACTTAACTTGCACGTATTAGTAACTCTATATTCTATGGATACACTAATGTCATTAGATAATAAAATCATCAAATTTATAACCATAATAGCGACATAGAGTAGATGAAAAATGTTGCTGGGTGCTATGTATATAACATAATATAAGCAGTGTCTGTAAATTAGTTTCGTGGTTAATGTTAAAATAATAGTGATTATGAAGTCGAATTCAACATCTGGTCTAATAGATAAAATTACGATGCCAGTTGTTAAATAATATCTGTGTTGTTAAGCTCTAGTAATATGTGTTAGTAATAGTATAAAATATGTCGCATTTAGGAATGGCCAGAGTAACGATGAATATCAATATTTAATATTATTTGAAATCGGGAATACATTGCACAAACGAATAAATTGTATGTCAAATTATTTCTAATGTTGAAAATGTTTATAAATTTTAATATTATATAAAAACGTTGTACAAACCAAAAAACCGGAGGTGATTTAGGAATTACATTTATATAGTATTGAGAATTAAATAACTTATTACGTTGATGTTAATTATTTTATTTGATATAAGTATTTGCTAATTGCATAAAATTTAGACTAAAAATATATAAGTAGGTAGGTATAAACAATGTTTGCCAATAGACGAATAAAATGTGAGATATGTTTTGTTCTCAAAAAGTAAAATAAAAAATGAAAAGCATTTACAATAGTATAATAACAATATAATGCTAACAAAAATATTTTTATTATCTTGAATTTAAAATTATTTACACATTTAAGTTTATTCTTGCTTTACATTATTAATATAATAAGCGTAAAAAAGAACTTTATTGAATTTGAGCTTATTTATTATTATTCTTTACTTGAGACTATTTAATCATTTCAGAAAATGTACGATACTTTTAATATACGGAGACTTCAATAAAATAAAATAAAGGTCAACACAATACAGCACGACAAGGAGTTATTTAATAAAAACTTACAAACACATGATGATATGCAAACAAGTATTACAATATGTTGTTTAAATGAATACAGTAATTAGGTTTCATAAAATAATGCAAAAGGAAACACTGTTGCACAATTTGCTTAACTTTCATTTACTGGTAGACAATGATAATCGTATTCTAGACACGTTTTATATGTTTAAATATAGTTTCAAAAGGATATTGAAGATCAAAAGAGAGACAGAAAGAGAGAATAAAAGATTATTTTCCCTACATAAAATGTAATTAAAAACTGATCAGTGAAATATGTATTTATGTTCACAACACATAATATATTGATGAAATTAATTCATAATTTCAATTTAAATAAAAAGCTCGGCAAGTGACTACAGTATATGTCAAGTAGATCAATTTCGTGGATGTGTTAAACAGGAATTCAATGATCTAATTCAATGTATACAAAAATGATTCAGAATAAATATGGTCTGTCAGCCTTCATAACTAAGTGTATTTTATGATATTATTGCTATTAAAATATTTCATTTTACTATTAATAATACAGTGAGTTGAATTCATTTATGCAGAAAATGCATTTAAAAATTTAATTGAGTATATAAAATATAATACTTTACTTTAAAAGTTTCAAGCACCTAAGAAAATATTTTTAAATATTTAATTTCATCTAAATTTGAACTTAAAATGTCTATAAAAAATTATTTATTTCATATATTTTTTTTTTGATTTTTTGATTACATTTTTAAATAATTACGAAAAACCTTGTTTTCAATTTTCAATCCTTAACTATAAAAACTGAGCATTTTATATATTTTTAACTACAAAAAATTTGCAAATGTTTAATGATAAATTTTAGTTAACACTTGAAGTTTAAATGCTTATAAAAAAAATGTGCATATGCAATTTTATGTATTTTTTTTTTTTTTTTTTTTTTTTGATGAAATTTCACCCAACAAAATTTTTTTATATTGATATTTAAAAAAAAAAAATTGAAAAAACCGAAAATGTCTTAGCACTACAATTAGCTTAAAAATTGTCGAAATATTTTAAAATTTTTTTGGTGTATAGAAAATGATAAATTAAACATTTTGTGAAATTTTCAAATGTTTACGGTTATTCCTTTTTAATTACATCAAAATAAGAAAATTGTTTCCGGAGATAACGTTGAATATCCAATGTCTAATTTAAAACGCTCATAAAAAATTAGTTTGAATTTTCAATAAATTTTTTCGTTTTTAGAAAGATAAAAAAAACTTATAGAAAAATTTGTTTTTAATTTTTAATCTTAGATTTAAATAGAAATTTTTTTATAAATTTTCTAATTAAAATAACTATAAATTTTTGAGATTTTTATGTAGTTTATCGAAATTTTAACTTTAGACGCTTTTAAAAAACTTTTGGAGACTTACGCTCAATTTTTTTTTTTAATTATCACTTACAGCAAGTTAAGTTATGATTAATTTTGTATACGTTTTCATGTTTTTTGACTGACTGGAAAAATTAAAAAAAAAAAAAAACAAAACAAAAACCCCAACAATTTATTATAGTTATAAATAGTTCAAAAAAAGTACAAGACATTTTGAAAATGTTATGATGATTAGAAAATGCTTATATAAGCATTTGGTGAAAATTTCGTGTATTTATGGTCATTATTTCTTTTGTTACATCAAAAATAAAAATAAATTCTGTCATAAATTTGATTTACGAAAAAATTCTTGTTTTTCCTTAAATTTTTTTTTGTCTTTCCCGATGAGTTTAAAAACTATTGGGAATTTCGTACTTTTGACACTCCAAATTATTAACTAGATTCACATTCCTCTCAGAAAAGATGCTGATGAAGAAAATTAGAGCATTTTTACTGTCCTAAAATGTGATGACAGACATAAAAAAACACACACACAACATTGTAAAATCAATACATTCATTGTTACAATTAAAATTTAAAACAAAAAGTCGTAGAAAGTAAATAAGAGATTTTTGTTTTTAAATAGTCGAAAGTTATAAACTAATTATAAAAAACTATTTCTTCCAAAGATAGTAAAACAAATTAATTAAATTTCATATTATATAAGAGAAAGCAGTTTCATATGAACCAACATAATAGCATGTATATATTTTTTAAGTATATTTCTGTGGTGCAACTCACCATATTATCTTTATCTTTAAATATTTTTTAGAGTGATTAAAAAAATACGGTTACGAATAAATGACTTTGGAATTTAAAACTTTATAAAAAAAAATAAATATTTAAAACATTTTGTATTCATTTGTTTATAATTATGTAGTCGTATGTTGGGCTACTGAGAAAACTGTACCCTCATAAACTTTCTAACTAAAATATATTTTTTTTTTTCATTTTTGTCGAGCTATAAAATAAAAAAAAAATAATTATTATAGTGTAAAATACTTTTTAATTGTAAATCTAAAATTAAAATATACCGGAGATGCGAAAGGTTCAGAAATCATTTATATGCTTGAATTGATTGAAAATAACTGTTTTTGAACTCCACGAACTCGCATACAATGGAAACAGACACGTGCTGTTCAAGAAATTTCACACGTTTAATAAAGTGCATGTTATGATGGGTTCAAAAATGTTTTGTATAGCTTTTATAGAATAAAATTATACTTAAAAAAACTCTTGAACTCATTAAGTTAATACTCAATGGTTTCACGCATTGTTTTCTATCACGAACTTAAGTTCTTCCCACATTTAAATGTAAAATGTAAGCTAAATAAATTATCTCAAAACAAAAATATATTCATATCTATTTTCCGATATTATATCAATACTATGTTTAAAAAGAAAGTTTAAAAAAAAAATTGTAAAAAATACTCATTTATCCATATATTTTTCAAGCGTTTAAACACTTATTATTTTATCAGTTAATATTGTAAGACTAATATAAAATATATTGTACATATTTAGCATCAATCATTTTATGATTTGTAAAAGACATTTATAGAAAAGGTTGAGATGGAAAAATATTTTGTGTTTTATCAACGTTATTCAATTATAATTTAATTTATTTGAATTCGAAGAAAACAAAACAGTTGAATTTAAATATCTTGTCGCAAATACTGTCACGCTTAGACGAATAATTATGCGTTTAATCTTAAATGTTAAACGAAAAACTTTTGAAATTATTTTAATACCATTTCATATATAATCAATTTAATTATAAAATAACTAAAGCACAAACATTAAGATGAAAAATCGATAAACTTTTCGAAGTAAATACCTTACATTCAGTTAACACTATTTAATAAACCATAATTCAATTTTCTGTATTTTTGGACAATGTATCATATTTTAAATAATAACTACATTAAATGTATTTTGCTCTTAATAAGTTTCAAATATTTTTTTTTAGAACCATAATATTTTACTGGTAAAAATGTTCTACACTATGACATTAGAAGGAAACGGCATAAAAAAGTATTTTAGTTACGGACGGACATTTTTATTTCTCCATTTCGGACAAATTGCTTCTCATTAATATGGAATATAAATTAACCAGTTATTAATTATTTTTTATTAAACCCCACACGAGAGACTCATTAGGGCCCAATATTTATTTTTAAGAATGAAATCAAATAAATAAATACAAAATTATAGTTATCATACATGAAGTTATTATTATAATGCAAATAATTGTAATGCGTAAGTGTATAATATTGAGTATAGTTGATTATCCAAACTCGTTAAGAAAACATATTCTTTGCATCTATATTATATTTTTAACATTACATTTTATGGTGCCTCTTTTAATACATATATATATATAATAGAATTAACTAAATATGTTACATAGTTTATTGTGTGATGATGTTGATCTAATGCAGTTATTAATTTGTTGCTTTATGTGTCGAGAACTTTTCTTTTGCTTTATGACAGCTTAAGTATAATTGTTTTTGTATATAAGGAACAAAATATGGCTCAACAAGTATTTTTATTTGTTTTAAATTTTCCAAAAATAGAATAAGAATATATTATATACTAGTATACCACAATAAAATATCAGGTAAAACCATTTAATAATTGTATTACATTTTTTTATTTGCAAAAAAATACTTATACATTTATACATAGAAAAAATTGTATTAGAAATTAAAATTAAATATCATTATTTATTAAATTTTTTAACCAGAATTAGTTTATTTTGTATCTTAATTTAAATACTAACTGTAGTCTATAGTATATAATATGGCTTTAAATATATTTTACCATGTTTTTAACTTCCTCTTCAGTTTTCAATGAATATTATATTTTCTAATGATTTCAAAATTTAAAATGCAAACTGTTTCAATAGACTCTTAAACATGCCAAAGTACGTTAAACATGATTATATAGATATAGTAAACAAAATTAAATGTTTTTATTTATATTTTTAAATCGTTGAAGTGATTATTTGCTGGTGGTGATCTAAAATTATATGTATATAGTGGGGATTAGTCGTCATCGGTAGAGGATTTGTTGAATAAAAACACATGTTTATATTCTCCTGGAGGCATTATTGTTTTCATTGATTTTGTATTAAGGAAATATATTTATCGGACAATAATCACTAACACCCGTCTACTGAGAATTCGCGATGCATAAATATAATTATTACAATTGAATTATGATTATTATTATTATGTATAACATATAGGACATGTAGGTATATATTAATATATAAAAACTTAAAACAATAAAATTAAGTGAATATCACGGGTCAAGTGAAGTTTTCCAAACGATTTTTACCACATAGATTTATTTTTGTTTTATTATTTTGTGCTTTGATCCATTAATTTTTTATAGTTTCGCATCAACTAAATATCCGCGGACACTAGTTGTGCACACAATGATACTCGCGCGCTGTATGTAATTGTATAATTGTGCCGCCCTACCAACCACGACTGCCAGTCCTCGGGGATTCAAATATTTTGTAGAATCACGAGGGTCGATCGGAGGGAACAGCCTGAAAAAAAAGGAGCACACAGTGTCGTAATTTATATTTTACATACAATATGCACTTTCACTTACGAATTCGTCGAGGGGGGGGGGGTAGTTTTTGTAGTGATAGTGGTAGAGGCCCAGCGATTTTTTAATTACACATGAATCGGTCGTTGTGTCGCGCCGCGCTGAACGGCCGATCGATAAATCACGAGCATTCTACACCGTCTCCGACAAAGTATTTAACGATGCACGTGCATTACCTATGACTTACTGATAAATTTTGCACGGTTGTTATTAAAGTCGATTGCAATTATTTTGTATTACGAGACAAGCAACGTCCAAGTAAATGTAAACGCTATGTAAACCTTGTAAACACGAGACGACAAATCGATGACTGCAATAGCGCCTAATTTCTGTCCAAAACCTGGCAACATCGTTGTCGACTGACTGGTCACTGCTATTGTAGATGTTTCACACCAAAAACTACATTGCCTATGTTGTGCACATTAATTGTACATAGTTTTGTAAATCTTAGTGATAGCATTATATAATTTGTATGCGACACAGCGTCAATAGTATGATATTCTAAATTAAAAATATAATCAATAAAGATATATTATATCTTACAAAATAAAACTTTATAAAATGGGTAATAAAAAAAAAACTATAAAATAAATTATATTTAACATATTAACTAAATAGTATAATCGTTTTTCAAAAAAAAAAAAAATTACAATAACAGTTAAGTAACTGAACGTTCATATTATATTTAAATGATTTAAGACTGATTGCTTAAAAATAGTTTATGCAGTGGTAATTTCACCATAAATTATAATAAATATTTGGAATTCGATGATTACTGTCATTATTTTCCTTTTTTTGTAGATTGTGTCAAAAAATGAAATCTGTATTTTTGTTCTTTTTTCAATGATAAGACAAAACGTTTTTTTGTTTGACATAAAAAAAATTGTTTCAAAAAATAACAATGTAGAACAAATTTCCTAGTTCTATTCAAAATTTAAAATATATCGATTGATTAAGTTTGATTATTATTTATTTTTCAAAAAACTGAAGAAATTTATAGATCACGTATAGGAATATCATGACATTTTTTTTAAAAAAAGTGAGTTAAGGTATTCTATTAAATGTATACTTATAGTAACTTCTAATACAATGAAACCTGACTTAACGGATACCTGTATATAATGGACACTCCCCTTAACGGACAAAATGATCAGGTCCTGGCAAAAAGATAGACATTCCAATGTATTTCGACCTGTCTATAACGGACTTTTTCTATATTACGGACACGGACACTAATATTTATCCCGGCGATTTGATAACGGACAAAAATACTAAGAAACAGCCCGACAAGGAACGCAATTAGGTAATTCAGTGAAAACACGGATTACGACCGATTACATTATCGCCGATTACGATAACTTAAATTGCGAGTACCTATTGAATTTATGAAGTTGAAATACAAGTTTAATCTGTTTGTATCGGTTCACAGACAGAGTTGTACACTTTTATTAGCAATGCCACCTCACGTACCGCGTAAAGCTTTAAATTAAAGACAAAAAGTGGACATTATTCGTTTTGAAGATTATAGCGGCGGTTGGTCTATTCGTAAACTTGCTAACAAATTTGGCATCGGTAAAATGCAGGTGGCCGATGTTTTGAAGAATAAAAAAAATATTTTACGTCGATATAACGAAAATGCCACAAACATAAAATCTTGCCTATTCCAGAGGAACGGACCAGGTGAGTTGATTGATAAAATTGTTTTAGAATTGTTCAACCGTGTTAAAAATAAAAATGTGCCTGAATCTGGATCAATCATTCAAGCAAAAGCTTTAGAAGTTGTCCGTGAAATCCAGTATGACGATTTCAATGCTCCCAATGTATAGTTAAAGAGCTTCAAGGTACGGTATAATATAGTTTATAAATTAATTTATGGAGAATCGGCTTTTATAAATCCAATAATTGTGAATGAATGGAAATCAAGAATTTCGGAAATAATGACAGGGTATCACTCGTCATTAGAAAATCTATTAATCCAAGGTGTTTTAAAGGAATTGAAGTTAGTAAACTGGCAGTAGAATGGAAGGTAAATAGTAAAGCATGTATGACTAGTCATATAATGACAGATTAGCTTCAACGATTCGATCAGCAAATGAAAACTCAAAACAGAAATTTTATTGTTTCTTAACAATGTGACATCATATGAACATCTGTCTTTAGACAACGTAACACTTACTTTTTTCCTCCAAACATAACATCATTTTCTCAACCTTTAGATCAAGGAATATCAATAATTTCAAAAATTTTTAACGCAAGTTTGCACTACAACACATTATTGTGAATCTGGATGACGCTCGAAATGCACACAACCTGGCAAGCAAATTGATGTTTTAAAAGTGATTACATGGGTAAAAAAATCATGAACAGAAATGTCTTCATTGTCAATCACAAACTGTTTCAAAAAACAGACTTTTCGTCAATTGAACCTCCAGAAATCGAAAATGAAGTGAATGGGAATGAGTTGATTTAATTAATGGAGCTTTTTTCATTGCCTAAAAACGACGATTTTACAACAATAGACAGTAATTTATCTACAGAATGTAGCTCAAATGATATAGCTGTGAGTTTAGATAACATTCGAACTAAATTGAATCTCATGGAAGCCGATAATGAGCAACAAGCTGATGACGAACTAGAAAATTCTGAATTTAAGACGTTTGAAAATTATTCAGAAGCTCTTGAACAGCTTATTTGTCTAAAGGAGTTTTATTTGAATAAAGGTGTTTAAAATGGGTTTTCATACGTGAGCGAATTAATTATTCATCACGAGTTGGTTATGACCAAATCAAAGTTCAAAAAATAAACATCAATATTGTCATTTTTTAAAAAATAATTTAATAATAAATTTATAATGTATGCGTATAATAAAATGTATTTATTTATAATGTATTATAATATATGTAATAATAAAGATTATACTTAATATTATAAAATATAAGACAATGTTAATAAAATATACTTAAAAATGTTATATATGTATCATGTTTGTAGATTAATTTTATCTTTACAACACTGAAACATGTCTACAACGGACACCTGTATATAATGGACAATTATTTTGGTCCCGTGACTGTTCGTTATATACAGGTTTCACTGTATTTCTAAAATAATACAATTCAGTATATTGAATTAAAAAATTATAAATTCACAATAAATTATTATATTTAAGTTTTAATCGTACCATTAAATGAAGTGACATCGAAAACAACTGGCCCATACGGTCTTACTAGTTATAGTTCAAAAACAAAGAAATACATAAAATACTATGCGCTGTGTGTAACGTAACGTATACTTTGTTCTTACTGGCATAATATATAATAAAAAAAGCCAACACATTTTATACTATGTCTATACAACAAAATCATGCATACACCAACTATATCAACTATATCTACTGTCAAACAATTATCCAACAAGACCATACAATCCTCTTTTATTAGTACATTTTGGATTTAATAAAAAATCATTAGCAGACTATGAATAACACAATTAAGGTTCTGTAGGTCATATATTGCACCTAAAATACCTATAAAGTTATATTAAATATTGAACAAAGTGCCTTAATGTTGTGCGGACGCACAGTCATCTAGTTAGTTGTCGGAAAGTTCAATAAAAGATCTAAATATGTCATGCGAAAAACAAATAACACTTAGTGAATAACGGTTGCACTTCATGATTTTATTACAAAAAAAAAAACCGCATTCATTGATTGCATATTTTGAGCAGCTAGCTATTATAGTTAATGTATGTAAAGGAACAACAGAGAGAATACAATGAACTGTTACATTTTATAAACCTCCATCCTCTATGGTGTAATATTTTAGAGACAATTTTCTAAAATATAATTGTAATATGTACAATATCAATCAAATCAATCTAAAATATAAATAAGCATAAAGATTGTGTACCAAAGACTTTCAATATTATATATTTCAAAATAAAAGCCATTGTAAACGTTATTAGTTGATAAAAGTGTATTTATTATAATATTTTCATAAGTTATATAGTTTGAGTTTAAATTACAAAAAATGTATTATTAATTACTATTATATTTTTAATCAAATTGATTTTACGAAAACTGTCGTAATGTTTATCAATTGTACACTAAGTAAATTAAAGATAACATTTGAAACTGATTATCAGTGATAGTAAATGAATTGAAAACAACAATATAATAAAAGTGGACTGTATACTATGTTGTTGATAGTTGATATAAATACCTAGATAAAAAATAAATAATAATAGTAATAATAATAATAGATTAATAGATATGTTAATAAAAGTTACGGTTAGTTTATACTATGTATACTTTTGACCACATCTCTTGATGAATAGTTCATCATGGGTAAAACTTACTTTATGCAAAATGCTGTTAGGAATTTAGAATTTATAAGTCACAATAAAAATCACAAAATTAAGATAAAGAATGGGTTGTTACTAAAAGAAAAATAGAATATTAATATACAAATTACGCTTATTTCGATGGAACTTTTGATGGTAATAACACAAACGGACGATTTAGAGGGGAGGGGGGCTCCTAATTTTTAAGGGTCCTTAAACCTAAAAATATAATATCGAAATTACATTAACAATATGTTGATGACAGTATGACAAACAATTAACTAAATTTATTTAGCTTGAATGTGACAACAACATAGTTGAAAGAACGACTATCTACGAAGATGCTATCGTAATAAAAATATATAAAACACAATTATATTATATGTTAATAAAACAAAATATAAACTGCAATGCGGTTTTAACAACACAACTGCAGTTGATCGACTACTAAATTATTATAAATTTGTAATTATGTACAGCCCGACAAAACAACAGACACATAAATTATTAAATAAAAAAGATAATATAGAATAATTAATGATGATTAATTAATATGGTAGGTAATTATAACAAACAACGGGTATCACACGAGATATCAAAGAAGTTGAGCATGTCACTAACAGTAATAATAGTAATAATAAGCAGTAATAATATTATATTATAATTTTTCAATTTATTTTATTAGAATAATACCTATGGTATAACTGCTTTCGGTTGTAATGTAGGTGAGTAAGTGCATAGTAATATATTAATTAATAAACAAATTTAAAATATACCATGATAACTACAGGTTCATTACTAATATAGGTCAATAGTCAATGGGTGATTCTGTATAAATGTATAACAAACAGGTTTAACGTAAATTCTAATTATTTTGAATGGATCTTGAAACAAAATAGCGCATGTAAAATAAGATCAAGTGGGTACCTAGTTTAATTGCATGGTTACTAAAATATTGCTATAAAATAATAGGAATATTTTCAAAAGTTGAATAATTATAGTTCATGGTAGATTAGTTTCTATGCACTAACTATAATGGTGTACACAACTAGGGTTTTCCATTGCCTAGAATGGGGACGTCCTTGGCAATTCATAAAGGGTCACGGGAACGGGATAGTTCCAGGGGATACAGACAATTAAAATATTTATTTTTGTGTTTTTTTTTCCTATAATAGTTTATAATTGTATAATTCTCAAGATAATTTCAATTTGGAAATTCTACAACTTGAAACTGTAAGTTGTAAGTATCTTACCTAAATAATAAATACAAGAAGGTATTTTAAATATTTTTTATGCATATTCATAGATATTCGAATTGGAAGTACGGGATGTATATTTTTAAATCCAGCAAAAAAATTAATTTAATATTATTCAATTTTAATTCAATAACTTAAGTTATTTTGTCATATTTACATGGTTATTTAAGATTTATCTAGCACGTTTAACAAAATTATTTCAAAAGAACTTGGATATTAATGTATTAAAAAGCAAGAAAAATGACTCAAAATTAAATTTTAAATCATATAAATATTTAACTTGTGATTTTATCTTACTATTATTACTTGGTACCACTTTTAAGTATTTATTTATAAAAGGTTCATTTCAGAAAAACTTTACAATAGCCCATCCACTGCAGTTTCCGTTACGTACGTCTGCGTATGTATAAAGTACAGAAAATAAAAAACATACCTAAGCAAAATAAATAAATTTTAAAATTTTTTCATAATTACTATTTTTTTTTATAAGTTGAAAAATAGATACAATTTTATCCAAATATACAATATAAATTTTAACATATTAAAAAAATTCCTTAAAAATATAAAAATACACTTAAAATGCGAAATAAAAATTAAAAAATGCATATTTTAATTCTATGACGTACAAAAATGATTTATTGCTTGAAAAGTATTATTTTAAAGAAATAAAATGTTATTTCCATTAAAATTTCTAACTATTAAACATTCCTGGGCCTTACATTTATTGGAGTTCCGTCAAGTTACGTTCTTAAGAACTGTCTAATATAACTCAAGAAAAACAGGATAGTTTGTAAATTTAACATTAAAACTGATGTAGGTAGTTTAATCTGTTCTGAGTGACTTAGCACGAAATTGTTTATAATACGGTGTTTAATCGGACAGGCCAATTGTTTAAAAAAATTATTATTTTTTTATTATTAGGATTATTATAATATATCTCATTAGCTCATAATATACCTAATTCTATTTATAAAATCATAAATTTATAAATTTTAATTATAAACGTATTTTTACACTAGCTTGTATTTTTATTTCTCAAACGTTTGTATTCAATAATAATATTTTCCTAGTATACGATATACTAGTACAATTTTAGAATCAAATATAATCAGTTCGGTCTTGACCGTCGACAATGAAACATCGCGCGCCGTTGTTATATTTGTGTCTTCACTATTTAACAATGCAAATTTAGTCTCTTTTTTTCAAAAAAAAAAAACGTGCCAACTCCGTAAAGTGCCAACATCCCATCAAGCCAGTCCTCAAATCACGAAAACAAATAAGAAGCTTCGCAAATCCGAATTTTGGTAATAAAATTAATTATATAAATAAATACGCCGCTCACCTTACAAGAATTCACTCTACCAATTAACTCTTATCACCCACCTCCTAGGCACCGTCGCCAC